>CAJQUW010009772.1:620000-1148262 GCA_907163375.1 Prostheceraeus crozeri | reverse complement strand
TATGGAAATGTACAAGCCTTCAATAGTTTTAAATAAATTAATATATGTTGGTCAAGCAGTACTTGACTATAGTAAGTTGGAAATGTATCAATTATATTACAATGATCTAAAAGGGTGTCCACTGATAAATAGAACGCGGCTTTGTGGAGGTGATACCGACAGTTTCTTCCTATGTTTATACACATCACCATCTGTCCGTCTGGAAGATATACTTCTATACTTCGGTGAAAAGTTTGACTCTTCAAACTATGACAGTCATCACCGACTATACTCAACTACAAACAAAGCTAGATTAGGTTGTTTTAAGGATGAGTGTGCTGGAAAGTTGCTTGAGGAAATGATCCTACTAAAACCAAAAATGTATTCCATGAAATATCTAGACTCTACGAATCATAGCATCAAACGTGCAAAAGGAATTCAGAGAGCAGCAGTAAAAAATTTGAAACATGATGACTATAGGAGTGTCTATTATAGTGAGAATAATACAACTGAAGATATGACAATTATAAATTCAAAAAATCACATAGTTAGCACAAAATCATTTAGGAAGCGAGGTCTTTCACTTTGGGAGGATAAGCGCTGTTGGCTGGATAAAAATTTATCATTACCATATGGACACTACAGCCTAGGTCTTCCCCCACCGTCGAAGAGAAGGAGATGCCTTCCTGTCACAGGTGATGTAGAATAAGTCTAAATAAAAAACAATATAATATTCCACTTGTAATAGATCTTGCGATTGCTGCATCTTCCGACATGTAGCAACACTTACTAATATATAAGTAGTCTTATTAAAATTGAAATTTCTACATCTTTCCGATATGTAGAAATGATTACTAATAAATAGGTAGTTCTAATGTGAATGAATATGTGAAGAATTTGTACTCAACATCATTCCGATATGTTGAGCTAATAAAATAACAAACTTTAGGCAAACATTAAACCTAAATTTGAAACATAGCTTTCGGAACATGCCTCATTACATTAGAACATGCAAACTTAGTGACGTTCAAAACGTTCACATAACAAATTCTAAAAGAATAGCATTTCGTCATTCAATAGCAAATAGTGATCGAAAACATCGTGGCGTTTGCATTAGTATTGACTCATTGCCTTCACTGAAAGACTTTGCGGATCTCATTGACAACCATAAGACTCGGATCAAGATTCCTCTCGATGACAAGGTATGGATAAAGTGTGATTCATCAGTCAAACTATACGTCTGTTCACCTAAACGTGAAGATGTTGAATATCGATTTTTTCGTTTCAGTGACGTCACATGGGAAACCTTTACAAGGGAGATACTACCACAGATAACGTCATTCATTAAAGATGGAGGACATCAAACGGTTGGAAGTTGTAAATCGGATGTTAACTACAAAAGCAAAGTCAAAACTCAATCTACAAGAGATCGAGAGGAATATACCCAACCGAAAACAATGGTTACTGATAAAACGCAAATTGAAGCCGACAACGAGCTTACATCTTGGAAGACCCTCAATGTTAACATGGAGGATTCAGAGGAAGGATAGATCTCTCACTATCCTATTCTTTCCAAATGGAACAATCCAATGTATTGGAAGGGTCATGGAGGGTGATCTCTCATATCTACACTTAACTTTGGAACATTTACTTGGTGATTCATTATCTGATTGGAAAGTGAAGACAATGACCGTGTTATGTGAATTACACTATCACTATGATTTCCGTAAAGTTACATCATCACATAATCTAACTTATGAAGTGGAGTTATTTCCAGCAGCTCAATTGACTAACTGGCATCCATATCATGTTCATGTGTTCCATAATGGAAAGATTGTGATAACCGGCATTAAAGACATAAGTGATGTGCTTCCCATCATATGTGATTTGAAAAAATGTTTCATGAAAACCAAATTGTAGATTTTGTATATATGTGGATAGATAATGAAATATGAACATGTTTTTGTATATATGTGAATAGATAATGAAATATGAGCATGTTTTTTGTTTTCCTTATAAACCCTTGTTTTGGAAAAAAAGAGAGCAAGTTAATGATACAACATAAAACTTTATTTCAAAACTGTTTCAACATATTTAGTAAGAATTACATCATTTTTATCACAGTTTTTTGAAAATAGTTCTAAAGCACTTTTACAGTTATTTTTCAATGGTCTCTCATTGACAAAATAGAGTACATAGCCACCGCACATTAGAGATGTATTACTTTGAAGTGGGAACGATGTCACTTTCCTAACAGTCCAGGAAAACCTGTTCATCCATAATGCGATATCATGTAAACGAGGTTGATTAAGAGAGTCAAAATATTCGGCAACTTTATAACGATTGATGTATACAGCAATCCAATGTGTTCCGGGAAGATTGTTGGTATCCGTATTGATGATAAGTGAACAAGGATAGAAAGGAATTGAATCAGGTAAATTATCTCTAGAAAAGACATTGAGAAATATTGTCTTGGAGTAGGGATGAGCTTTCCTCATTTTCCTCAAGATTTCTATGTTGCTTAAGTTACTCATCTCTGATAGCTGACAGTCACGTCTCTCATTCTTGTTATCTCAACTTTGCTATCATAGATAGCATAAATGAGACAAGTAATTGTTTTCTTCAAAGGTGACTCAAATGATACCTCCAGTCGTAGATTTCCAGGCTTTGTAACTCCTACGCTTTCACCACCTAGATCTGCATCTGCTGTGAGGTTGTACATAATGAAGAAGTAGCCATTCTTGTACATATCCATTGTAATTCCATTTGAATCGTCTGTATTAAACATGTTGAGGGCGGTGAAAATAGAACCATATTCACGTGCGAATTTGCCATCTTTGAAATTAGGCTCATATGCTTTGCAAGATACAAATTTCCCATCCTGATAGAGTGCTAGTTTGCTAACATTAAAGTGTTGGAAATTGAATGGATTCTTTTCAAAAGCACCAATGAATGCCTCATTTTCCACAAATGTGATATACACCGCCTTTGGCATTGCAGTGGGAAAAAGATTTGGGTAGGCATGTGAGGATGATCCCGCACCAATTGTGAAGTTTGTCAACACACTGTGATTAACTGGATATATTGCATTGTTTTTCCTCAATCCTGTCGCATGCTCGTTGATGACTGACGGGTTCATTGTTACTCGCCTTACATTGAGCACGGCATTACTTATGTTGACTTGATAGTTTGTAGCTCCAAAAGCCATTAACGCGAACTCAGGATTTGCACGAATAAATTTTATTTGCATTTTAACCTGTGATAGCAGATATCTAGATTGACGAAGGAAATCAAGATAGACGGGTCCTTTCAAGTATAATTCCTTTGAATCCGTCGTTAAATCCATTCGTCTTTTCAACTCTGTATTTGAGACATCATCAAATTTCCCTTGCTGATCATCATACCACCCAGAAACTTGCAAGTGTGACTGTTTAGCTTGCTTTTGAAATTGAGTCATTGTATGTATATATGCTCCATATGGATATGCTCGATCCCCTCCTTCAATCTGTTTGTCATTCAATATTAGATACACATCTGAGAACAGACTGGCAATAGGAAGATTTGCTAATCCCACTTTATCCTTGGATGAATCGATATTTGTACCATCAGTCTTCTTAATTTGTATACACAACTCTAAATCAATGGATTGACAGTCAATATAATCTTGAGGATTGGCAGGTATATCAAACTGAATAGGCTGCTGGTTACCATCGATATTTGTTGTGGGGACTATGTCTACAATTGTTGAGGAGATGATGTCTGTCTGATGAGGGGGAGAATCGAAGAAACACAAAGCCGAATTGATACTCTGCATCGTATTAGCTCTACAAATATGTTGTCTTCCTTCGTTTTGACTTGTTTCTAGTAGCTGTGGAATTTCGTTTGCGCTTTCTTGTTTTCACTCGACGTCTAGATTTAGAACGTGCTGCTCTAGTTGGCTTTTTACTTTTCCTGCGTCTTTGCTTAGTAACTCGGCCTGATCCAACTTGTCTTGACTTCCTACGCTTCTTCCAAACTGTACGTCTCGTCTTTGTTAAATCATCTAATGCGTCTATGGCAGATTGCTGCGCGCGCATTTTCATAGATTCACCGATATCCTCACCTTGAAGCGCATCAGCTGCAACATTTGCACCAAAATCTAAAGCCCTGCTTCCAACACGCTTCATGATTGGTACGCCATACTTTTTGAGTGTTGGAAGAACCATACGTCTTAGTGCACCAAATATGCCTCCTCCAACTTGTCGTCTACCTCCAACAAACACGGGATAACCGCTCTGATATGATGGTCTACTGTAAATGCCTGTCATTATGACTATTGAATAACTATGGAAGTCACAATAGCGTAAAGCCTTATTCTCGTGACCTAGTATGTAGGGTCAAAACAGTAACACCACCACAGAACGGTACTACTTCTCCTGCATCATCATGAATTGATATGTCAATTCTATTGATGAAATTTCGGCTGATTGGTAGATACATTGTGTTAAAAAATTCTCGATTGATTAGTTGCTTCCTTACGGATGAGAGAGGAAATGTGCGCAGAAGTGGGGCCTCAATGTCGCCAACCCTTGTATATTCAATAATGTTACAATAGACGTATAAGTTACTTATATCACGCTCTAGTGATGGGGCTGTATCGCCTATTGATGTACCTTCATAAATAGTTGATTTTGAGAATCCCAATGTGGTCGTTAACACGCTATCCAGCTTGATAAGAGAGTTCTTCCCTACCTTTAGAATCATGCGTTTCTTATGTGGGTCATAAGAAAAGTGATATTCATCTGCATCAAGGTAATCGTCACCAAACTCATTTAACTTTGTACACAATTCAGATGGCGTTTTCAAGCTTTCAATGTTCAAATTAACTCTTTTTACAAGTTCACTGGAAGTAGACAATTCATCACCCGATATGTCTTCGCTGTATACGTGGATATCCCATGAAGCATTTGTTGATGCTTTGAGTTTAGAAGAGGACAATTGAACCTTGAATGTATCATTTAATTCTGTCAACCAAGGTGCGCTTTCAAGGCCCCTAAACATCCCAATCATTTCAGATCCAAATTCAATAACAGCGGACTCAGACTTTTCCAATGGTGTCTTTTTAGTAAAAACAATAAATTCTGCCTCCGTTTCAACAGTAAATAAAGTTACTTTCTCTTTCTTATATTCACAAGTCATTAACGTTTCTGGCACTGATCCTTGAAACTTTCTTGCAAAGTCTTCAACACTTCTAATGACCTCAAATTTATTTTTTACTCGGATGCTCCTTTTTTGTAATGCATACAATGGCACAATTCTGCATTTAAAATCAGTGACTTTCCTCTCCGAATTCCACCCACGTCCATTGTACCAATACCTTGATGAGAAAGTTGTTCTGGAATACCCAAAAGTATGACTCAAATCCTTACCTAATACAAGAAGAACATGCTTCCCTTCCTTCATCAATTTTGTTGACCCCTTTATGACTGGTTTGTAAGATTTATTCAAAGTCAGCTTGAAGAGATCATTTATTCGTTCAAACATTCTACCGATTTCCTTTTCTGTATCTTGCAAGCTCATTGTGGGAACCTTAGAATTAAAAGTTGACGTTGCAAATGCCTTTTGAATTTTAATCATGTTTTGGACAGATGGTAAAGATGTTGAAAAAGGATGTAAAGTTAGATGATGAAAAGCCCATGTACCATGTAGACTATTTTGAAATATGCGAAAGCAATCATCCTTCTCTCGCACTTCTTTATGTAATTCAAAATAGTTGTTCTTTAGCAAACTGATATCGTTGTAATAAGTAATTTCAGTTAGAGCAACTTCATGGGGTCCATGCAGAGTAATTGGATTAGCGAATTCAACAGAGTATAGAGATGGTTTGTTACTTGGGAATATCTTGGGGTTGCTATTGCTTGGAAGAATGATATTGAAGTTAGTAGACATGTTAAACTCATATATGGAAGAAGTCACATGCTATATTAGCTTAAAAGTTACGAGTGTCTCCCATCTCCACATTTTGTAGATCCTGGTGCGTTATCCAGCTATTGAATGAATCAGGATATCCTTTCCATTTAACTAGATATTTCCTTTGATTGCCATGACCTTTCCTCCTAATTATTTTATCAATCATATACACCTCTTCACTTCTGTCTACTACTTGCAATTCATAAGAGTAAAATTTTCCTTCAATTGGATTGCCATGGTAATCTATTAATTTATACATGGTGGGTCTAAATTTTGTATTTACTTCATCCACAAAAAACTCTTCTTCAGTCCAATTAGGTAGATACCCCTTCTCAAATGTAGACTTAACCTTTGAAATCCGAACTCTATCACCAACATTAATTTTCTTTTCATTGGAAATGTTTTTCGCTTTCTTATCATACAATCGAAGCCATACATCCATCGCATTATCTGGGGTAACATCAACTGGTTTCATCTTAATGATTCGATGGTAGCTTTCATTGTAATTCTTAACAAATTTCTGCAGCTCACCTACCCAAACATGTGTATTTTTTGCAGTGAAATAGCGCCATATTTTTGTCTTCAGTGTGCGATTGAACCTCTCAACCATGGCAGCTTTATAAGCACTTTTGACACTAAACAATTCCACATTATGACTTTTAAGGAGACTTCGAACATGAGAGTTTTCGAATTCCTTCCCTTGATCGGTCTGTATTCTTTGCGGAACACGCCCCTCATCGAAAATGCTCTGAAAGGCCGCTTCAACTTCTGGTCCTCGTTTAGATTTCAGCGCACGTGCCCAAGCATAGCGAGATAAAATATCTATTACGGTTAAGATGTATTTATAGCCATCATTGTACTGTGATATCTGTTGCATGTCAGCCAAGTCCGCTTGCCATTGACTATCTATATTGTTAACAACATATTTTCTTGTTGGAAACCGCTTTCTCGCATTTTTGTGAAGAGTGTAAGTCGGTTGACTCCTCAACCACTTCTTGACTTTCTCTATTCCCACACCTGCTGCACGAGCTAGAACCTCCGGACGACTGAAACTTGCGGGATGATTTAAGTCGTAATAAATCTTTCTGAGTTTCACTGCTGTACTCATCGTCTTTGTTCTGATTTGCACGCGTATTACTCGCACAGCAACTGCTAACACAATTGATATCAACCTCTATGCCCTCTTCTCCTTTGCCTTCGAGCGCAGATTTCAAACAACAGCAAAATTTTTGTAACGACATGATATGAGAGAGGCAAGGCTTAATTCATATTTGCTTAATATTTACTATACTCCTTCGCAACACGCATTGAGCGCCTAGTAGCTCTTTTTGGTTGCAGATCATCGGGATCTGCAAGCTCTCGCTTGACCGCCATCGTGGGTGTTTTATTCTTTGATCCATCTTGTAAGTGACCCTTATCCAATTCATTCACAGTCGGTCCTCCAATAATATTGTGAGGTACATTTTGATCAGATAAAATTTTCTGAAAATATGACCACCCTTGTGGTGCACCTAGTTTTCGCCTTACATCTCTGACAGCATATTGTAGAAGGTCATCTATGTGACTATTTCTAATAACATCACCAGTTGTTTCATCTATTATCTCCCCTCTCTCATTGAACTTCACATGTGGATCAATGAAGTCAAATAATCGCTCAGCGCGCACACGATATGGTCGAGGTGTTGACAAGGTTATAAATCGTCGCAACTTGTCACGAATCTGTCGCCTCTCGTCAATGTTTTCAGCTGCTAACTGCATTCGTCGATAGGGATCCTTAATCTTCTGAATTTCCATATCCTTTTGTGTTAGTTCCTTAAGTTGATTCGTAATAGGTTGATCTATATTTTTGACTTCCTGTGCACTTTGTAATGTAGTCAATTGTACATACTCCTCTTGAGGAATGACTACCATCTTTGAATACGACATGTTTGAAAATAATAAGGCAACAAAGTACATTGCTTAAAACTAACTGTGAACCGAGAAAACTGTCATTGGTTCAGCGGAATTAGGTATGATATTTGTTCGAAATTGAAGTCGTTCCGGACATTCCTGGGTTAGATCAATAAATAGATAACCATGTGGTTTCTTTGTTACATCTTCATATATTTTTGAAAGTACTTTCGGTTGTTGAGGTAATATCTGTCTACTGAGATGATGTATCTGACTGCTATCTCTTGGATTTTTAAATATTACCAAATAATGTGTATTCAAACTTCTAGTTCTTTGCTCTTTCCCTCCATCGAAGATGTTTTGGGTGATGTAGATAATAAAAGCTTCCCTATGATGTGCAGTTTGAATGAACATTTCAGTTACATCCTTTGAAGATTTGCTTTCTCGTAATAGATCATCTAATACTAGTAAGTCACCTGCTTTGATATCCTCAGTTGATGGCAACCCTTGCTTCACCTCATAACCTTTCTGACGAAGTGCAGAATGTAGTTGTGGTTGAAATATTCCATAATACCATTTGACTCTCTTAATTTCCTTGTTAAACATTTCATTTCTATATTGTAGCAATTCAGTTACAAATGTAGTTTTACCGGACTGACTTGGTCCAGCGACACACATTGTGCGATCAGTGAATAGACGAAAATCTGTCATCTTATAATTCCATTAACATTAAACTCATCATCCCGCTAATTTTGCTTAGAACAACAAAACAGACACATGTTCCAGATCAAGTTTATTTACATTCAGAATAGAAACTTTCAAGTTACATTTACAAATTAAAACATTTACAAATTAAAACATTTGTGTTTCCTCATCACAATTAGGATTATAGAAAGTTTTCAAGTCGGCATCTTGGCGCTTCAACTTCAATTTAGGATTCCCATCTTTAGATTTCCGACCTCGCTTTTTGCTCTCTTCCTTCCCATCACTTGAAGCAGTCTTATCAATGTTAATTAAACATTTATCAATTGGTAGTGGTTCATAGACTAGTTGAAGAACCTTCATTTGTAAAGATGCGACTTTACCAGTCGAACCATGTGAGCCAATATAAAGTCCGGTAACGTGCACTAAGCCCATATAGCGGCCCCATTTGAGATCCTCACATTCCATCGCGTTTGTAAAGAGATCGAATGCTTGAAAATGATCCGATAGTTTTAAAAACAGTGTATCGAATTCCGGCAATTCCTTATAACCAACTCCTTCCTCTAATGCCTTTCTCCAATGAGTGGGAGCACTTTCAGGCAGCTCAACACATTCTTTCGCGAAAGAGTCAATAGTTTTAAGAATCACCTGTTGCCATTTTGGAAAAGTCACTCGCATTTGTCTCATATTGCTATACCCTGATGTAGACATACCATTACTGTGGAAGAATGGAACTTGAAGATAAAAGCCATCATCACCATAATTCAAGGTTTGAAAGTAGAACGTATTTCCAATCCCTTGCACCTTTCGTGTCGGACGAAGCTTCAAGAGATCTTGCTCGAAAGCGTCACCTTCCTCTCTGATTGTATACATTTTCTGAGTCATGTTTCAACAAGTACTAATTCGGAGCTTTCAACCAGCGCAAATGAATTGTCACTTGAAAGTGGTAAAATATCATTAAAGCGTCTTCCTTATATACACCTATATATGACTCATCAATCAAAGTGATGACGTGTCACTTTATGATTCGCTAACCTTATATTAACATTGCAGCAGTTGCTGCAATCCTTCCAAGCGGACTATTGATTACACCATTAATACTGTTTCCAATATCATTTAACATACTTAGAAACCCACCACCACCGCGCTGAATTAGGTTTCGCCTTTTCTTATCACTACTCCTTGGATTTGAAAACTTTTTTATGCTATTCAAAGAGCCAGCATTCAATAGAGGCTTGTAAATAGGTAGACATTTGTGTATTGCAAAAGCTAAATCACGAATGAAATCATCACTTGAATTTTGAATCAATTTACACTTCTTCTTATTATCATGTATCCTGTTTAACTTTCGCAACGCCTTTTTAAACTGACTTGAAGGTTTGAAGGACCGTTTCGATTGACGAGAAGATGCCTTCCGTTTTAAAGACATTTTTATTCTAATATGGAAATAGATAATACAATTAAAATTTTGCTTAGTACTTACATTATACACAAAAGTTTACAAGCATTCACATATCACGCAGAGTTTGTTGCTGGTACTAATAAAATTACATAAAACACTTAGCAAGTTGTAGAGGGAAACTGATATACACTCACATCGGCTAGAGTCTCATTTGTAGCAGTTATGAGCTGCTCAATGTCTTTCATTAGATGTTTTGAAATAGGACAGCACATACAGCAAGGCTTTAAATGGAAAGTCTTTAAAATATTGGCATAGTATGCCCGCAAACTGATCACCTCAGAATGTCCTTGAGCAGCCACATTGATGCTTACTGATGGCGGTCCACTGAACAAGTCCAGTTTGCACTTCTCACCCTTCTCGTCATAGTAGCTGGAGGTGATAATGTCATGGAGACATGTGTTGAGTTTCCGTTGGATACTGCTGCACCAACAGCGAGAGTATTCCGGTACAATCTCCGTTTGAGATAGTGGGCGAAATACTTCATTGAGCCAGAATCTTGCAACTCGTGTAAGAGCGTTGTTCACGACTCTCATCAACATTCTCTGCACCACAACGTCCTCTCCGCAGCGGAAATACTTCACTATTTCCTCCATCAGATCCACCAAATCCGCTTTATAGCCAGTTATATTCACGGCAGAATAAAATATATTGCCCGTGAAGAGTTGACTTCGGTAAATTATTGAAATGGGAATGTTGGTAGTGAACGACATGCTGATTGACATTGTATTAGCCTCAAATTATGCTTGAAATAGAACGGTACAATGTCCTCCTTATATAGAAAAGTCACACAAAGACACAATAGTGACCAATCACAGACCTGCATGATGACTCATCATGAACGATATACAGTGACTGTTGAAGATATTTCTTCATCGCAAAGGGGACAAGATGAAGTTTCAAAGGGTACATAACATGTAGAACACATAACGCTATGAGAACATGGCAAAAAGAGAAGGGATCGTTCCTGTTTAAAACATTTAACGCAGTTCCGTTCACATAATAATTTAAATGTCTCTTGTTCTAATTTCCTTCTGAAGTCACTTTTATTGGGAGAACTTTTTATTAAAACACTGTCAGATGTCTCCTTCTTTCCATATCGTTCCAATTTGATCCTCCTAATTTCACTATCATTGCAGTGTAGCATGGAGAAATCCTCTATCCACCTACGATCCAAATTGTGATTCATAGCATGCTCATCTAGATCCATTAGTCGATCAACTAAATCACCAGCGTTGATATTTTCACTGAGATTTGTTACAGTTTCTATGGCTTTGAACGAATATCCAAGGTCTCTTGCGACAACCCACGACGTTGGGATACTAGTCATCATTATGTATGTCATCAAAAACTATCTCATATTTATAGCATAGTTTGTCTACGTAAAAGGAAAATCAATGTGTCATCTTGATTACAATGGTTGCAATAGTCACAATAGTCGCAATTGAGCAAACCCATTCAAAATCAAACAACGGACGTCTATCGGTACGTACCCAAGTGCTCAGAACCAAATCACACAAGTTCGATCATAGACGTTCCCAAACACAGTGTACTCAACTGAGTGTACCAAACACATGTACCTATCCAGTAAAACAGATCTCATACAAGTTCCTAGTCATAACACTGATTTATACATGTACCTATCCATGTGCCTATCGATAACTAAAGTATACATGTACCTATCCATGTACCTATCCATGTTCCTATTGATAACACTAAACTTTATATGTACCTATCCATGTTCATATTGATAACACTAAACTTTACATGTACCTATCCATGTACCTATTGATAACACTAAACTTTACATGTACCTATCCATGTACCTATCCGTGGCAAGTAGGGCACAGTTTTCACTACTAACGGCGAAGTACTTCAGATATGAAGCATTAATATTATAAGGATATTTTGATCAATTACATATTTCGGAAATATTTAGGCTCAGATCAATCTTTGCCAGATATTTACCATTCTTATCTCTGCCAGAGAATATTTTCTACGAAAGATCAACAAAATCCAACGAAACAAACAAAACGAAGGTCAACTTTAGATAAGGCGATTACTTTAAAAACTTTTTAAACGCCCTTAACTATCACATCACCTGAGACGCACGCTCGCGTGACGAAAATCAGTGGAATTTTTTTTGCTGACTTCTCCCACCATTTAGTGTACCAAACACAGTGTCGGCGTCGACGTGTTCGTCGTAATCCATGCGGCAAAGTGTGTCTATCTCCATATCTGGGGTCAGAAAAGTTGTGTGGGTTTCTGCATGGGTTGTTTTCGAGCAGCAATTGCTCTCGAGCCCTTAATTTGCCCGATCCCTTTGGCATCCATCACCTCTTTCAGTGACATTGACTCCATCATTTTTCATAAATGATAAGAATATGAATAAATGAAGTTTACTGTTTTTTAAGATTGTCAAATTTATCATGGGTCAAACTGGTTGGAAGTGGGTCAACGAAGTCTGACCCATGACCCACTTGACCCATGAACTACGACACACATCCAAATCTGGCACAGTGTACACATACTTTGATGCAATAAAAGTTAAGGAGAGGGTGAGGGGAGGTGGGTTGCGAATTGGCCCGCCCCGGAGTCTCATCTCTTCTCCCCGTTTTTTCCATCTCATCACTACACGTTTCAGAGCCTGGTGTGAATCGGGATAAATTGAATCAGTTGCAAATCAGAATCAAAGCATAAAAGTAAAAGACGTTGTTATTCAATCGCTTAAAATTAAATTTCACAATTTCGGTGACGACTTGCTAAAAAATACGGTACAATTCTATAAATTACTTAAAAGTTAAAAAGCTTTAAAACTATACTTGAAAACTTCATGCTAAGAAAAAACAAACATTTCAATTTTTGCCATTTTGTCATTCCTCTTTCATAAAATGCTTCATTTTATCAACCAAACATAATATGTGGCTACCAATTTGAGTGTGGTTTGACTGTGGTTGCGCGTAATCAAATTGGCACGGTAGTCTCTTGCTGAGTTGTTCAAGAGATTTTTCTCTTTTAGATGCAATCAACTTCGCCGTGCCTTTGGAGAATGAATGAATATGGCGACGGTTACATCAGTGAAAAATAATTGTTCGAATCATTTCAAACTTCAGCGTCTGCAGGTTGGTTGAAGATCATTGACCTCAGGAAAATCATCAGGCAAGCGAATGAAGTTGGCAATGGTCGAATCAGCCTCCTGAATGATAGTGTAAAAAAAACAATGCGATGTGATGACTGATCAAAGCCATGAGTAGAAGACCTATGAATGAATAGAGCTGAACAGAGAGCCACACGAAGTCGCGCCAATACCGCAGTGCGGTTCGGTTTTTGGTAGCGGTCCATCGTGTGATATCCACGACTTCAGCTCGACAATTTGATTTGAAGAGCGCACCTCTGTCATCATCTTCCATTTCCGTCTGCACTTCGCTAAGAAAATTTCATCCATTACTCAAATAAAAGTTTCGAAAAGACCTATCACGTGTTGAAATGGCATAGTGGCCTTGTTCTATTTGCAGGAAACTTGGGTTCAAAGCCAAAACCTATGTAGGTAGGGGGACTTTTCACGTAATTTAACGATCGCGGGGAAACTGCACTTTTTCCAATAAAGGTTATTTTGACTGAGAACTACCGGGATAGAGAGTTCGGTCTCTATTTCTTCAAAAAAAATTGATGTAGATACCACAACGGGCCTTCGGACTCCTGCGCATTCTGAGGTTGATACCAGCCTAACAACTCTAAGACTAACATCGACCTCATGAAAGCGCAGGACGCCGTGTTTTTTATAAACAAATAGAGTATTTTATGTAACAAATAGATACCGAAAGATCTTCTGTTTTCCAGGCAGTTTTCAGTGAAGATAACATTTATTGGAAAAACGGGGACTGTTGAAAAAGGCATGCTAAGTGTTCTGAATGGAAGTTAACTATCCATGCAGTGACAATTTCTGTTCATTAATGATTGATCCGGACGTTTTTCGCAAAAAACTGTCTCATTGTTTTCGTGCCTTTCATCCTTATACGCATTTAAGTAGCTAGCATACGTGCTTCTTTATTTCATTTTGTCATATAGGCTTAACTTACATACTGCTTCTATTATTACATGTGGTGGCTTGAAGATGTATGTTATTCATTGATTTTGAATTGTAGGCGGTTTGTTAGGTATATGCATTAAGATATCATGTTGGTCAACTGAGATAATGTGAGGTTAACAACTTAATGGAGTCTGTGCGTGAAACAACAACTCCATTAACGAAATGGTCCATCACCACGTGTAAGAAATTTCAAAAGTTTAATACACTGAACAGGAGGATGTTTTGAGAAAAACACATGCTTATTTTTTTGAGTCACCGCAGCGATCGCAACGCATTTAAGCTCGTGCACTAGTGTTCACAATTGCGTGCTTTCATATATCAACGTTGAAAAGATAGCAGTCTCATCCTCCTCCATGTTGGATTTCTATTTTCTTAAGGATGTGAAAAGATTGAATTTGATTGAATTGAATTGTATTTGCTCCTTGCAAAATGTGAAAATATATCTAACCATGCCATACTTTGACCATATTTTGCATAATTTGACAGATTGTTCACTCCTCGTTTGTCAGTCTTAATTCTCTCATGCTAATGCTGTAGGTATAAGAGCCTTTTGTGCTGAACATCATCGACTGTTCTTTGCAACTTCTTAGCGATGCCGTCCCTTCTCAATGTCTGCTTATATCCGTAAATGAGGGCATGCCTCAACTTCGTATTCGGTCATAGCATATTCGGTAACGGCTTGGTTCGATCCCTAAATGTCTCTATCCACGCAATCAAATATAACTGAAGCAGTCGCCACCATAGAGCGCGTCATCAAGGGAATCGAATGCTCATTCACAATGAGAATATCACAAAAGCTTGCATTGATGTTTTTCATAGATGTCTCCTTTGCTTAAGTTTGTCACAATGATTGTAAATAGTTGCTCTTTTCAATTATCACCACAAAGATTAATATCAGGCCAGGTGTTCGATCATTCGATCAATCATACATAGATTACGTTGTGCTACATGTACTTGTATAATCATATGAATTCATGATCATAACACAACTAATTCATTCGTCCTAAGTTGCCGAAAAGCTCGGATAATTCGAATATCTCATAACCAGGCTTGCCGTTGGGATTGGGATCCAAAACGGGATCCCAATGGCTATCAGGATTGGGTTGGGATTGGGCTACCAAAAATCCACTCCAATCCCAATAAATCCCAATAGATTCCAATAAGCCATCTCCCAGCATAATATACATGTAATCGTTGACATAAGTCAGTCAGTACGTTACAAATGTTTTCGGGTTGTACTGAGCAGTTCACCTTGCGGTGTCTTCAGTCTGAGCTTGCCTTTCTCGAATTCGCGCATTGAGAGCTCTTAGTGTGATTCACACAAATTGACACGGTCAACTTTAGCCCTACTCTATGGCTTTAACTTCTTTAGTTGCTAAAAATAGTGGCTTAATTCGAAGGCCTTCTTGTGCCTCGACTCGTGCTTTGCGCGTGCGCATGAGGCATTGATTGAAACGGGTGACAGTATGACGCTGTAACAGTGTCAAACTGCATAGGAATAATGGCTTCAAAAAGAGCCGTGTGGCGAACTGTTTATTAACACCGCATTATCCGATATACAGTAGGCGTTATTAGTACCAAGTGTGCTTGTATCTCGTATATACTTATCAGCTATACACGTAGGCCCCTATAAGCTCTTAGGTGAAGGCAGTCTATCGGTGCAAAATATAGCCATACAGTAGGCCCGTTATACATAACTGTGTAAAATTAATTAAAGCCCCTATTACTATTAAGACCAGTATGGTCCTAGGCCTACGTCCGTGGCTTTCGTCAATTCAAAAATAAACACATATAGTAGGCCTAAGCGGTAAGCCCCGATGCAGCTTGGGTTCAACTTGTGTACGTTCTTAGCTCTAAACTAAGCTATTGGGATCGGGATCTATTGGGATCCCAATGGAAATTCTCATTGGGATTGGGCTGGAAATTCATCCCAACGGCAAGCCTGCTCATAACAGAATATTCGAATATTGATGACGAGGTATTCGACCAGCGCTAAATGTCCGCTGAGATCACGCAGATAGAGGGTATGTCAATACTTCGGCAAGCAAGAGTTCAAAATGAGGTCATCGTTCTACAGTTGCGATCTACATGTACGTGTGTTTTCCCTCCCAAAGCTTGGATGATGTCGACCTACCACGAAAACTTTTAATGAATTATTAAGATGTTGTCAATGTATAATTCAATATACATGTAGAAAACGAGAATAACAAAATGTACGAAAGCACAATTGTTCGTGCTGATGCACTACGAAACCGATTGGCTTTCCTATTCGACTATTTTTATCATCCAATAGGAAAGCCAGTCGCTTTCGTCGTGTATGAACACGCACGAACAATACTTCTTTCGTACATTTTGTTATTCTCCTTTTGTACATCGGTTTCGTATTCAAAATCAGCCAACTTTCGTACTCTACAGTTTACAGTGTGACCGGACATGTTTGATATTCGTGGAAAGCAACAAAGCGGGGGATGTTTGACAGGAAGACAAGACAGATTTATCTAGCGTGTTTTATTTGAATTTACAGCACACTCTGCTCAATCAGGAATCACTGGGAATGACACTCGATTCGCATGTGTTCAATTTTTAAGTGAATGTGAAACATTTGGTTGAGTGTTTTACACGCGTGTCAGAATGTGTTGCACTACGTCTTAACACACGCTATTGTAAACCGGCCTTTATATAAAACGGTAAACAAAAACTATAAAAAAATAAACTATAAATAAAACGGTAAGTGTGCTCACATGCTCATTTGTTAATGAATGTCATACAGGTTGAATAAAAAATGCTTTGTTTAATGACTAGTCATTGTCAGGAGATGTATTTGGCTCGTTGGAGAAATCATGTGGATGACTATGAATTCGACACTATTCCTTTGACAGAGTGCAATGACTCTTGAATTCGAAAGTATGCCATACTTGCACAAAATTGCCGAATCCAGTTTCTCGGGATTTTTTGGAAAAATTGTTATCTCACTCAGCAATTTTCTCAGCTTCTAATTGTGGAGTAATGGAAGCTTCTCAGACTCTTTTCCAATCATAAAAGTAATTATTGAATATCACACATTCTGGCTAGGAAGATAATTATTCAGTAAAATCTAACAATGACTACGAGTATTCAAATGATTCAAAGATCCTAATGATCTATTCTTCTAAAAACTAGCAACAGCTTTTGCCTAACAATCATGACATTTCGCAATTTTTCTCAAAAGCGAAAATAGTCAGGCCCAGATATTTATGCTCTTTGTTGGCATTTAAAGCATCTATTAATATCTTTCAGTCATTGTGATTCCTGCTTTTGAGATGTGCAGATTGCCATCCGTGTTCGGTATGTCAGATTAATAGAGCAGTAGCATATATGTAGGTGTATAGACATCCTAATTACATTGGTCAACAAGAGCATATTTATCTGTTTGCAGCTCTCTAGATCCGCCACTTAAATAAAAGATAAGCAGGAACATTGTCTCGCTCACGCACTCTTCCAATTCATCAAGCTTTTGATTATCGGCTTTAGTTTTGCACTTGCTCAAATCATTTCATGAGATGCGTAGATACATACGTAGACTACAAAAAACACAGCAAGGTCATCGAACGCATTGTTAAGTAAACGATAAATTGATTGTTTGCTCACTTCTGTATTCTCGATATATTGATCTGCTGTTGATTGTCACTTTGCTTCTTGTCTGATTCTGCCGTGTCGAAATGCGGAATTCACTCACAAGTAAGAATCTAAATTACTTAATCATGATCAATCATTTACCTTTATGCATCAAGCCAGCTGTGAACCATGTCATTGCATCGCAAATATATATTGTATTATTACATTTGTCAGTATGTAGTAGTCCCTTGGACTACTTTAAACAATAATGCACTTCCTCCATTATTTAGCAACTTGATGATGGCCCACTGACCTCTGCAATTAGTCACGATTTTGACAACTTGAATATCTTGTCTCCTCAAACCCTTCACTCATCAGCAATCCGAAAAGATAGAAGTTTGATGCAGCTAGAGGTATAAGGGAGGGTTCAATAGCGTGCTCCATTTATTTTCCTCAAACACTTCGTGGGTGAAGCTTCCTGAGATACGGACATCGTGCGGCGAAGTTTTTGAACTCCAACTAGTGAATTCACTCACGAGATCTCGACAATTTTTTGGGCATTCGAGATCTTGAAATTGTAGTGCCAACATCTCGACTATTCGAATTTAGTTTTTTCATTATACATAAGCATAACAAATGAAAATTAATGCTATATTAAATTGCTTTTTGGGACAATAAGTCAACTGTTGACGCAAACATGCTGTTTCCATATCCACTTATTAAGCACAATCTGAAAAGTAAAGTTTGTTTCATCAAATTTCGCTGACCCCCCCCCCTTTGATCTAACTTTGGTTCTAGTGGACGGATTTTGTTCGTTCGAGTTGCATTGGAAAGAGGATGAAACACTGCTCGACCGCATTTTTCGTTGCGAGTCAATCGGAGCAGCCGTTCAAAAGTTAGAGCGGTTACAAGATTTTAGGTCGGAGCTCACCTGAAAAAATCCTAAGTGTCAGAGTGACTTTGTATGGGAAAAATTAAAAATTTTCCAAAGTGTGGAATTTCGACCTGGGACCTTTACCAAAGTTTGTTTCATCAAATTTCGCTGACCCCCCCCCCTTTGATCTAACTTTGGTTCTAGTGGACGGATTTTGTTCGTTCGAGTTGCATTGGAAAGAGGATGAAACACTGCTCGACCGCATTTTTCGTTGCGAGTCAATCGGAGCAGCCGTTCAAAAGTTAGAGCGGTTACAAGATTTTAGGTCGGAGCTCACCTGAAAAAATCCTAAGTGTCAGAGTGACTTTGTATGGGAAAAATTAAAAATTTTCCAAAGTGTGGAATTTCGACCTGGGACCTTTACCAAAGTTTGTTTCATCAAATTTCGCTGACCCCCCCCCTTTGATCTAACTTTGGTTCTAGTGGACGGATTTTGTTCGTTCGAGTTGCATTGGAAAGAGGATGAAACACTGCTCGACCGCATTTTTCGTTGCGAGTCAATCGGAGCAGCCGTTCAAAAGTTAGAGCGGTTACAAGATTTTAGGTCGGAGCTCACCTGAAAAAATCCTAAGTGTCAGAGTGACTTTGTATGGGAAAAATTAAAAATTTTCCAAAGTGTTGAATTTCGACCTGGGACCTTTACCAAAGTTTGTTTCATCAAATTTCGCTGACCCCCCCCCTTTGATCTAACTTTGGTTCTAGTGGACGGATTTTGTTCGTTCGAGTTGCATTGGAAAGAGGATGAAACACTGCTCGACCGCATTTTTCGTTGCGAGTCAATCGGAGCAGCCGTTCAAAAGTTAGAGCGGTTACAAGATTTTAGGTCGGAGCTCACCTGAAAAAATCCTAAGTGTCAGAGTGACTTTGTATGGGAAAAATTAAAAATTTTCCAAAGTGTGGAATTTCGACCTGGGACCTTTACCAAAGTTTGTTTCATCAAACTTTGAAATTTCACTGACGTCCCCCCCCCCTGGACAGCTTGCTTCGATTTTGGCTTCCAGTGGATGGATTTTGTCGTGCGATAGCTCGTTTGAAAGCTAAGAGTGAGACAAATTCACTGAAACAAACGGCTTGTTCCTATCTGCCTTCGTTTAGATGTGAGACGCCATTTAAGATTTTGGGACATTGGCGAAAAACGACGGAGTTAGATTTCGAATCAGCTTGATGTTATTGTCCAATGAGGATCATCATCCAATGAGAATCAAGCATTTCTTTATAAATAGCGAGCCTTCCACAGTGAGAATCATTCCATCGTTGAATCACACGAGTGACGGACGCACATTTTCTCTCTCTCTAGTTCCCTGTTCTATTATCCAACTAAAATGGTAAGTCGCTACTTCCCTCCCTCTCCTCCCTTGAACGTAAACTTAATACAATCTTTTTTCATTTTCAGGCATCTACTCCATCTGCTGCACTAGTAGGACAAAATGGCGGTCAAACGTTACAAGGTTCGCTACGGTCAGATCATCTACAACTGAGGCCAGTGGAAGAAACATCCAAGGTACATAATCCTACACCGCTACAGCGTAAATTTAAACAAGCCTTGCGTTATGATGATCATAGCGTAGTACTCCAAACGGGAATGCTCCCTTCCACGGATGTCAAGATAATGCACAATCAGTATGGGGACTACATACTGATCCCCGTGAGTCCGTACATTCGCCACCAACTTGATATTATTGAGGAGTACGTGACATTAAATATGGACATTCCTACTCCTCTTGCTCAAGAGTGGAAGGCGAGAGATGACAAGGATACTCCCTATAGAAAGATTTGGGATGGTAATCACATTTGCCTACCGGTATCACATTGGTGTACTTACTATAAGAAGGATGGAGATCATTCAATACCCATCAGATGTGATGAGCTCGGAGAAGGTACTTGGGATATCCTTTTCAAAGTGAATGGGCTATATTATGGTCGACACAAGGATAACAAAATAGCCTCTCTATCCATGCATATGGAATCCATCCTATATATTCCGAAACCACCCAACGTGGACGACATAATTGATCAAATCCTTAACAGCAGTGGTACGAAGCGCAAGTCGGAGAAGAATGCTACATCAAAACGCAAATCAAAGAAGGAGAATTGCTAGTCCTTTCCTAACTCTACCCTATGACAATTCGCTTATGTGCTTTGAGTGTCGTAGACGTGGTCTTATTAGATACATTTTACTTCTTCGTTGTCATCATATCATTTGTGTATTTTGTCGTGAAAAGCATCGATGTAATTCTTCATTTTGTAATATGTTATAGAACGTTTCCTTAGATGTGTAAATTTCCGTTTTAGGCTTCTATCATCATTTTTATGGATTGTGAGGGTGAACCTGTACAGGAGCTCAGTGCTATTGCTATGAACAATTGGACATATCAGATTGTTAGTGTCTATCATCAACATGCCAACTGCAATCCCAATGTTGATCAATGGGCGAGAAAACACATTCATGGACTTAATCTGAAATATTTGCAAGACTATGGCTTTTCTTGTGAAAGTGCTCTTCTTATTGACTTTAAACGATGGTTAGCTGCTTTCAATGTTATACGCATCTTTTGTAATAATCCTGGTAAGGAGAGGAAAGTATTTCCCAATCTAATCATTGATGATATTTTGCTCCCGCCTTGGGATAGTAGAGTGAATCAACATTATCATGAAGTCACGAAACGTTTTAAGGATTTGTGTGTTCCTATTTTGTCTGTTCGTTGTAGTAGCTACGTTCATAACCAATGCTTCTTTCCTCCTTACCTCAACACTGCCAAAGTCCTGTATGGTTATCATTGCTCGCTGTATGATAGTTACCAGCTGTATCTATTTTATCTCTTTCAAACCATTGATTTATAATGCATGCTTGTTACCGTTATTCAATAAATGTTACTATGAGAAGAGTTGTTGTTTTCATGCAATGGATGGGTTAGATAAAGGGCGATCATGTCTTTCTCAAACGACTGCGGAACATTACATTTTCATAGGCAAAGTTTAAAAGGAGCTGTTCAAGATTATGTGATAAATTTTCATAAAGATGAGACCGACATCGAAGCAGTGGTTGATGATGCTAGCACTCTATTTCTAGAGTTAATGAATACATTCTCTGATAGCATTATCATGGCGCGATTAGTTGCGAAAATTAAGTTTAGTCATTTTGGAAAGCAAGAGGTGGAAAGTCGCTCTTTCCATTTTGCTTCTTATTCAATGGAAGTGGTAGATCACCCCCAAGAATTTTTTAAAAGACATATGATAAAAATTGCTGAACGTCTTAACGCATTTAACCATCATGGTAGCAGTCTAGTGATTGAAGCGATTTCAGATATTCACATTCAACTTTCCATAAACAAAAATTAAAAATGCAGTGGTACTTGATTGTAGCACAACTGGTTTTCGAGCTATGTCTGCTCACTCTCGAAGTATATTCCTTCTGTACATGCGTCTATTATTTAGAAAAGGCTAGCAAATTCATATCTTCAAAAAGACTTGCTATAGACATCAGTAACGGTGAAACTATGTGTTGCGATGTATGTAAGCGAAAGGATGGAAATGAAAAGCGCATCTTCAAGAGATGTAAGCATGCTTTTTGTCAACGCTGTTTCATACGTAATTGCATTCAACTTTGCCAATGTAACCACTGTGATATTGCTCAATTCGAGTGTCACTTATGTCGCAATAGTTAGTACCTATGCAAATGTGGTAAAGATAGGTTTTAGCAAAGACTAACACGAAAAATGGCGAAACGTAAAATGACGAAACGTAAAAGTCAAAAGTTTTCTTCAGCCATTCAAGCTCTCCGACGAATGAAAGCAAATCAGCGATACAATGCTATACGACATGCCAACAATAAATTCATTCATGAAATTATTTCTCATGTGAGAAAGTTGAGGACGAAGAAATTAGCACCAAAACAACGAAAGTTACTTAAGCGATATGCTACGAAATTGCGTTTCATCTCCAATCCTAAAGTCGCCCTTCAAAGAAAGAGGAAAACTCTAACACAAAAGGGCGGTTTCCTTTCAGCAATACTTCCAATGATAGCTCCTGCCGTGGGCAACCTATTGGGTAATATCTTTGGCTCTAAGCGTTAATTATGCAAATGTTGAGTCTCAAAGTAATAAAATGGATTTCAGACTTCAATGTGATAAAGTTCTGACTGTATCAGGTCCATCTCATGCAGGTAAAACTGTTTTCACGCTGAATTTATTGGATAAAAGAAGGGAGTTGTTTAAGGAACCTATCAATCGAGTGATTTGGTGTTATGGTATTTATCAACCGTCGCTGTTTCAGGAATTGCAAAGTCGCAACTTTATTCGACATGAAGGAATTATTCCAGTGGATAAACTTCAGTCTAATGATGTTGTTGTATTGGATGATTTATTAAAAGAAAGTAAGAATTCAAAAGATGTTACAGATATGTTCACTCGCGCAGCACACCATAAAAGGTGTTTTATCATCTATATTACACAAAATTTGTTTCCTGATGGAAAAGAAGCTCGTACACGAAACCTGAATACACACTATTATGCTATTTTCAAGAATCCGCGAGATAAAAGTCAATTTGAAATTTTAGCGCGACAAGTTGCACCCAGAGGATCAAAAGCCTTAATTGAAATTTTTCAAGCAGCTACTGAAAAACCATACGGTTACTTATTCATTGACTTTACGCAAGAGTGTCCGGAAGAATTTAGATTTCGAAGTGATATTTTGAAAACTCCCATGATTATCTACAAACTATGAGTTCTTATTCTCGCATGATTGTTATTCCTCAGGATGAATATGTACAATTGACTGCCATGCAGCAAGTAAAGCAACCTCTTGCAAATCAAATGTATAGGAAAGAAATAGATTATCAGCAAAATGTTCACATCAAAGATCCACATCGTGCTGTATTATTACAATCGGAAACTGTTGAGCAATTGAAAAACTTGAAGAATAAGATGCGTGACTCTGTATCGACTGCTACACCTTTAGCATCTCGCGCACATGCCATATCTCTTTTCAACAGTATTGAACCCCATCTCAATGTAAATGATGGAGGAGAAATCATTACAGATGAAAATAAAGTGATTGATGCTTCACGTTATGAAGACTTGATTCAGTATGCGACACGTAGAAAGCGCCGTCAGGGCTATGTTCCACCTGGTTGGTCATACTTTCTTAAACTATTGAAAAAGCATAATGTGCCAAAATTTGCTTTAAATAATGAGACATTGAAAGAACTTGATTCAACAGTGGCTACTACTCCAATGCTTCAGGCGATGAAAATGCCAACAAATTGGTTTAAGACGTCACCTGCTACATCCCCTCCCACACTCACTAAGCAAACAAGAGGAAGAACTCGACGTAGATCTACATCGCCACTAAAACTGGTAAAAGGAAAACGTAAAACAGCTCCTCCTAGGAAATACATGTTCTCAGACTATTAATATGAAGCAGATGTGTTGCTTGCCATGTAATGAGCCGCCAGAGGTGAATGTCGTTGTCACTTGCACTTGCTGCGCCAGCTCTCATAATGAAACCCCTAAGCAATGTGAACACGATCGCAAAACCGCTAAAGCTAAATGCTGCAGTTGTTGTAAATGTAGAAAGGCAAGAAAACAAAAAGATGAGAAGGAGGAAAAAGAGTCAGCCGTCATCGACTGAACGTTTGAAGTCAATCTATTATGATGTAAAACATCCGGCAGGATTTGCATCTATCAAGAAATTATCAAAAGCGAGTGGTCTTCCACAATCACAAGTGAAACGATGGTTAAAGGGTCAGGCTACCTATACACTCCACAAACAAGCGAAAAAGAAGTACCGCACCCGCCATTATATTGTTCATGACATCGATGAACAGTGGCAAGCAGATTTGTGTGATGTTGCCTCCATTTCAAAACATAACTCGGGCAATAATTTTATTTTAACCGTCATTGATATTTTCTCGCGTTATGCGTGGGCTCAACCTTTAAAAACTAAAGAAGGGAAAGGAGTAGCAAAAGCATTCCAAACAATTTTTCGAGAAGGTCGCATTCCAAAAAGAATTCAGAGTGATCAAGGAAAAGAGTTTGAAAATCAGCATGTGACAAGATTATTTGAGAGGCATGACATTGAGTTGTTTAGTGTAAAGAGCGCTTATAAAGCTGCACTCGTTGAACGTTTTAATCGCACATTGAAAAATCGCTTGTGGCGACATTTTACTGCCAACTTGACACAAAATTGGACAAAGGTTCTACAAGAGACACTCCATGCCTACAATCACTCTATCCATCGTTCTATTGGACTCAGACCAGTAGATGTAAATGCTGACAATGTAGATAAAGTGCGCGAATCATTCCAACGTAAACGCACTCATATGAAAAGTGATGTGAAAATTGGCGATAAAGTTCGTATCTCAAAAGTGAAAAGTGTTTTTGCTAAAGGGTACCTCCCGAATTGGACAGAGGAGGTATTTACAGTATCAAGGATTAATCAAAAAGACTCTCCGACCACCTACAAGTTGAAAGATTACGATAATGAAGAAATTGAGGGTAGCTTTTACCGCGATGAGATTGAGGTAGTCACTGAAAGTGAAACATATTTGGTAGAGAAAATCATTCGATGTAAAAAACGGCAAGGTGAAGAATGGTGTCTTGTTAAATGGAGTGGTTACCCTTCAAGTATGAACTCTTGGATGCGTCGTGCCGACATCTTTCATCTAAGTGATCGACAGTGATTCATGCAAAGTTGTAACTAACAATGTTTAGGGTTTGAGCTATGAATCCAACTGCCTCATTTTATTCACGACCCTCCTATGTAAGTGGTGGAGGACAAATTTACATCGGCGCTCGCCGCCAACGTGGAGGTAGCATACTTGGTGCACTGAAATCTGTTGTAGCACCTCTCATATCCAATGTCGGTAGATCTTTAAAACGAAATGTTTTAAGTAATGCCGTTGGCTTTGCTGGTGATGTTGCTAGTGATCTTTCCAGAGGTAGAAGTTTTAAGAGCAGTTTGTTGAATCGTGGGAAGGAACGCGGTTTAAAAACATTGAAGCAGACCTTTGCTGGTGTTACTCAAGGAAAGAAATCACCTAAACGAATGAAAAAAGGAAGGAGGAAACATCGCGGAGCTGGTAAGGCGCGATCTTCAGTCAAAAGGCATTCACGCAAACGTCGCAGAGGCTCTAATCATTCATCAGGCGCTAAACGACGACGCTGCTATAACTTCTAATCATGGAGTGTAAAACTTCCGGTTTTTGTTTGTTCGATCAACAAGCCATACAGACAGATATTCTTAGTTCAAGTATTGTAGATTATCATCCTCGAACAGCTGAGAATGCTGGCCCCATTGAATTTGTTATTCCTGGTGGTAGTGATGACTACATAGATTTGAGTTATGCGATGCTTGATTTGAGGTTTAGAATTCAGCAAGCAGATGGAACTGCTATTGACGATGCACATAAAGTTGGACTGAACAATTTACCATTGACTACATTACTTCGTGATGTTTCTCTAACGATTGGAGAGCAGCAGGTGGAAGGTGGTCAAAGCGATTATCCCTATAAATCATATTTCAATCATGTATCACAGTTTCATCCAGCAGCACAAAAAAGTCATATGGAAGCCATGGGATGGTACAGAGATGAAGCAGGAAAATTTGATGTTGAAACAAACAGTGGCTTTGTAAAGCGATCTGCTATGATTAAAGATAGTAGAGTATGTCAGCTATATGGTCCGCTGAATTTAGACTTCTTTAGACAGTCAAAGTTTTTACTGTGTAATACCAGCATGCGACTCAAGCTGACATTGAATAAGCCTGAATTTGCGCTGAATGCATTTGCTAAAGTTGACAATTTTAGAATTCATGTGGAAGATATTGCACTTTACATTCGTCGAGTAGTACCGAATCCAAGTGTCATTAGAGGGCATGCTGAAGGCCTTAACCGCCAAAATGCCATTTACCCCGTTCAGCATACAAAGCTTCTCACCTTTACAATTCCGAAAGATCAAAAGAGTTTCATGAAAGATGGCCTCTTTCCATCGGAAGCACCGAAGCTCCTCATGGTGGCAATGGTTGAAAATGATGCATTTAATGGTAATATAAAGAAGAATCCTTTCAATTTTAAACACAATCAGTTAAGTGAAATTGCTTTACGTGTAAATGGTGTGAGTCATCCTGGTCCACCCTACAAACCAGATTTTGCTTCGGATCAATTTATGCGCAGTTATGTTGATTTTATGGATGTTTTTGGCTTTTACAATACGGATGACACCAACGGACTGACTATGAAAGAGTTTAAGAGTGGATATACTATTTATGCATTTGATTTGACTGCTGACAGCGATATTAGTGCACCCTATCGTCAAGCGAACGTGCCTCATAATATTCGTTTGGATTTGACGTTCAAAAGAACACTACCTGAGACGATCAATGTATTAATTTATGCAGTCTTCGATTCAAATATTGAAATTACAAAGTATCGTGACGTGATTCTTCAGTATAATCGTTAATGAGTTGGCTGACTGCTGACGATATTAAGACTAAAGTGCAGCGTAATGCAGACGAAGCGACGTTGAAAGCTTTCGATAATGTCTATTCACTCGATACCTTACCACCTGCAGTAAATCACTATCCCATCTTTATTGTGCTAAACACTCATTCACAGAATTTAGGCGGTGAGCATTGGAAAGCGATCTTTATTGGAGAAGACCGACGTGGTGAACTATTTGACTCTCTTGCTCAACCTCCAAATATACCAACACAGCAGTGGTTGAGAAAACATACGCGTCAATATCAGCGAAATGAACGCATACTACAACATCCACTTTCATCAACGTGTGGTGCTTTTGTACTGTACTTCATCTTAAGACGTTTACATGTATCTCGATTTGCATCTGTTATTCAAAACTTTTCATGTAATCCATCCTCTAATGAAAAAATGATTTGTAAGTTCTATCATGATTTGAAATAAAAACATCATGTTGGAAAAATTGTTTTTTATTTTACAATCCGCTGGGTACGTACATACTCAATGAGATAGTCTAGGATCATATTTGCTTGTACATGAGATTTTAGTCCAGTAATGATCACTTTACTATTATGAAAGATTGCCACATGCACAGGTAACCAACAACTAATGAGAGCTGCAGGAAAAAGTTCGGGTTCATAACACAAACTGTAACTGCTGGTACGAATCTTCAAAAATGATAGACTGTCACTCAATTGAGTAGAGATCACCATATTGTCCACAGTCAGATTCGACATCACACACCTCTCCCTCTTCCATATCCGACGTAGTAGTCTTTGTAGCTCTAAGCGCATTGACTGCGCCGATGAATGAGAAAGGGCGCCGAGAATCTGTACAGTCCCATTTGGGAAGAGTTGAAGATTCCGTGAATTGTTCATCTTCACCACTAACATTTGAGGACGACCCGGGTAATACTTGCTGTTTGGAAGCTGTTGGTGTAATGTTGTGAGATCGATTTTGGTGTAGAGTCTGAAGCGACGGAGAATGTTGACGATGGTGTAGCGATGGCGCTTCATGATGAAAGAATGAGTAAATTGAGCGATGTACCTTCCTTTTATACTTTTCCCAACTACCTTGATGAAATGTGAAGTTAGTATGAAGTTGGGAATGATAGAGTTGAATTCGCCGATTGTTGACGCGCAACCAGATGCGATTTCCAATACGTGAATGTCTTTTCATATAGAAGTATTTTAAATCCTTCATGATATGATGTAGAGATTGAAAATGGCGATAAGATAAAGCAAACTCTCTTCTCACATTCCCAGTTGAATCTTTGAAATAGACGTTTCGATCATGATCCGTTTCAATACGTTGTAGGGAATCTAATTTCCAACTCATGGTGCGTGATAGTCATGTCTGATTAAGATTTGCATAGTAGGGCGATGAACTCACGACGAATAAATGTCATGATGGAGCGATGTATGTATCTTCTATACTTCTCCCAATTGTATTTGCGAAATGAGAAACAGTTTGCGGAATGAGAATGGTAGATTTGAATTTCATTTCTGTAATGTTGAAGCCAAACTTGATCACCCAAGGAGATGAATCTTAATGTTTCAAAATATTCCAAATCCCTCATGATATCATTGAGGTTGACAAATTGTCGCCATGTTAATGTAATTCCTCTTGATGTATGACCATGAGAATTTTTGAAATGTACGTTTCCATCACGATCAACTCTGATATATTGTAGAGAGTCCAAAATCCAAGTCTTCATGATGTTATGCAAAGTTGCAGATTAGCAATATAAAAATGTCGTTTTATCATATTTTGCTTAGCAATGCGGCTACAAAGAGATTTACTAGTAATCGAGCCGCACTCTTTTCTACTCCCATTGATCATGCACAACAGCTAAATGGGAATTGGGAAGTGGGTGTCACTCAACTTGTTTATAGCAACTGTGTCTATACTTTTGATCATGAGGTGATGACTATTAATATGAGACGTACAGCTGCTTACCAATGTGAAAAGGGCTGCCGAGTATACATTCCACAGTGGCCAAAGAAAGATCTCTTATCATGTAAAAAGTTTATATATGATTTCTTGAATAAAGCGTGTAAACATATTGCCCAATTTACTCCACACAATGATGATTATACTTATATACATCATGTAGTTGAGAAAGATTGGATTGTTGGTTTAAGTCCAAGTTTAAGAAATGATTTAGGTTACCTCGCTAGCGCCTTGACAAGCTATGATAATTTTAACGTTAATTACCACATAAGTGCTCATAAACAGTTAATATATCGAGAGGAAGCTTATTATGTAGATCTTATTCCAAAAAATGAGAAGACGTTGGTGAAGAAGATTGTGATTAAGCCAAGAAAGACAAACATGACTCCTGAAACATTATTGAAGAAATTTAATTATCTCCTTCGAGTTGATGGTAAACAAGTGGCAACATTGACTTATATTAAATCATCTAATCATATTGCAATAAGTAAATTAAATGATGATGATCTAATATTAGTTTGTTCAAAAGATTTTCATCAGTTCTTGCGACATCATTCTGCAGCTGTTCATGGAAAATTTAATATGCAGCATTTACCATGTGAAAGGTCAAATCAATTTGATACAGAATGGACCGTATCTTTATACAGAAAGTGTGTAGAGCCTTTAGGTGGTATCTTACATGAAACAAGAGTGTTGATGCCTCGCATCATTACTTCAGTTAAATTGGTTGTAGATTATTTAAATGAAGTGATTAATGACCAACATATTTCATTTTCTGAAAAAGAAGGTACTTTGTCTCTCACTATAAGTGGAAAAGGTATTGAACTAATTATGGATAAAACTCTAATGGACATTTTGGGTTTTGACCAAAATATCTTTAAAAGTGGTACTGTAACCAAAGCTAGCGCAGACATGTCGCTATCGCGTCGTATTAACTATTTTCAGATATATTCCAATATTGGTGAAGATGTACGTGTGGGAGATGTTGAAGCTCCATTGCTAGCAATGATACCATACCAGCCAAAGAGCTGCAGTATTTTATCTGAGCATACTTTCAAGAAAGTGCATTATACAAAGCTGAAATCAAACTACATCCCACAAATTGATATTGCCATTTATGACGATGCTGGTGCGTTGATTCCTTTTCATAAAGATGCTGTGACAAGTATCACACTCCATTTCCGAATGAAGAGTTAATGCAAACGTATGCTAATATATTTTTCCAATGTGAATAATATGGAAAGTGAAAATAAGGACTCGTTTCTAATCTACTTGCCCAGTAATGCTTCTATGAATAAATTTCCCAAAAATAAACCATCAGACTATCGAGTAGAATTAAATCGCCCACTGCATTTAGAAGGTGAATGGGAGGTTGGCGTTTCTAGTATTTGCTATGATAGCAATATTCAGAATGTGAATGATTTGGAAGAAATGATATTGACTCCTCGCACCCATGATGGAATAACGATGAATAATGCATTTCAGTTCCCATACAATTTAACATCAGATGGAAAGTGGAACTATGAATGGATTCAGATAAAATCAGATTCTTATGAGCCATTTGGGAATGAGAAAATTATTAAGGCATTCAACAGTGGTAATACTTCCATCATGAAGAATAAAAATCAGAAAGCTTATGAGTTTACTATCTATCATTGGAGTGGGAGACAGTTCCTCCGCTTTCATTCTTTTACTAAAGGTCTTACGCTGAGGTTGGATAGTGAATTCTATCCGCATCTCGGTTTTGGTCATGGACTACATCTAACGTCAATTGCTACTGCAAATGTTAGAAAAGTTTATTCAAATCGAATCAACAAATTTCATTATAGATTTAAAATATTTGATGAAGATGTTGTAGAATGCGAAGAACGCATCATTTTGAAAAAGCGTGGTGTTCAACCTTTATCACTTATTGAGTTAGTAAAACGATGGAATGAGACTGTGGGTAAGAAGTATGGAGAGAAAATTATGGCGGACAAAAATAAGTTGGTTATTCAGAAATATAATGACAAACTTACAGTTTATTTCTCTCCAACCTTGCGTCATTTTGTAAGACATTATACACCTATTATTGGAAGCGGTGTGGTGTATGCTTCTCATGAATATCACACTAAAGCTGATTCAGTTAATGATGAATGGTGGGTGGACATCTATGGCGATCGCATCAAGAAAATTTACCAGTCTTATGAAGAATCTAAAGTTGCTATCAATATAATGCCGCGTCTATATCATACAGTTGAAAGCTTCATTCATGTAGTAAATCCTTATATACAACAGAAGTTGAAGCATGTGATGAAAAGTAAATATGATGTAAAGACACACCACATTTCGTTTTCAATTGAAAATCAACGCGTTGTTCTGAGACTGGGTGATGACATTCAATGTCAATTGAGTAAAAATTTGAAAAAACTCTTTGGTTTTTCAATGCTACAAACTGTGTTTGCTGCTGCGCATACGATTGGTATAGAAACACCAATGACACTTGATAAACATGAACAGCACCTTTACATTCAAAGTGATTTGATTCTACCTATTTCTGTTGGTGAGAAAAAAAGAATACATTTTACGCGATTTCATTCATGATAAAGACGCTTCATATGGAATAGTCGAGAAGATGTTTGAATCTATTTTCTATCATCCCGTCGTCAAACAAACTATACCCTCTATTGCTATCAAAATTACCAATGGTTTACAAGAGTGCATCCATGTGAAAGATACTAAATCCCTCATAACGTTAGTGTTTCGGAAAACAAAGTGAAGTCTTTATACAACATTTATTGAAATATGTACATGAATGTGAAGGAATAGACTTTATACAACATCCACTGAAAATATATACATGAGCGCACTTCAATAAACATTGTTATATACAAAAAGTCTTTTTACTTCGTGAAGGGTGGAAATATACAGGGATAGGAAAAATGTCTTTCAGTGGAAAAGTCATCACATGGGGAATGTACAGATGTGGACACATATTCACAAGGAAAAAACAATCTCATGCGATAAATAAAACAACAATGTTTATCTACAGAAATCAACATCAAAATACTAAGTTAAGGATGATTATGCTAAGACGTCTCCTGAATGTGGTAGTGTGAGTTTAATTCTTTTGGGTGGTGGTATGTTTGTGTCAGGATGTCCATGTGGAAGAGATATGTTGTGTTCTAGCCAGCACCTCTTATCCTCCCATGCTGAAAGCGCCCGTTTCCTAAAAGTATGAGTTTTGATCTCATGCGACTTAGATTTTAAGATTGTCATATTGACAAACGTTATATTTTTATTTCTATAGGCTTTCCTGAAATTCTTATGTTTCATGTTAGAGACCAATGATCTTGATATGCCTTTAGCGCGCTTAATGCTATCATCACTATCCTTTAATTTCATAGAATACATTTTTGGACGGAGGAGAATCATTTCAGCTATCTCCTTCCCTGCTGTCTCATCCTTAAAGCAGCCAAGTTTTGCCTTATTTTTGATGGAGTAGAGTGGATGATTAGCAGGATAATTTGATGTATCAAAATATCTTTCTAAAGATTTTCCTACTTCATTGAAATTTAAATCTTTTTGAGTGGTAATACCTAAGAAGAAACTATCTGTATCACCACCCAACAAACGAACCTCTTTTACGAGAGGACATGGTTTTAGTATTTTATAAAAGAGTTGGTACATTTCAAGCTTAGAGTAATCTAGTACAGCTTGGCCAATATAGATGGGCTTGCACAACTCAACTTCAGATTTTATCATTTTAACACCTACAAGGTCCTCATCGATAATGTCTCTATCGATGAATAGAGGTGATGAGACCAATTTGTGATACTTTTGATCATCATTAACTAGTTTGTAGTTTACGCGCTTTCTAACATCCTCCATCGTCTTACCAAATAGACTGTTGTTCTTATATTTATAAAAATCTTTTTCAAAATTATTTTGGGCTAGTGCACGTTTCTGGCTGTTGCTATCAATATATGGTTTGAGGAAGGCTTTCTGTCTAAATTTAATAATGCGGTGAACTCTTTTTAAAATCATGCCCATTTCTAAATAAAATTTTAAGATGCTAAAGTGGACTAGATAGTTTTCCTTATCATATTGAGTGAGTAAAAGTTTGCGGCAAGGCTTATACTTGGGTTGTCCACATGATTCTAAATCTTTATGAAATTGTTTCATAAAGTCGGAAAACATATCATTCATTGGCTGTTCATTCTGATTGGTTGCTTGTTGATACTTAAGAATTAGAAAAATGTTAAAGTTATCATTATTCAAAGTCAGCATTTCAAAGACAACATGACAAGTCCTCCAACAACACCAAATACCGCATTGGAGTTCTCCTCTCCATGCACATCAGCAAAGGTGCTCGTTACACCAAATGCACCAAGAAAGGCGAAGGTGGAGAAGACATACAATCTCGACAATATACGAAAGTTATCGGAGGACGATGAAGAGGAGTTGCCCGACCTAACAGGCATACGGTGGAAATATTTACAATATGATGTCGAAGGGGTGATGGAGATGACCAGCAAGTCGCAGTTGCATCAAATATGGGAGTGGTACACCCCTAACTCCCAACCGCGAACCGTGGCGGAGTGGGCGTACATTGAGAAAGTGAGGGACGCTGCAGAAGAACGTTTAAAGCAGCTCAACTGTTTTTGTGATCTATGTGAAGTCAGACTCTGGGACGATATTGACGATGAAGACCTTTTAAAATACATGCCATAATAAATGTTTATTTCGTATTATCTTTGCTTTCATACTGACTTACTTGAATGGGGCTTTAGTGAATAATTTAACCATGTATACTTTTTCATTTGGAAATAGTAGCACGCTTAGTCTAACTTGCAAATCTTATAACATTTCATATGGGTGATAATGGTAGATGAAATAGTGTTAAATAAAATTAAGATAGCTTACATGATTCTGGGATAGCAATCGACTGCGATCCATGTGTAAAGAGCTTGTTAGACTATGGAAGAGAGAAGTGTGTTATGTTGCGTGTGACGCGTGAGTGTCCTCCCTTTCATTCCATTCATCAATTCGTCTCATTGATAGAGACAGGTAGAACTCATGGCTCTCATAACGTATGCAATGGAAAGTTTTAGGCAACCTTCGACAGTTGGCTAAATGTCGCCCTGGCGCGAATGCATACTACGTTGAGACACAGGCAATCACTTGCAAACATGACGCAGAGAGGTTTAACAAGATTGACCATTGCCGAATGTCCCTTGCGGTATACATAGCTACGGGTTTCACCGCCGCCCTTTACAGGGACGCCCGTCGAAAGGAAGTATTACACCGAACTTCATTTGCAACGTTCAAGTTGACTGATAGCAGATTCAACTTAATGATAGTATTCGCCAGTCCGAAGACTGCCCAGGGCAAACCGCGAGGAGGTTCTATCATATCTTGCCCCTAGGTGGCCCTTAAGAGAGCCGATGGTTCATTCTCGGGATTAGGTTGACTATTGGCTTGAATAGTCAAGGGGTATGACGGTTAGGTTGTCATAAACCCTATACCGCCTAAGCCGTGCTGGTGCATCTGGCACCTTTCGGATGCGAGTGGTATTCGGAGTCCACACCTCATCCGTCCAAATGATCCTCTTGATCTTCCCCTTCTTCTCATCCTCATCCCACTCGTCGAGGATGACGAACTCGGGAATGGCGTTGTCTTCATCGATGAAGACGGGAATGTTGTCGGCAGATGTGGCTTCCATCGTGACTTCAAATTGAATGAGAAGCGCTACAATCTTCTGGCTTATATAGGCTTTTCAACAATGAATTGCTCAACAGCGAATCAGAATGCTTCAGGGATAGCAATCGACTGCGATCCATGTGTAAAGAGCTTGTTAGACTACGGAAGAGAGAAGTGTGTTATGTTGCGTGTGGCGCGTGAGTGTCCTCCCTTTCATTCCATTCATCAATTCGTCTCATTGATAGAGACAGGTAGAACTCATGGCTCTCATAACGTATGCAATGGAAAGTTTTAGGCAACCTTCGACAGTTGGCTAAATGTCGCCCTGGCGCGAATGCATACTACGTTGAGACAGAGGCAATCACTTGCAAACATGACGCAGAGAGGTTTAACAAGATTGACCATTGCCGAATGTCCCTTGCGGTATACATAGCTACGGGTTTCACCGCCGCCCTTTACAGGAACGCCCGTCGAAAGGAAGTATTACACCGAACTTCATTTGCAACGTTCAAGTTGACTGATAGCAGATTCAACTTAATGATAGTATTCGCCGGTCCGAAGACTGCCCAGGGCAAACCGCGAGGAGGTTCTATCATGTCTTGCCCCATGGTGGCCCTTAAGAGAGCCGATGGTTCATTCTCGTGAGTAACGTCATCTTACACCCTACCAATTCTGCTAAGAGAGTCAAAGACTCTCTCTTTGGTAGCACTGTCGACTTCCACACTAACTGGTACATGGCTAAAAAGTGGAATGTAGCGCCATTCCGTTGGATTGATAGCAGTTGCTGTCATCGGATTGCCAATCCGAGCAAGATTATTAAAAACTCTGTCTTGCTCCTCTATTCTAACAAATTCATTAAATAAATTTCGCGGCCTTAACTGCGGTCCGCGAGGAGAGTTGACTGCAGCGTTAGGTGTCTCCATGATTGAAATGAAATGAAATGAGAGGTAGTGGTTTATATACCCCTCTAATGTGACGCAACGTTCAAGTTGACTGATAGCAGATTCAACTTAATGATAGTATTCGCCAGTCCGAAGACTGCCCAGGGCAAACCGCGTGGAGGTTCTATCATGTCTTGCCCCTAGGTGGCCCTTAAGAGAGCCGATGGTTCATTCTCGGGATAATTCAAGGACTATGGGTCTCAAGCTTGCCGCTTCGCCTCCGGCTCGTTGACGGAAGCAGGTGGGCGCTTCTCTTTGATATCTGTAAAGAAAGAAGTTGTTAGTTATTATCTTGAACTCTAAGTTACTTGTTTTAAACTTACAGATCTTCTCAGGACGTGGCTCGAACAGGAATCCTGTGATCGCCTCCTTGTGATCGAATGTAAAGTGAAGGCATTCGATACCTTTTTTAGCCCTGCTATAGCACATCTCGTCTCTGCCACGTTCACAGAGGAGCGGTCTTGCGGGCACACGTCCTTTCTTGTCAAGGGGAATGTGGAGGCGACTTGATCGTCGAGTACTGCTACTCATCACTTGCTGGTGCAGCTCCTGATTAGTCGCCACCACCTTCCCCAACTGCTTTCGCAGCCCTTCCACCTCCTCCCTCATCTTTCTTAACTCCTTCTCCTGACTCTCTCTCTCGATGAGGAGCTGCTCTTCTTTAGCCTTACTAGCGAGGTGCGAGAACCTCTCGCGATCGAGCTCTCCTTCTTTCTCAAAAAGACTAGCTTGAGTCTTCTTGAGCTCCTGAGTGACTCGCGAGAGGTTCTCGGAACTCGCTTTATAGAAGAAGCAGTCCCTCTTCCACACCTCCAACTCATTCTTCAGCTTGTCATAGTTATCAACCAGTGGTGGGCGCATAATGAAGTTGCGACATTGAGCCGCAATCCCACCACTGCTTGATAACTTAGCCGGCTGCACCTCGCTATCGAGGTCAACGTCCCTCACCGCCTCTACCTCGCTATCGAGGTAGACACTCTCGACTAGCTCAACCTTCGTCGAGCCTTTATCCTCCTCCTCTTCCTCACTGTCGCTGCTACTTGTAGCCGACTCATCGCTAGAGGAGGAGGAGGAGGATTTACTCGACTTCGGAGAAGACTCAATCGGAGTGGGTGAGAGAGCCTTTGCTAGCACGCTAGAAGATGGAGCCTCTGCTGACGTGATAGACTCGACAGCAGACTGAGTCTCTAGAATCGGGGTGGGCGAGAGAGCCTTTGCTGGTGCAAAAGATGAGGGAGGCTTTGCTGACGTGATAGCCTCGATAGCACACTGAGTCTCCAGAGCTTTCAACTCTGAGCTGAAGAGACTTTGCTTCGCCTCCTCAGTCAGCTCTGGTTGACTGCAGCTGCTGTGCTTTGCATGCCACTCCGGTAGCGTCTCGACAAGGCGAGATGCATTATGGCTGCTACAAAAGTATCGAATGCCCCCTACCATTCGCTTATGTGCACAAGAATGCTTCTTAAAGGCATCGCTACGAAAAATCTTTGAACAGACGCAAAGCTTAAAAGCCGTCTTTGCATTGTTGTAGTTAACCATTTTCTGAAGTGAAAAGGGGAAAACAATGATTATAATTCCGTAAACGTTTGATAGCAAACGATTGATTCCTAGTTTATAAAAACGGAAAAGAATGATTTTACACTTAGTGAGGAATGATAGATTTAAGTGTAGTGAGTGGCACTAGATCCCGTCGACAGCCCGAAGGCCTTGTACTGATCACTAGGGAAGTGAGAGATCTTCCCCGATACCCGCTCTTTACAGCTGAAGACATCATTGTCACTGCCCCGAAGTGGTAACAGGAACGCCGAGTCAAAGGTAGTGATCAGTAGCTGGGATCCAACCCCTCAAAGCTGCCTTAGACTTAGTTACATTTCAAATCTGATAGCAGATTTGAACTCAGCATACTTGAAAACCTTAGTCTACATGTTAAAACTTTGAAAAAACTGAAAATTAAGAATTTTTAAAAAATTCCGCATTTTACTACTCATACTACTTTTAAAAAATTTTATCAGTAGTAAAGACACTATCAAACTCTATCACACAAACTTTGAAGTAAGAAGATAGCTTGCCTACTTCAAAAGATAGAGTCCTTTGAAACACCCGATATCGGGAGCTCAGAGCGACGACCGTCGCTTACCTCGTCTTTCGATGAAGTGATCAGACTTGCGTTGTCGGGGGTTTATATATGCTCGGAAGAAAACTTAAAATGGCTCTATCCCCGAAAGTATTCATCGTAGCGACATGCGGTTTGTTGCAAACGATTTGTCTCATCATTCTCTATAATATGACACCTCAACCATTCTCATATGACCACGGGAAGTTGGTGCGTCAGCACATGACCATGTAACATGCCACAAGTGAAAAAATTCCTAAGTGTGGGAGCTCCAGTGTGGTGAAAATTTTGAAAAATTTAAAACTTCCGAATTTTGACCTGGGACCTTTACCAAAACATTTTTCATCAAATTTCGCTGACGTCCCCCCCCCTCTGGACAGCTTGCTTCGATCTTGGCTTCTAGTGGACGGATTTTGTCGAGTGAGGTGTCATTTGAAAGCTAAGAGTGAGACAAATTCACTGAAACAAACGGCTTGTTCCTATCTGTCTTCGTTTACATGTGAGACGCCATTTAAGATTTTAGGTCGGAGCTCACCTGAAAAAATCCTAAGTGTCAGAGTGACTTTGTATGGGAAAAATTAAAAATTTTCCAAAGTGTGGAATTTCGACCTGGGACCTTTACCAAAGTTTGTTTCATCAAATTTCGCTGACCCCCCCCCCCTTTGATCTAACTTTGGTTCTAGTGGACGGATTTTGTTCGTTCGAGTTGCATTGGAAAGAGGATGAAACACTGCTCGACCGCATTTTTCGTTGCGAGTCAATCGGAGCAGCCGTTCAAAAGTTAGAGCGGTTACAAGATTTTAGGTCGGAGCTCACCTGAAAAAATCCTAAGTGTCAGAGTGACTTTGTATGGGAAAAATTAAAAATTTTCCAAAGTGTGGAATTTCGACCTGGGACCTTTACCAAAGTTTGTTTCATCAAATTTCGCTGACCCCCCCCTTTGATCTAACTTTGGTTCTAGTGGACGGATTTTGTTCGTTCGAGTTGCATTGGAAAGAGGATGAAACACTGCTCGACCGCATTTTTCGTTGCGAGTCAATCGGAGCAGCCGTTCAAAAGTTAGAGCGGTTACAAGATTTTAGGTCGGAGCTCACCTGAAAAAATCTTAAGTGTCAGAGTGAGCTCCGACCTAAAATCTTGTAACCGCTCTAACTTTTGAACGGCTGCTCCGATTGACTCGCAACGAAAAATGCGGTCGAGCAGTGTTTCATCCTCTTTCCAATGCAACTCGAACGAACAAAATCCGTCCACTAGAACCAAAGTTAGATCAAAGGGGGGGTCAGCGAAATTTGATGAAACAAACTTTGGTAAAGGTCCCAGGTCGAAATTCCACACTTTGGAAAATTTTTAATTTTTCCCATACAAAGTCACTCTGACACTTAGGATTTTTTCAGGTGAGCTCCGACCTAAAATCTTGTAACCGCTCTAACTTTTGAACGGCTGCTCCGATTGACTCGCAACGAAAAATGCGGTCGAGCAGTGTTTCATCCTCTTTCCAATGCAACTCGAACGAACAAAATCCGTCCACTAGAACCAAAGTTAGATCAAAGGGGGGGGGGTCAGCGAAATTTGATGAAACAAACTTTGGTAAAGGTCCCAGGTCGAAATTCCACACTTTGGAAAATTTTTAATTTTTCCCATACAAAGTCACTCTGACACTTAGGATTTTTTCAGGTGAGCTCCGACCTAAAATCTTGTAACCGCTCTAACTTTTGAACGGCTGCTCCGATTGACTCGCAACGAAAAATGCGGTCGAGCAGTGTTTCATCCTCTTTCCAATGCAACTCGAACGAACAAAATCCGTCCACTAGAACCAAAGTTAGATCAAAGGGGGGGGGTCAGCGAAATTTGATGAAACAAACTTTGGTAAAGGTCCCAGGTCGAAATTCCACACTTTGGAAAATTTTTAATTTTTCCCATACAAAGTCACTCTGACACTTAGGATTTTTTCAGGTGAGCTCCGACCTAAAATCTTGTAACCGCTCTAACTTTTGAACGGCTGCTCCGATTGACTCGCAACGAAAAATGCGGTCGAGCAGTGTTTCATCCTCTTTCCAATGCAACTCGAACGAACAAAATCCGTCCACTAGAACCAAAGTTAGATCAAAGGGGGGGGGGTCAGCGAAATTTGATGAAACAAACTTTGGTAAAGGCCCCAGGTCGAAATTCCACACTTTGGAAAATTTTTAATTTTTCCCATACAAAGTCACTCTGACACTTAGGATTTTTTCAGGTGAGCTCCGACCTAAAATCTTAAATGGCGTCTCACATGTAAACGAAGACAGATAGGAACAAGCCGTTTGTTTCAGTGAATTTGTCTCACTCTTAGCTTTCAAATGACACCTCACTCGACAAAATCCGTCCACTAGAAGCCAAGATTGAAGCAAGCTGTCCAGAGGGGGGGGGGACGTCAGCGAAAAATTTTTATCTCCGATTGCTTTCAAATTCACCATACAGATGCAGAATTTCACGCTGAATCCGAATCTGACCTCCGTTTTCACATCCGAGGCTTCGTTTGGACACTACACACCAAAACATCCCACAGTTTAACCAAGACAACCTAGACGGTCGCCCAGGTCAACCTAGACGGTCGCCCAAGTCCACCAGGCGGTCGGACACAGACACCCGAGACTCACACACTGGCGGACCAGAGGGGGGGGGACGTCAGCGGAACCTCGACGGCACATCACGACACTGGCGGACCAGAGGGGGGGGGACTCAGACACGACGGCGGCCATCTTGCGCTATCTGGTGTTCGCCGTTTTCTTACTACTTACACATTACATGCTTTTAATTCAGCAAGCAATAATATCAGTTTCACAATTGAGATTCATGAATTCCTTGAATATTTTGGATACAATTATTTCTGTAAATCAAAAGTTGCTGTATAAATGGTTCAATAAATCTTGTCACTCTGGAATTACGGTGTGTTAAGATAGTTGGTCACCCAATCACTTAAAAAATAATTCTGTGCTCCATAGTATTAAATATGTACATGATCGTTGTTCGGATGCCACTTTAGAGTCAATCAATGTTATGGAAAAACGTTTATGAAAATGGATTCAGACCTAACTAAGTAAGACCTAAATCAAAAGAAACCATAAAATCAACGAAAATCAAATTAACCTTTGTGTTGATTTCACTAGTGATAGTTACTTAAGAGAAACGAATAAACTGGTCAATAAATATGAACTCCTGTTCGTGATACATGTAGACCTGGTCAATAACTCAAATATAACAAAAACGAATGTAATTGTAAACTGTGCAAAGATATTGGACCTAAAAATATGGGTTGTGATAAATGCACTGTAAATAACTTTGAATGTAGGTAACATTTGTCATAAGAATTACATGGGTCAAACTTGTCGAATTTTGAAGTTGTGGTATGATGAACATGGAGGCAGTTTGAACTGTCAAGATCGTAAAAGTGCACCATCTGAACATACAGTAGTTTGATTGACCATATCGATAGAGAAATAAACATCGATAATTTCCAGCTTTCTACCCTGAGCAAACAAAAGAATCCGATGCAAACTAAAATGGCCGAAGCACGCTTCATAGCCTTGAACAAGCCACTAATCAACAGCAAACATGAACTGATCTAACGAGTCGCCACTGCCCAATCATTTTTTATATTTAATCAAACAACTGCCAGTGTATTTACTTCCCCTTGAGACTGTTCACCGTGACGAAACGCGCTGGGCACTACTAGTTTAAAAAATTAAAAAATCGTCTTTAAACTGAGAGGGAGGGATATTTTTTCTTACATCACGGAAAATTGAATAAAAACATTGTTAACACTGTAAATCGCTGATACCAATCACATACGAAGGATGCACACCAAAATATTTTTTGGTATATTTCTGTATCTATTTGCATGCTTTTTGTATGTTATTTCAACTTTGGTGTGCTTTTCATACTAAAGCCATACCAGTACAATGTTAAAGGAAAGCATCAATGATGTCTAAAATATGTTGATTTACGACTTTTTATCAATAAAGATCACACTATTGTCGCATGGTACTTTCTACTGTTTTGTAAGTAGTGAGATAATGACATTCAAGAGTAAAACTTATAATAGTGAGTTCGATTTTAATGCATGTAAGTCTAAGGCATTTCATAAATAATCGATAAGTATTCAACCATGAGCAATTATGCGTTATGTAATTTTGGAATTAAGCATATTATCAATCCGAAATGAAAGCACATTATAATTCATGAACGCAAAAAAACCAAGCGTCCTGTTGTTAATGTTGCTAGGCAAGTAGCAACGACGACTTCCGGCATAAAATTCACAATAAATTTAATCTAGGTAAGTACCACTCTATCAAAAAGAAATATTCACGACTGGTATTACTCAAAAAAAGTTATTTGACAGTAGTATGTAATATATATATATATATATATATATATATATATATATATATATATATATATATATATATATATATATATATATTGCTATGTGACTTATATTTCTACATACGAAAGACGCACGAAAGAGGACGAATTTGCATCGAGTCTCGTATATAAAACATACCAACAACTCGTATCTCATCGCAAAACAGTTTTTCACAGATAGTATAGCTTGTATCGCTATATACCAATAACATACGAAAGTAAGTGAGCTTTCGCATGAAAAACATACGAGAATTTTGCATTAAATGTTAGTTTCAAATAGCATGTAAATTTTGTATATGTTTTGTATGTAATTTTCGCATCCAGCGATTTACAGTATAGTAATCGATCGATCAAATGTTCCCTATAACCTGTAATGGTGTGGCTCAGCTGCCTGCACTTTCTGAAGCTCGATGATTGACAATACAACAGTCGGCTACTAATGGTATCGCGCTACGCAAAAATCGTTTGAGTATCCTATCCAGATACTACTATTTCTAGATGTCCATGATTAGTCCAGGAGAACTAGGTTTTAACCCGGACAAAATTCGTGGTACCCTGAAAATTGGCATACATGTAGTTTAGATTCTGCTTATTAACATATCAAAAGTCCCCGTAAATTCGTCCTGTGCTCTCTGAGTAACAGCCTTCCAAAGATAGCATACTTCATGAGGTTTCCGAGGTCTATTTTGATGATATCTGATTCCCTATTGGTGCGTGCGTAAATCAGCTGACGCTCTCAACCAATGAGCGTGCTGCTGGCAGTGAGTGGAAACTTGACTGGCAAAACATTTATGATCAAACGTTTTTTGGAGTGTTTATCATAGGGAAGGCTACAACTTTCAATCTAACATCTGATAGATTGGTTAGCTATCATCAAGATTAGTCGCGGAAAATGAAGTAATTGTGACAGTGCATTAACCGTCAATCGGCCACTTACAGAGAACGTTACAGAGTCAACAATGCTTTTCAGAACTATGTTGGATCAGGGTCGTTTCACAACTTCTAGCTCAGAGCAATATAAAAAAGTGATTGTAACTGAAACCCGCTAACGTGCGGATATCACATGTGATAAAATATAAAATTATCTATATATAACAAATGTAAGGTAGTCCAGAAAATGACTCATTAAGCTTTCACTGGGCTGAACACACGGATTCTTAAAATTTCACAAGACAAGAACGAAAGTATAAAACTGGACAAACAAACACTAAAACAAATATATACAAGAATTTGTACAAGGAGCTCATCAGCAAGATGACCAACTAACTTCGTGTCGATGATATAGTCACATTCAATTCTCAACTGCATTTTCATCGAATGCTCTGTGTGTCTAAGGGACTTGATGACTTGAAATCATATTTCTGTCTCTTTTTGACGATGTTTCTTTAAGGAAGAGAACTAGAAATAAAAGAAAATCATCGTTCTCAGATAGATACATTCAAATTACAAAAGTATACGGAGGAACTTCCTAAGAAAACTAATTTCTTTATTGATCGAAGTTATCTGATCCACACTGTTGTTTGGCAAACCAGCCAATTTTCCTGTCATCATGGAGATATATGCTCATATAGGCTACGGTTGTTGATAATAGTTACAGATGTAGCGCTGTCATCGTATTTGATGAATATCCCAAGACATCAATCACAAGAAATGTCGACGAGCCACGTGTGGAATTGCTCCTGATATAATATTTCGTGAAGACATGTACATGTATGTTGTTTCGCCACAGACCAATTTCTCGGAAGCGCATAAAATAAGACCAGATTGATCGAATATCTAAAGGCAAAATTTTTGACGGCTCCCATTGTCTACATCGCAATGTAAGCCATAGCCGACAGCCTGATTCCGATCGCGTTAGTGTCTATTCTGTATTTTAAGGATGTGATAATCACTTGATAATTGCGCTTGTACGAGGAGGGGTGATTGATAAGTTCGCGGCCTGACATAGAAAGCTTAAAGCCAGGCCATTATGCACATGTGGATTGATACAATGGAATGTGCTGACGGCGCATGACGAGTGATCAGTCGATCCGGTGAACTGTTGGCAAACCACAGCTACTTAACTTCAGTTACTAACTTATCAGTCAGTTAGTCAGATAAGTGTTGCGTAAGATGGATCACGTTTCAAATCGAGCTGTCATTCGTTATCTCGGCTTGAAAGGACTCACACCGAAGGAGATTCATGATGATATGGTTGGAACACTTGGTGAGAAAGCTCCGTCCTACACCACAGTCAAGAAGTGGGCTACAGAATTCAAACAAGGAAGAGAGAGCTTGGAAGATGATCCCCGTTGTGGAAGACCAGTGACAGTTAGCACAGAAGATGTGATCGATCATGTTCAAAAGATTATTCTTGATGATCGCCGTACAACCGAGAGAAAGATTGCCTTCGAACTGAAGATTTCACAAGAGCGTGTCCATAACATCATCCATCATGAACTTGGCATGAACAAAGTTTCCGCTCGATGGGTGCCACGACTGCTCACACCAGAGAACAAACGAGCCCGCTTTCTCATCTCAAGGGACAACCTGGCGCTGTTCGTTAGAGATCCTGAAAATTTCATGGACCGGTTCATTACGATGGATGAGACTTGGGTTCACCACTATCAGCCAGAGTCGCCAGAGTCGAAAGAACAATCGAAAAATGGAAGTACCCAGGATCACCAACTCCGCGGAAAGCCAAGGTCACCAGGTCCACGGGAAAGGTCATGGCCTCCATTTTTTGGGATTCGAAGGGAGTTTTGTTGTTGTTGGACTTCCTAGAGACTGGTCGGACAACTACTGGCGAGTACTACGCTCATTTGTTGCAGCAGTTACGAGTGCAGATCAAGATCAAGCGGAGAGGGAAGCTCACGAAAGGCGTGTGCTCTTCCATCAAGACAATGCGCCTGCTCACACCTCCGCTGCCGCCATGTCTGCCATCCAAGGTTGTGGGTTTGACATCATTTCCCATCCACCCTATTCTCCTGATCTGGCACCATCGGACTTTCATCTCTTCCCAAAAATGAAATTGGAGCTCAGTGGTCAGCACTTGGCATCCAACAGTGACGTCATGGAGGCCGTTGAGGAGTATCTGGACTCCAAAGACTCACACTTCTATGAGCAAGGGATAAGTGCGTTGATTGTAGGGGCGATTATGTCGAAAAATTAGTATGTATCGTATGCAAAATATGCTTTTTTTTCTATATCGGGCCGCGAACTTTTCAATCAATCACCCCTCGTAGGATACGGTACTGAGCTATTATAGCCAACTATTAATTTACTATCTTTTAATATATTTAATATCTTGCTGTATTCGTCGCAAAAGACGATGCAATATTCCATTGTCCTTGTTTGTAGCTGGTAAGTGATTCACTCATAGTTTTGAGGCAAAATGAACAATATCACGATCGGGATCAGCTACAGCTTACTCTATAGGCAATTGTTAACTGCTGAAATGTTGGCCTATGTTCCGACATATTCATCAAATACCATGGTCGCGCTACATCCACAGCTACTAATCCTAGCCCCTGAAAACAAAGTAACCTAGCCTTCACGCGAATGGGTCTAGATGTATCTTATTCATTAACTCATGCACTAAAATTTGTAGCGATCGGTTGAGTTTTACGGTTTCTAAAATAGACTTCAGCATTTGTGACCAAAAAATCTTAAGTCTCGTTGGTCTCTCAGATTGGTATGCCTGCTAAACTTGTGTTATTAAACATTCATGAAAAACGTTTCTTTTTTCAAGGACAGATTTTGAAATAATTTGAATCAAGCAATCATCTTCTAAATTACGGAATGATGAATTTAAAATCAATCGACGTGCACTTGAGGGGATTTGAGTTATGGAATTAAAATGTTTTTAATTCAATAATAGGATAATATTCCGCCGATCAGGCCAGTGCAGCTAAAACAAATATTTTGCTGTCACCTACTTTTATGCACGTACAAATATGCTTCAATCCTCTTCGGTTTCTTTATTAGTATTGGATCTTAGTATTTATCCTTAAAGCTTAGAAAGAGAAAGTACATCGTTCAATAGATTGTCAAGCCTACTACTAGTCATTCAAAAAATTTTCTAATAAGTACTTTTAAAAATGATTTTTTGCTTCAGCTCAGATGTCTGATCGTTATGCATCGTTCTGTTAATGAAGACAGGCATATTTCAATTCCATAATTCAACGTTATTCAATTGCTCAAAGTTATTCTATTGACTTTGGCTTCATCATCCGTTAATTTAAAAAATAGATATTTCATTCCAATGATTTTAGATATTCAAAATGTCAAATCACACGCAAATGATGCATTTTTTCATTAATTTTCGAGCTGTAATTGGAAATTTGTCGACATATTGAGGATACACCGGCCCATGAGTCCAAGTTCTCGTCGTCGGCCCCATCTATGCAGATGGGCCCTACCCTTAGGTCCCATCCAACTGTCCAATCTCAAAAAGAGACGGAAGATTAGAAGCTAACTCATGATAGAAATATGATTTCAGGTTATTAAGTGCCTTAGACACACAAACCATTCGATGAAGATGTAGTTGAGAATTGATTGTGACTATATCATTACATTTTTTAGTATTATGTGCCTAGCTAGAAGTTGTGAAACGACCCTGATCCAACATAGTTCTGAAAAGCATTGTTGACTCTGTAACTTTCTCTGTAAGTGGCCGATTGACGGTTAATGCACTGTCACAATTACTTCATTTTCCGCGACTAATCTTGATGATAGCTAACCAATCTATCAGATGTTAGATTGAAAGTTGTAGCCTTCCCTATGATAAACACTCCAAAAAACGTTTGATCATAAATGTTTTGCCAGTCAAGTTTCCACTCACTGCCAGCAGCACGCTCATTGGTTGAGAGCGTCAGCTGATTTACGCACGCACCAATAGGGAATCAGATATCGATTGGAAGGCTGTTACTCAGAGAGCACAGGACGAATTTACGGGGACTTTTGATATGTTAATAAGCAGAATCTAAACTACATGTATGCCAATTTTCAGGGTACCACGAATTTTGTCCGGGTTATTCGTATTTCGTTCCTAAATTTCGTGGTCTATATCTATTCCATCAAACTTCGAGATAAAGAATAATATCTTTATGTCAATTTGGGAATCCTGCTTTCACGGTGGATGAATTTGCAGATGTTTCTTCGCATGTGTGATCACTAGAGCCAGGAAAAATGTGTATTTATATGAAACATATTTACAGACATATTTTGCATGTTATTACATTAGTAAATGTGTGTTTATGTATGCACATATAGCCTACAACCCTGTTCAGGATCTAATGAAGAAAGTTCCAGTGTAAATAATTGAGTTATGTGTTCAACTTTTCATATTTAAGTTAAAAGTCCACAAATGAGATAGCGTAGACAAGGATCGTCATTCGACTGCGAACTGCGAATCGTTGCACAACGTTGCCTGTCGACGTCGTCAATTAAAATAACATTAAGCCAATGAATATATGCTTCCTTTCATCGAGTTGCTGAAACTATTCGAGGAGAATGCGATCCAGGGATGCGGAGTCCTATCATTTTGATAGGACTCCGACACCGGGTGGCAAGTACATAAGGCTAGTTTAAAAAAAAAAAAACTGGTAACCTACATCATAGATCTTTATACGCTTGCCTGAACCTATTTTTAGTGATCATTGCTGTATCAATTATCAATCATTTTCGATGAAAGTTTATTAAATGTCGCTTTCAGTTGTATGCATACAACTCGGCTGCTTCTATCTTCTTGATGTGTGATCACGGTTTTTCTCTAGTCTCTACCAGGCACGAAAATCTCCCATCCTTCTCCAAAAAATATGAGTGCACTTTGGATTTAAACATTCGCTTTAGAGGAGCCATTACACACGATTAACGTGAGGGTAAGAGGCAATGTTCTAAAACAAACTAGTATTTCACTTTTGTCTCTGATGTGACCTTTAGTGAGTAGGTGTGATTGAGACTATGAAGGCTTGTCTTCTCTATTAAATCACCAAGTGAAAAGACAATTCTTTTTTCACTATCACGGTTCATTCCTTCAACTATTACAAGCTTTGCATGCACTGCTGTCTCTGTACTTTTGGTTGACGGAGAAAGTTGACATCAAGACAATGACAGCTGTATGCACGAGGACAAATAATTTTCGGGCTTAGTTATATGTCGGAGTTCGGAGTCCTATCATTTGATAGGACTCCGACTTCGACTCCAGCAAAAATGATAGGACTCCGGGACTCCGACTCCGCATCCCTGGTGCGATTATATTCGTTTCTTTCGGTAAGAAATTCTCAAGAAAGGACTCGAAAACTTCTGTTCAAGCATATAGCACCAGACGTTCCATTGCTCTCCGAACCCATAATTACGAGATGCGTGATGGATCTCATCAGCTGTGTTCTATGTTACGAATCATCAGAATGTTTTACAAGTATTACGTAAGCTTGATCATGGTGACAACAGTTTCATCAAACCTGCGATCTCGCTATTGAGTAGCTTAGGTGTGACTGCACACTTGATACTCATTTCGATGAATTTTAAATCATTGTGTGATTCAATTCAAAATCTTAAGAGGAGACTGAGGCTGAACGATTCTCTTGAAATTTTGGAAGAAATCGAGTAATCACTCGAAAACTATCCAATACCTAAGCGGAAACTCAGGTTTGTTTTTTTTGGCAAAAACTCTGTATATGAGGAGTTCAAAACCATGTTGTATGTTATTCGTGGTCGTCAAAACTGTTCCGGATTCACAATTTGAACTGTATTTGATTTGACAAATATTGGTAATTACCCAATAGTCAGCTACGACATAGAGCGGAGTTTTTCATTCGACGAGGAAATCCTTTCGGATGAAAGCCGAAGAAGCTTCTCTGAAACTAACTTGAAAAGCTTCTGTGTTGCAATTGAAATATGTAATTTTCAGTACTTTGTCTGACCTTCCTCTGTTATCATTAAGGCAATCTGTTAATGTAATTTTAATCCATTCCGCAAGTTTCCATGTCATTGCAGCGGTTTCCTTAAGTTTTTATTACATACGTGTGTTTTAGCACATATTTTGGCATTTTAAAGTACATTTGATATTACATATTTCGGTAGTTACAAACACATATTTTTCCTGGCTCTATTGATCACTTACAAAGTCTTCTACATTATGACATTTTTGAGAACTTTCAAGTTCACTACCAATTTAGTGAAGGAACACAGATTAAAACTATGATATCTTCTTTAAAAGATGATGGAATGTTGTTTAAACCTCGGAAGAAAGCTCAAAGATTTGGCATTGAAAGTACACATAACATGCTGCTCATCATAAAAGCCCATTCACACCGGAATCGTCGCATCCCGCGCGTCTCAGTGTGAACAGCCTGATAAGTTTATTAAGGTTCTGAACGAAAATTCTGACATGTGAGGAGTCGACTCAAAAATATATCTGTATACAGTAAAATTCTTATATGAAAAGATTCAGTTCTTTGAGTAGATTACGCTTCTGTGATCCAAAAAATAATTTGAACAATTTTTGAGAAGCTTAATTTTTGTAAATTATTCCTCTGTGTATATGCTACCGAGATATTACCACCTTATAAGTAGTATGAAATAAGTTGAATGTCAAAAGGAATGAATATATTTGCTAACGAGCATCTTAATCAAGCGAAAATTAAGCTAATCATCTGATAAATTTCATGAACTGCATTATAACACAAGTCCCTGGTGTTCTTCAAGGAAACGTTTAGATCAAACTTACTTTGGTTTAGATCTTATTGAGAGCTTCTTGGCTGAGATGTTGTGTTTTTAATTCAATTTTCAGCGGAATGATTTTGTGATTCACAAGGCGTTATTTCTTGAATCAGAATAGTAATGTGGACCCCTTCACATCTTATAAAGTTAATTATGATCAGTTTCTTTGATCATGATGTTTTGCTCTTTCAGCGGTGACAGTTTGTAATATGATCACGCTTAAGAAAGTAGGCCTATTATAATATGGCTGAGCTTTAAAGTAATGGCAACGCCATCGTATTGCTAATTTAACAAACCATATAACCTGTCCAAGATTCTCATAACACGGATGATTTGCGAATCATTTTGTTTTTTCTGTATTGCTATCATTATCCGTCAAATTTGCGTACATTCCTCCAGAAGTGCAACAATTTGCATATCTCACATTTGGTACTGGGTCTCAACTCAAGTTCGTTTAATAAAATAGAAGCTGTGTACACATTTAGGATTTAATCCAGTGGACCCCGGAGCCACATTTTTCTATTTCACTTTTTGTGCTGAGGATATATCAACCGCTCATGCCCATGTAGAATCATCATTTTCGACAGTGAATCTGAATGTATTATTTCATTTCAATTGAATCAGTGGAAGTATGGTGGATAGGCCACGACCCCTAAGGTCTTAGAGGGTGTAGAAATTCCCATAACAAAATTTCTGCTATTAGATGAAAAATGATTTTGTTCATGTCCACGATGGTGCATAATGAGTGAAATTCATTTATTGAATGTTTACATCATGCTCTTGCATGTGTGTTATGCTAGAGGATCGCAAAATGTGAATATTTTGCTCTCGCATATGATCGTGCATCACTGGTTGGCCTACATGAGCAAGTCAGCATAAATCAATGTTCAAAATGAAAGCCACCATTATATTCATAGCTCAACACTAAAAACAGACAACTTGCAGCAAACTTTTCACAGCAGTAATTGATGAGTTTGAGATCTCCACAGCTGCTTTGAGGGTCTTATAATGCGGCAATTATGGCTCAGTTTAGGGCCATTTCCGATTGGCATGGATAAATGTGAAACAGTGAACAAATGCAAGGGTTATGCTGCATGGAATAAATCAATTTCATTAAAATCAACCATCTGAGGTTACATGGTGACAGCAAGCATCGTAAAGCCGTCTTTTAGTACAACTGATACTGTGCTAAATGTCGTTGAATTACAAAACACCACATTTTTGTATGTGTTTACTGAGAAGGCTAAAAGACACTCAACGGATTAGTTATATCAACTTGCTACACGCAAACATCACTGTTTTACTTAAAATGAACTTTCCTAATGATTTGATATCGATTTAAGCAGGTAGACTAAGATTTTTTAAAGGGGGACCCCCCCCCCTCAGGTCTCAGAGGGTGTGAAAAAGCTCAGGTCTGTGAGGGCTAATAAATCCTGAGTTGCTACTCTTTCTAATATACATACTCTATGAATAGACCTTAACACTGATTGAAAATACACCCTAAAGATAAACTTATTTCCAATGAATCCGCCATGCTATTGCACACATGACATATATGTCTACCAACAAAATTTTCAAATTAGTTACAAATCTGTCATGAGCCGATTTGCGGCTTAAAAACAGAATAAAAGTAGTTCATGTAATTTTTAAGGTTTGCGATTTTAAGTTTTCAGTAAAGATAACATTTCCATATTTTCTGCTTCTTTTAAAGTCAAAACTTTTGGCTTGGTATGTGTTCAAGTAATCTTCTGCAACGTATAGATGATGTTATCATGATAACAACAACATTTGATTTGCAAGAATCAATGCATCAAGTTTTTTTAAAATTCATCAAACTGCAACTGCTATGTTAACCGGTACTATGAAGTCTTTCGAATCTGAGAAAGTTTGACTTTTATAGACAAAGATTCTTGTACATGTACACGTGTGTGACGTAACCTATGATCTGAAGGCATTATTTGTTACGTTCCTCACTTGCACATTTTCAATTTTAGAATTCATGCGTCCATTGGCGATAACCTTGCTGATTGTCTTGTATACTACGGCAAGTTCAGGTCAAGGCACGGATGATGTTGAAATTGAATATGTAGAAGATGTGCCTGAAAACGATGCAACAACTGATACAGTAACTGAATCTTCATCTGAAAGTCCAACAACTCGACCTTTAGGGGAAACCACCACTGATGAATCATCTACATCATCTGAAAGTCCAACTGAACCTCCAGTGGAAACGACCACGATTGCAAATGCCACATCATCTGCAAGTCCAACAACTCAACCCTCAGTGATAACGACACCAACGACGACACCTAAACTTACAGTTAAAGCTGTGACAGTTCAAATATATTTTCAAACAACGGTGGCAGAGGTGAGATTATTACAATATGAATTCGGTATCTTTGAATTCATTCAATGATAATGTCAAAATGAATGACAAACGGGGCCATTCCACGCTAATGTCAACCAAGAGGTCGAATTTCAAAGAAAGGCCGATCAGGTTAGATAATGTATCATTCCATTCGGAATATTCCATAGCTTCAGAATTTCTATGGCTGTTATCAAAATATGCGATGTAAACGAATATTTTTCTTTGCTCTATCTCCATCGCATTTTTCAATAAACGGCTTATTCGGAATGACAATTTGGAAATTCTTTTGTTTGTGTTATTTATATAAATAAATTTTAAATCTCCTAATTCAAATCGACTTTTGACATCATCAATGTCAGTCCTAGTGGTATAGATGAGCAAGATGCCTTTCATGCATTGAAAAAAATTCAGTTTGATGTAGCAGTGGGGTTCACGGTGTCACGCCACTGAAATTTTTAGCTTCAAGTTAATATTACATTCTAAGTAAAGATCATGCGGGCATCTCATTCAAGATTCTCCGTCTCAATGATAATCTCATCAAAATGCATCATGCAAAACATGGAGTACGGATATATAGGTTAGGGTGGAGTGAAAATATGAAAGTTTGAATTTATCCTCGGCCCTAGTATAAAAGTTGTCTATAATGTATTCACAATGCCCAGTAAAAATTTTGAGGCCATTGTTTATGATTAAGAGGTGCCGCCATGTGGTTTAATTAAAGAATATTTTTGCAATATTTACGTATTTTTCAATAGTCTTGTTTCAATTGTACGATTCATTTTGAGCAACGGTTTTATGATGAAATGCAAAAATAATAATCTAAGTCAGCCTAACACACGAGGCTCTGTTCAAATCAATATCTACGAAGTATGATAGTGAAATTGTATAGATATCTACAAGCTTACAAAAAGAATAACGTCCCCATATCACGCGATCCTGATCATAAGTGGTTTATACCACAGAAATCGTTCGCTGACAATGAATTATCTGTGAACGACAGGTGACTCATGAAAACATCAATACAATCATGCGTGTGTCAAATTCATTGGAGTTTGTGAATGATGGAGCGACACTCAATAAGAGAAGTGGTTTTTACCACAACACTTGTATCTTAGAAAGCTGCTAGCGACATGGCTAGAAAGCTAACTACACGTAGTGAACTTTATATTCAAGCTCAGGAATTACCAAGCATCTATCCCTGTCGTCACTGAAAAGAAAATCAAGGAAAGAGTGAAAAAACTACATGATGAATAGCAAAATTTGATGAAATCCAGTAAGAAACCAAACTTTGACTTGACTTTTTTTTCAACGGTTTGCAGAACGAAAAAATATCCTTTTCGATATCGCATCCTGCAAATGTGTGCCAATCAGTGAATGCAATTGTGATTCATCTAGGAAAGTTCCGAAAGAAGAAAGGACTTTTTTAATTGATCAGCGGTCTGAACGCCGAATGATGATTGGAGGAGTCGACGAAAGTTACCGAGAAACGTTTGAGATCTGTGAAACGGAAAATGCAAAACGTCAAAGAAAAGAAAACTCATTCTGCAATTGTTTCGCCAAATTGTCTTGACTTCGACGGCGATGAACTCACAGATGGTAATGAGAGTAGTGACAGTGACATCTTGCTTCCGACTTCTCGAACATCCGCGCATTCAAGGCCAATTAAAAGAAGTGATAGAGTGATAGGCTCTCTATTTCGACGGTAGACGAGATTTCACTCGTTCATGCACTTCCAGCGAGGATACTACTAGATATTATCCTACTTTTGTTAAAGAACACATCGTGCTCGTAGGAGAACCTGAATCATCATACTTATCTCACGTATCTCTTCATTCTGGTTCAGCATCCGATATCACGAAAGAAATTACAGACTTTCTTGAACAACGATATGGGTCTGATTACGATTTTATGACTATTGGCTGTGATGGAACAAATGTCAACACTGGTGTCGATAATGGCATCATTCGCAGGCTTGAACTGCAACTGAATCACTCTCTTCAATGGATCGTTTGCTTACTACACATCAATGAATTACCAGTGCGTCATTTATTCAATTTCTTAGATGGTGGTTCAAAAGGACCTGCATCATTTTCTGGGCCCATTGTTTTTTCCTTCAAAGCTGTGAAAACTACAGTTCTGTTCCCTTCACAGCTGTAAGCGATCGAGGGTGCTTATCGATGTTCTCCAATACAGATGACCTTAGCAGAGATCAAAAGTACTTGTATGACCTTTGTCAGTCGGTCATCAAGGGTGAGATTCATAAAGAATCGGAAGCAAAGAACCCAGGACCGTTTCCTCACTCCAGATGGTTGACAACCGCGTCGCGAATATTGAGAACGTATGTTTGCACACAAAATCCTTCATGGCAGTTGCAACATCACACAGAATTCATTATTCGTGTGTATACTCCGGTATGGTTTAACATCAAACTTCATCCGTATTTATGGGATGGACCGACCCATTTTTGGAAAATGATCAAATTTTCCAGATTTCTATCGCAAAGTTGTTTGGAAGTTGTTGACGCGGTGTTGAGCAGAAACGCTTTTTTATGCCAACCCGGAAAATCTTATTCTCTCCATGCTACATGATCGAGACCGTGATAAGAAAAAATTCGCGCTTGACAATTTGAAAATCTCCCAAAATGCAAGTTCGAGGTCTACCAATGAAGTAAGGAAATTCAGATTTCCATCGTTGAACTTTAATGGGCGAAAATACTACGATATGATTGATTGGGAGAAAGTGATTTTGACCACCCCACCTGTTTTGAGTAATATACCATTGGAAGAATTAACAAATCACGTTTTTTCAAAGGCAGAGTTTCTTTCAAAATTGCCCTGTCATACACAGGCTGTGTAAAGATCCATCAAGGAGGTGACCCGTGCATCCGAACTGGCAAATGAAAAAAACAGACATGGATTCATAGAAACAAGAATTCAATCAAGATCTGAAATGCCAAAGTTTGAATCAAAACGACATTTCCATGTATAATTTGATTAACATTTTCCCATGATTCATTTCCCCTGAGTTAAGGAAACGAGAACATTGTAAGGCAAGTGTTTAATAATTATGTTTTATCCGTAATCTTTGTTTTTAACAATTATGCAAAGGACGGCGTGAAATCGGTATATTCTATTTTCATGAACTCATTAAATTTGTAAATTCTATGTTTTCTGTAATTGTTCTTAGTACGATGGCTTAAATACTAATCATTTAATAGGCCCTGCAACTTAAATGAGGAAGTGATAAAATATTCTAAAGACAATAAAGTTTAAAGTAAATAGCATTTTTAAGAAATTATCATGATGTCAAAATAATTGAAAAGTTGCAAAAATGCCAAAATTCTTGATTTTTTTAAAAAAGTTTTTCAATTGAATGGCGGCACCTCTAAACATAATCAAATCGTATTGATTTTTGGTTTACAAACTCTTCATATGATTGAGACAAAAGTCTGATATGGGCCGAAGCTTATTTCGACAAAATTAATTTTTGCATATAGTGACGCTCGACCCTAATATAGGTAGAGCGTCGACTCAAAAAGTATCTATATACAGTGAAATTTTTTATATGAAAAGATTCAGTTTTTTGCGGAGATTACGTTCCCGTGGTCAAAAAATTATTTTTAGCAGTTTTAAAAAAAGTCAAAATTTTGCCAATTTATATGCTACCGAGATGACTCCTCTATATAAGTAGCATGAAGCAAGTTGGATATCAAAGGGAATGAATATTTGCTAATAAGCATCCTAACTAAGCGAAAATTAAGCTGATTATCAGGGGAATTTCATTACCGCATTATAATGGAAGTCTTCATGATAAAATCGCGCTTTCTTGGCTGAAATTTCAAGTTTTTACTTCAATTTTCACCGGCATGATTTTTATGATTCACTAAATTCATGTTTCATTTCTCGAATCTGAATAGTGATGTGGACCCATTTGCATCTTTCAAAGTTAATTGAAATCATTGTCTTTGATTCTGTTATTTTAATCTACCAGTGGCAGGTTGCCTGTGATATGATCACGCTTAAGAAGATTCTCTTGAGGTTCATCATGAAAGCAATAGCAGGTCATCGAGTTGCTAATTTAGCAAACATTGCCTATCCAAGGCTGTCATGACACGGACGATCTGTAAAATAATATCATTTCCTTCTGCATTATATGCTATCTTGATCAGTCAATTCCGCTGTAATTTCTGTAAAACTGTAAAAATCTGTATATCTGATATTTCGTGACAATGCCACCTATATCACCCACGAGTTCATTTATAAAATCGAAAATGTATACACATTTGGGATTTAATAAATGCGGAGTTACCACTCTACCTAATATATACTTACTCTATGATGCAAAAAATTTCAAATGTTCCTATATATGAGTCTCAGTGGCGTGATACATTATTAAATTGGAAGATGTCTGCTTACATAACCTTAAGAAAAAATCTCAAATATTTAGGAGCATTTCAGCAATAAATTTTTGATATTTCGTGTTAAGAAAATGCAGTGCCACTAGAATCAGAACATTGCCAAGAAGCATTCGGAACCGTAGGCCTAGTCTTCATGCTTCAGAATATTCTTTTTCATTGAATAACAGAACTTTCTTGAGAAGACAACCATGTCGGAACTTTTATTCTTAGAAACTTAGCCAATGGCATCAATACCATGTGAAGTCTAGTAGGTGTCTATTTCTCTTCAAAGTGAATATCATAAGACGTACAAATCATAAAGCTGCAGAAATGACATCATCGACGTAAACAAATATTCGGGTTATATAAAATAGCGACAATACCATGTCAAGTCAAGTAGGTGTCTATTTCTCTTCAAAGTGAATATCATAGGACGTACAAATCATAAAGCTACAGAAACGACATCATCGACGTAAACAGATATTCGGGTTATATAAAATAGCGAAAGAGTATGGGTAAGAAGATAGAATGTCATTCAAGTCATGTCATTTACAAGTGATGATACGTATGGTACAAAGCAGGGATGTGGAGTCGGAGTCGAAATTATAATTTTTCTTTCCACAAAACATGTGGTGACTTCGTACGGTTTAACGTAAGGTGGTTTCTGTCACACCAGTTCTCCATATTTGCAATTTCTGAGAGAATTTCAAATCGAGACTGATTGAAGTCTCCTGATACCGGAATAACTATAATGACATCATCAACGTATTTGACCATCGTGTTGTTACTTTCCTTTTTGCTAAGATCTGCAATATAGGCACCAAACATAAAGGGGCCAAGTATTGAGGAACAGCAGATAAGATGGGGAAGGAAAATGATGCAGTTTGTCCAATTTTGACACGACTTTGACGATCTTTTAATTACAGCATATCAAGCCAATTATAGCCATATCAAGAAGTCTCCAGGAAAATTGTAATTTTTAACTTTTCGATAAGGAGTACGTGATTTACATTATCGAAAGCTTTGTTCATTCCAGGACTAAGAAGAACTGAGCCAATGGAGTTCGCATCATCGAGTTGCTTGGTTAATGCATCATGTGCAACACTAGGTGACATGACACGCTCAATCACGCGTAATTCACGCGTGAACCACGCGTAATTACACATGATCCTAAACATACGTGGCTATGCGGTATATTGCTGCAGTATCTGTTGTATAAGTTAGTATAGTTGGCAGTCCTGTTATATAGACTGTGCGTCTCATGTGTTTGCATGTATCAGAGGCTAAACAATGTGATAGGACCTCAATTTCATGTTCAGGGAAGACAGAACATGCTTAGCGGTTCATCCGTGGTTCAAGCGGCAACGCAGACAACTGTAGACGACGCGCTAACTATAAACGCTCGCCCGCGCGTATTCATAAACATTTTCCATATCTTTACAGCATCAGATCAAGTGATTTCTGACTCTTAGTGCAGCGCGTATGTACGCGGATAGAAGAATAGAATGTCCTTAACCACGGATGTTTGGGGTGTTCCGTAATTACGCGTGAATCACCCAGTGAATGATTGTTGTAGTTGATGTTCATGCATGTCTGCGAAACCCATGTTGATCATTTCCATAGGATTTTTCCAACAAAGATCTCATCCTTCTCAGCATTATTCTCTCGAGCACTTTTGAAGCAGTGGATAGCAGAGTAATTTGTCTCATTTTTGATACTTCGGCAGGTTTGGTTCTTGGGATGGTTCTTGGGATATGGCAAATTGTTTCTTCTATCCATTGGCAAGGAATATTCCTTTTTTGTATTGAATTTTTAGATATTGCATTCAATGGCACAAACATTCTGCCAACGATACATATACACGCGTAGGTAAATCGCCGTTTGAAATTGCCTTTCCTGCTCGAAGATTAGAGAGAATTTTCTCAACCTCATTCAGTGACACGCATATAATCCATCCATCATCAACTAGAATGTCATGCTTATGGTCATTGGGTTCCCGCTTGAATTTCTATGACTTGAAAAAACATTGAGCAATTACATTCGCTAGGTGTTCTTCACCATCACACATGCTTATCAAGGCTGATAAATCTTTAGCTGGGTTGTCTTTGCCTTTAACCGCATTTACTAACTTCCATATACCGTTAGTTGTAGCTGTCATCTTCCGACCCCAAATTTCTTTTGATTTTTTATCTCTTTCCTTAAAATGATCATATTTTGGCCAATTTCTGCTTCGAAAACAGAAATGCGGAGGAATGTAGATACATGCAAGCAATAGCTTTGGCTCCTTCACATCAACTCCCAAATATTCTATATGCACATCATCTGTGTAACCACTTGATTTGCAGGCATAGACGCTGTAAGATATACATTCCTTGATATACGTGTAGATCGCCACTCCTCCACCTCTTCGATTTACGCTATATTTCGGTATTTTGATGACATTATCGTCAATAGACTCGTTCAGCCAAGATTCCATTAAACAAAATACGAGCGTATATCCGGATTTTTGATGACAGCGGTTATTCGCATTTAATCAATTTTTGATAGGAGTGATTGTGCGTTTGTTAATATCATAACAGTAGGCCTGACCTAGATTTTCTTGATACAGTATAATATTCATGTACGAAGCTAAAAGCGCTTATTAAAAATTCTGATTTACTGAATATATTTTTACATTGTCAACGAAAAGGGCACCTTTAACTATTCTGATCGTTTTTCCTCTGTTCTCTGGCTTCGCTCGCTCCAAATCACGCATGTTTCGGAGGTCTTTATTTTCTCTTTGTTGTACAGGTGTCAAATCAGGAGAGAGATAAACATGCTTCATAGTAGAATTCTTGAGATTCTTAGCAGCCAAAAGAAAATAGTTTCGTTTTTCGAACGTATTGAGAATCAGTCGAACTGGTCTGTTTAACGTCTGTGGGTTTCCAATACGTCGGATGTCTTTGCAATCGCTCCGTACATCGACATTGACAATTTTGGAGATATTATCACTTGCAGATGTAAGATCTATTTCATTGTTTATTCCTTGAGCGATTATGTTATTCTTCCTCTGATTTTGTTCAATTTTTTCAATTATCATGCCCTGGATCTCAACCGATTTTTCCGAATCTGCCACTCTGTTTCTGAGCATTTTGATTTCTTGAATTACAAAAATAAGTTCACCATTGACATCATTTAAAATATTTAGATCTGGCTGTTGGCTATTGAGGGATTGCTTATTCTTTAGTTCAACAATGCATCTAGTAATTGAGATTTCGTCAGTGACCGGTTTATTAATTCATCATCGGACAAATCGGCCAAATTGATGGTTCTAAGTGCATTTACCTTATTTCGCGGCATTTTTTGTAGAAAAATATTTTTTTGCAAAATTGAAGTGATGAGGAATTGATGAGGGTAAGCATATCGTAATCGTAACTGGGTTCTTACAATAACCTCAAGGGAAAAGTAAAAATAGAAGTTAGTAAAGCAAAACAAAACTGGACAAATGCGCTAAAGCAAAATCGCAAAAGCATATGGAACCTCATTAAAGAAATGACTGATCCCACCAAGCGAACCAGAAGTCTTCCGGATATGTTGACTGACTTTGGCAGCACTGCTGATGTGCTCAATGAACTGCGTTACACTTTCTACTCGAACCAATCTCTGTATTCCACTCAAACAGATCCTACTTTGTATTACTCATTGGAGACTGATGACCGGAACATTTAGCTAACCCCGTGATCAATTGTTGATTATCTCGGCAAAATTAAGCCAGGCGTTACTGAATCCCGTGATGATGTCCCAAATGCCATTTATCGTGAGCGTAAAGATCTTGTTGCCGTTCATATTTTGGCCATTGTAAAAACTCCATCAGAAGCCGCACGTTTCCAGATGAATTGATAGCTGACACAAGAACTCCGGTGCCTAAGTCTCCGTGCAAAAAAAATGGAGAGCATTCGACCAATAATTGTTCCTACAACTATTGGCAAAGTTTTGGAGAAATGTGTGCTCCAAAATCTGAAAACACAATTCCTAAAATTATGTGGAAATGGACAACACGGCTTCCGACCGGGGACTTCCACAACTACTGCTGTCATTGACATTCACAATTACGCCACCCAGATGCTGGATGACCTTGCTTTACTTGGAGTCGCCATTATAAATGTGGATCTCTCTAAAGCGTTTGGCTCTCTACCACACAGTCTATTGCTACAAAATTATATAGCGATGGTCTACCGAAAGGATTTGTAAAATGGCTGCATTGCTATTTCTTGCGTCGCTTTAACGTCGTCTGTTTGAATGGGTCACATAGCGATCCATGCGATATTATTTCCGGTGTGGCTCAGGGATCTCTTCTTGGCCCATATCTCTTTTGTATTTTCACCAATGACTTTTCCTTTACCATCAAACTATCAGAAAGATTAAATATGCCGACGATATATATCTCATCATTCGCTTGGAGAGAAGTACAGATACTGTACGTCCTATCCTTGACGAGATATCCAATGTTGAAAAGTGGTGCGCTCGAAAGTGCTTGCGCTTGAATACACTAAACGCAAATGTCATGTTCTGTGGCCGTGCATCCCCTCAGCCTATCATGTCTGGAATTTAGGTTGTTGACTCTTTGAACATTCTGGGTGTTAATATCAATCAGCCTCTAACCTTTTCTGAACACATCGCCTCGATCAATTCGAATGTGCATCACGTCTACACGCGTTACAAATGTTAAGACCTTACATTTCATCAGAGGAACTAAATACAATCTATATTGCCTATATCCGCTCTGTAATAGAATATGAGTGTCCAACGTTTTGCGGCATAAACAAAAAGTTGTCTAAAAATACTCGAGCGAATTGATAGGATATCCCACCACCCTATCTTCTTCGGCAAAGGATGCGACGGATGCCAATGCTCAAGAGATAGCTGATCAAGCAGACGTTAATCGATTAGTCAAAAGTTGTTTGCATAAGCTTGCAGTTTGCCTACTCACATTCTTGCATCATATGCTCCTGATATCCTTCAGTACTCGCAGAAATGTCGAGCTTTCCACTGCAGAACTAATTTGCGTGCTCATATATTTTTTCCTTTTATGACCAGATACGTGAACTTGTAGCTCTTTTGCCTTTTTAACTTTCGACTTCATTCGATTTGTATACTTTTAATTCAACTGAATTCTTAACTTTGTAATGCGAGATTATCATTCACGAAGTAAAGATGCACTACTGCTACTAATAATGCTATCCGATAAAATGACTATTTGTTCGACCCTTTTCTCACAACTCAGCTTCATAGATACGCATCGTCTTTCGATCATACCATGGGTTCATAGATATCATGGCCCCTTTAACACAATCATGATTGTGTTCATTCAATTTCATTGCTAAAGATGTGACGGCAAAGCGAAAAACAGAAATAACTATCCAATTGACCATCAAAGTGATTCACCGTATATCTCATATTTCGATTTCTGACTTTTACAATAGCATAATTCATCGCGTTATTATCTGTGGGCGAATTTAAGTAATAGATAGATAAAAGTCATTTTGAGAGCGCAGCCCACCTTCTACGCAAAAATCGAATTTTGAACTCCAAATTGTTCCCACAAGCGTCTTTGGTGGGAATGAATCTCAGTGCGTTCCATTCTCATCTCACTCATGTGGAATTTGCATAGGTTCTCACAGGATTCCCCGGGGCATCCCACTGCCATGGAAGAGCATGATTATGAGTCTTTTTATTTCTTCATTTTTGATTTTTAATTTCAGCTTTGTCAGTTGATAAAGAAATGCCCCGTTTGCTATTGAGCATTTTCCTAAATTAAATGAAGGTCTGCTACAATGATCGAAAAATTAGTCTGCGAATTTCCATTCAATTATCTGTTTGTTTGACTTGTACTTCTTATCCGTTACCATGGTGCTTTGAATATGTCTTCAGTGATCATTGTATGTGGGATTTATGCAGAAAAGGCCTATTTATGTTTGGACACTTTGAGAATAAAAATCAATGCACCAAATTTGTCCATGGAATGACTTCTATATATATAATAATAATCAAAATTGTTTCAGTGCGTGCAAATTACTCGATACTTTAAAAATGTGTTTGATTACTGTCACATTTTACAGGCTATAAATGAGACGGGTAGCAATAAAAGTGTTCCTTCGAAGCTTGTAAAATGACACCGAATGTGTCATACTCATAGCTCGTTTTATTGCAAAGGAAGCACAGTCTATGCAAATAGATCATAAGTGTAGCAATAAAACGAGACAATTGACGCTATCAACTTTTTCAATAAAAGTACCATCCATTTCAACTGTCAATTTACACAACAATGCAGTCTTATCAGTGTTGACTTTTCAGTTTCTTATTTGAAAATATGCGATAATGCTCCATAGATGGAAAGTAAACAGTGGTTGTTTTCAGGGTTTTTTAAGAAGAATTTACAACTTCACAAAATTAGGCATTTCGAATTTGGCTTCCGGCAGGGATTCTTCTGGACATGAAATTCGCTCATTTCTTCAGTCATAATTAAATTTGAAATCATATTTTTTATTTCCTTTAGAAAATTATTCGTTGGGTTTTATACAACGGCACAAGCAAATTTTCATTTAAATACATAGCATCTGGTTTTTCAAATGTCTAGTGACAATTTTAATGCGTTTCTTACTCTATATCATCTTTAAGACAGCAGGACATAATGCACTCTCTTGAATGAGTACCAGTACATGTAAACTTACACCGTACGCAGTTAAACCGTTTAGTTGAAGCTGTAAATGCAATTTGCATCACATGCAAACTCTCGTTACCTAAGTTTCTCTCTCGTGGTTGGCGCAATATGATGCTGATGCACCATGAGAATTAACAACGGAACTCAACGAGCTCCTCGATCATCTTTGAACTTGAATAAGCTCCAGTATTTGAAACAATGCATCTAGTCGACCTCATCTTCGAGATAGACTTAGAGTTTCAGGAGCACATCATCTGGATAAATCATCGACCAAATCAAAAAATAAGTTATTTCGCGTGAGAAAAGCTAATTTGATATGATGAAATAATCAGTTTCGAAGTGTCGAGCCGATTTTCTGGTGCTTTCTTTCTTCTGTGATTGCGCATCACAGGGTTGGAACCGGTCCGCCGGCACCGGTTGAATTTTGGCCGGTTAATTGTGTTAGGCCTATGTTGACCATTGACAACATTCACTCCAGAAACAGTCGTCAATATAAATTGTCATGTCTTAAGAGTACGTACCTATAGATACGCATGCTAGTGACATAAATGTTGCGAACTGTTTCTTAACTAAAAAAATTGCTAACTTATGCATGTAATTAAACCTATTTTGTCTCAAATAAAATTCTCAGAATCCTATGTTCCAGCCTATATGAATGACAGTTAAGCAAAAATCAGGCTCCCCTTTCTTTTTAGGTCCACCATGTTTCTCTCGATCCTTAAAAGTGCGGGACGCCGAAGTGCCGTCAACTTCTGTATAATTTTAGCGCTAATAGGAATCGACTATAAACGAAAGATAAGCCTGGTTTTTGCTTAGTTGCTATAATGACTATGAGCTCCAGTCCTTTGGTCGACTACACGAATTTTGTAAGAATAGTGTATTCCTTAGCCTCTCCATCGTAAGATTATTCCATCTCTTGAATAATTTCATTACATGGGATAGTTTATATAAAACATGAAGCATTAGGAGTTCAAATGAATGATTGGATTTCAGTCATACACATGTAATACCAGTAGCGCCTACTGCCTGAACACTTGACACTAGATTGTAGAACATTGTCTGAAGTTAACGGCATACAATCAATTTTGATTGATGTTGTTCTTTGCAACCCCGACCGGTCGGTTTTAACTATGACGCATCGTACATATCATAGAATTTTCTAACAATGTATTCCCAATTTACTGTGTATTTATCGAGATTTAGTAAAATGTTTGAATATAGACTTCGTTATGGATCAACAGATTTCCTTTGTTAAAACACTGGCGATACTTTTGCAATATTTTCCACGGATTAAAGCAAGTATTTGAGCTTTCTGAAATCTTGCCCGCTTGAGACTTGTAGGCACAACTTCTGTGCATGGTTGATGTTTGTGGAAACTCTATATTTATCTATGTGGTAGACTTAAGGAAAATCACTCAAAGCAAGTGTTTCAGTTAGAACAGAATACTTTGGAAATCGTAAAGCAAACCACAGGTTGAAATTTTGGCTAGATATCGTTTTCGGTAACAAATATGCATATTAAGCATCTTCCCTTGCTTTTCAATCAACATATTTTGTGAAAATGTTGCAAAAATCTACTCCTTACAGTACTATTCTATTCTGATTTTTTTCGTAGCCTGCTGCAGAATTAGCTGACCACAAAACTAATCAGATCCATGATATGGCCCGCTGCTAGAAACTTTTGCCCACATCTGAGCTAGACGGTTCGCATGCAGCATGCAAAACCTGCAAGTTACAAGTCATGACGTACCTGTACATTTAAGAAAATTACTTTATTTTCCATGGCTGGGTCTCCTACAAAATTTGTTTCAAAAATTGTTCCTGAATGGCTAACAGTTTCTCTGCTTGAGTTACTTATACATACATGTTCTCTGCTAGGATTTCATGTAAACGCATTAGTTTTCAATTTCCAATTCATAAAGGCAGTGGCAGCAGCAACACACCGGTTTACCTTGGCTTCCAGACAAAAATAATCACGCACTAGGAGAACAGATCTCTCCAAATGTGCACCTAGAGTATAGTGCAACTAGTATTTAAGCCTCAAATTTGATAAGCAATTACGAAAGTCAATCTGTTTTGCAAATTTCAATTTCCAACAAATAGCTATGTCTCAATATTTGTTTACTGTAACATAGGATATGCGCTGTATTTTCCATATATAAACCCACCCAAATATAGGCTCATGGACTTATATTTGGCAGATGGGCTTATATTTGGAAACAGAATTTATTGTAATCAAGAAAATATACATGTAATTTAGGATAAATTTAGATAAATCCAAGGATTTATATCCAAATGTTCTCACAATAAGTCTTCTTAGTCATTGGTTGTCTGTGTGGGCGCACTCGCGTGTGTGTGCGTGGATGTGTTTGCTTGATGTTGCCATGATCAAATCGTTGCATCCTATTACGAACACCATTATCCCAAGAATTCAAGGGGTATACTTCTAAGAATATGCGAGCAGTCATGAAGACAAGCGCGCGGGTTTGTGCAACAATACGAACTCAGTTATCCGTTGCCTTTTGAGTCAGAGTCACACAGGCATTTGAGCCCTACGATTGAAATTGAACGTTCGAACAAAAGGAACGTCATTTGGACAATATTACAACATGAATCCGTTAAAGACATTGCTCCACGACTCAACAAGCCCTGCACATTCACTGCTATTAACTTTTGTTCCTATTTTCGTGATGAGATATGGATCCAAAGACGTATCTACGTAATGAATAACCTATTTAGGCTACCGTTTTTATAGACAGAAGCTTGCTGCTGACTGCTAATATTTTAATTATACTGTTATACTATAATTCACGACAGCGCGATTTGCAGTTGCATTTTGTTCTTCATACATCGAGGTAGCAGTTATTTAAAATCTAAAAGCGGCATAAAGGCTTAGATGGTGGAGATTGAAAAGGTGCCAAATAGAAGCCCTGGGCTTCTATTTGGAGTCAATATTTTTTCGTAAAATTGGTACAAACTTAATATAAGCCCATGGGCTTTTATACGGAAAAATACTGTAATTATTGTATTAAATACTGTAAAAATTACTGTGAAAATTACTGTTAATCACTGTAAAAATACTGTGTATTAATACCGGAGCGGGGTGCTTACCTGAGTTTCCTTGACCTGCAGATAAGGATAACTGAAAATAATATTGACTACGGATGGTATACCAAACCTTGTCACTCTGACATCACTTTGAGAAGAGACAGCTGGCTTCCTCGTCACGTAAAAGCAATTGTTGTAACAATTGTAGCAATCGTTTGTAAACAATTACATCGACAATGTGAAAAATAGATGCTCGAGCAAGAGAAACGAAGAGGCAGCTATGGAAAGAGTCAAGAAGAGGCTTGATAAAAATGGTTTCCGAAATGTGAACCTCAACACTAAAAAGGTGAAAAGGCACTCGGAAACCATTGAAAAAGAGAAAGTCTTCTTCTCGATGAAATTTATCAATGATAGCTGCACGAAGAGGATCAATAAAATCATCAAGAATTACGATTTGCCGATAAAATTAGGAAGCCAACCTGCCTCTAGTCTCAAACAGTGTCTCAGTCGCAAGGAAAAGAGTAAACATGAAAATTGCGAAGTCTGTGATCGTTTGGGGTGTAGTTTTGCCTGCTCTGATAAACATCTAGTATATCGGTTTACTTGCAAGTTGTGTCATGGCAGCTACATAGGTCAGACGTCAAGACCTTTCAATTTCCGATATAATGAACACAAGCGCAGCCTATCAAATAATAGCATGGATAGCGCATTGGCAGAGCACGCAAGACATGGACATCATCATCATGGACATCTGGCGATCACAGACTTCCAGCTAGAGATTATTGACAGGTGCAGATCACCGATAGAGACAAGACTGTCAGAAGCCAATCATATTGAAGAACAAAGACCAGCACTTGACCGAAGACATGAAATGACCAGACCAGACGTTGAACGTGCCCTCACTCCTGCCAAACCTTGATAATGCGAGCCGGCTCGCGAAAGCTCGGTATTGTACATAACTTTTGTCAAATAGACTGTACATATTTTTAGCAGCTTATCTTTTTCGGGGAGACGACACAAGCGGAAGCGAGATATGAAATACTGTAATTGTCATTCATATCCTGTCATCCACACTACTTTCTGCTACGTTTATAATTTACCACTTGTCCTGACTACAATTTTTCAACTGCACAAATCAAGAAAAACAACTGCACATTTGAATTTGCAACTGCACAAATTGTGTCCAGTTGCACGTTAAAAAAACCCTGTTAGTTTTATTGGTATATTTGATTTAGGTCTGCAGTACACTATTGAAGATATGAGAAACTGATGCGGTTAATAATGTTTTCATTTTTTTAGTTGGTAGATTGCATTTTGACTCATAAATATCAACCACTGAATCAATGCTAATCAATTCACTTTAGGTTCTTGTGTGTCGTTAATCTCATTGGAATCAGCAGATGGTAGCAACATTGAATTAAATGACTAAGTGAATCAATCATTTAACCCTGCTTTTCAATTTTGAATTCTCTTCATTGCAGTTCGAAAAGAAAAAAGCTACCTTCATTAGAATCATCATTCAAGAACTTCAGGCGTAAGTGCAAATTTGATATGGTTTCATGTAATGCGAATAAGAATTTCAATGACAGCACGAAGCTGTCTGAACAAATGACAGCTCTAATAAGTCATTTAAATAAAAGTGGAAATTATTGATTGTATTTGAACATTGTGGCTAATAATTTGACATTCAATAGAAGATGACGCATATATTTTTAGAATGACAAGTTTTGTGAGAGATGATGATATGCGACAATCATCGACTCATTGATAGATCAACCCAATTTTCTTCATCAACTGCTTTACTGCAGCGAAAGTAAAATATGCCTCCTTATTTTTGGTAAAAAATTTAAGATTCTGCTTCCGAAAAAACATGCATTTAATCTTAAAATCGAAAGAAATAAACCGTATGAAGCTTTAACGTCACTACTCCCCATACTGGAGACTAATTTATACGGTGCTATACTTTGTTGAAAGAAATGAAACTAACTTTCTGTGAATACAGAGAATACATGATGAGAGTGATAAAGAGATGCAATGCAGAGAATACGAGAATGAGAGCAATGGAAACTACCTTGAATACGCACATACATACAAAAGTGCATTAGATAAATGATAAATGCACAATAATATCATACAATAATATATTGATGAAAGTCAGAGAAACATTTAATTTATTACTACAACTTCGAACAGAAAATGCGGCTCACATGCGGTAGAAGTGATTGGGAGCTGTGAGAAGTTAATGTTAGTCGGACGAAAGACGAATAGCGGCCAAGATGCAATTCATGAATGTGATAATAATATGCAATTTATTCTGGTAGAGTTGACATTTTCCTTCCATGTTCGCTTGGCTTTTTCAGTAATTATGTTTGTTTGTAGTGCGATATTTCGCTTTCTTCGACGGGGACTTGACATAGCTGACCGACAACAGACAAGCATGACAAGCATGACAAGCATGAAAGATCACTTGAAAAGTAATCATCCTCGCAGCAAGGCTTAATTTGCGACAAATTTACATTTGCTATCTCTTAATAAATGAAGTATGGGACATTCTACCCATAAAAAGGAAGCAGTAACTGTCCTGAACAATTATTCTCAATCTTGGTCACGCAGAATGCGAATGGCTTCGAGCTAACCGTGTATCATGGTCTATTTAAGACATTTGTCCCTCACTTATCCATGGTTCTTTCATACATGCTGATAAAAGGCCACAGATGATGAGCTGATACGTGTATGTTCTCTCAGTCGGGATTTGACAATTAATGAGTGAGCTTCAAACATGGAGGTATTTTAAATTTGTTAGCGGTAAGATGAATATTTAAAAGATCAGAAGACCCGTCTGAGCAGCTGATGTCAAAGTAGAATAGTCTGAAGGATTATGATTGTCTAGAGTGGCAATTAAAAACGCATTCTATCCCTGTATCATGGCAACAGCAATTGAAATTTAATCATGATGTAAGCTACAAAAACATATAGTCCGGCAGCCAGAACGAGGCCGAAAACGAAACTTTAACAGAATGTTGTACACCCTATGCCTACTATGAATCTGTGCGTCTGCTGAGTACTATAGCTAGTTCCTCTTCTTGTCAGACAGGTTCAAAGTAAACGCTTAATCCAATAGGATGCAGATTGCAGTTTTCTGCAAAAATGGAATTTTCTATATTTTCTCTTATCAATTAAAAAGTACTAGGCCTAAGTCTACAGCATTAGAACCATCATTTTTGACACTAAATGTCTTCAGGTCATTTCTTATCACGCATATGAGCATATATCTATGAAGCTACATGCATTCAGATTTGACAAGCCTCCTGCTGTCGGCAAACACCAACATGCAGGTCCACTTTATCAACATTTAGCCGCATATACATCGACGATCAGAAGCATGATAATATCACATACACATAATAGGAAATGACCTGATGACATTCCATGACAGAAATAATGGCTCTATTGAAGCTACTTTTGAAACTGATAAGGGAAACATAGGAAATTTCATTTTTGCCAAAATCTGCGATCTGCGCCCCTTTGAATTAAAATGTGTTTTTCTTTCATCCTGTCTGACAGGAAGAGAAACTACCTATAACACGATAGACGGGCAGATTCGTATTAGGCATAGGGTGTACGTCATTATGTGAAAGTCTCACTTTCGGCCTCGTTCCCTGCAGAAACTCGCTGTGGCTGCCAGGCTAGTTGTTTTTAAGCCACATTCCTGCATTAAAGCCTGTGGCTTTCTTAAAACCTTTATCATTTACTTATGGTTACCTACAACCCTTCGAGGAGAGTATAAAACAAAATTTACTTAAAATCATCTGTGCATCTCAAAAACTAATGTCGCCAATTTTCGAACCCGCAGTTAGCTTAATTCCTTTATTAAAAATACTAGCATTTGAATGATATAGTATTTGCGGCTGATTTTCAGACAATGCAATGCATTTTACGGTCAGTTAATACTTGCCATTATCACGAATAAACCCGTAGCCCTAGTTAGAAAGCACTCCACTTTATGACTCAATTTTTTCTGATCTGTACCTGATGATGAACACCGCGGGAGATTCGAAAAATCTTGTATAATTAAAGCTTTCTAGTCCTTAGGGTTCATTCGAACTTGGAATGATAAACAACCCATTCTTAAAATCAGTGTAGCATCTTCTGCAAGCATGCACATGTAGCCTTAAGTCCTCAAAACTGTCAAAAATATTTTTTCAATGTGTACTGTACACGTTGGTCTATAAACGGCTGTTGAGAGGAATGTATATTTCACTACATTTTATCACTTGACATTATTCTAATGGATTATTTATCTGAAATTACAGACTGACTGCATTCTATGCGTAAGTGTGAGCATTCTGCAATGATTTTGAAGTCTACCGGAAATGTCCTATGGTTGGCAGTGATATGATTACGGCGACAATTACTCGAGAGATGTTTATTTAAAAAGATTAAACTGTCACAAAGCTATGTCAGTTCAAATATTTTAGTTTAAATAAACGTCGCTCGAGTAATTGTGGCTTTTACAGTGTCAATCTTCTATTATTCTGGTTGAAAATAATTTGCCTGATTTTGTTTTCAAATGCAACGTGTGGTTCATCATTTTGAAAAGTTTTGTTTGCGGTGCGGTGCGATTTTGAAGATAAATTTGTAGAAGCAAAAGTTCATGATATGCCATGGCCACTTTTGTTACCTATTGTGGATTACAGCAGAAGTGATAAAATTAACAACAGATTGCAATTCATTTGCTTCTCTAAAAGGTGTTCAAAATGTTGCGCTGGAAAGAGGGAACGTTGTTTGGCTAAGAGACGCAAGGAACACATCCCATCTTGGCTACATTCTGTACGTTCCTCCAACTGTACGTACCAAAGTCAAGTAAGCCACCACAATCCGCCATTGAAAAACACCCAACGATGTGACTGCAGAAACAACCCTTGATCAAGATGCCGTGGGATTCAAAGTCGAGAAAAAATCAAGAGACTCATTCCAACTTTCAATAATTGAAACGTGACTGTACGGCTTCTTAAACCTAACTTTGTTTGCAGAACTTATTTTATTTGAGGCTCTTTTAATTGCTCTTTACACATTTCAGCACACTTCTATACGCGAGGCATTTTAGTTATTTTTCTTATTATTCATTGATCTCTGCTGCTGATTTCATTATGAGTCGTGCACATGTTATGTCTTATGCTTGCTTGATGACTACATAGATCTCCTTAGATGAATTTCAACCATTTAATATTGTGTGATTTTTTGAACATTTTAAACACTTTTCAGTGAAGCAAACGAATCCACAAAAGAGAACAGACGTTGCCATGACAAATCATGAATTTTTAGTTTTAAAAATTCATGATTTCTCTCTTCATTTTGTGATTGGTATCATGAAGTTCAGATGAATATTACAGAGGGTTGTTCAAAGTGTGGCTCGCGGCTTCCTCCAATGCGGTCCGCGTCCCGTCCTAGAAGTTTTCAAAAACCGCTTCAATTTAGACATCTGTAGAGTTATGTTGAAAATTGATTTTGGTTTTTTCTGCATTGTGTCTGCCAAGCTTAAATTACAAATTTAGACTTCACATTGATTATTTCATTTTCTATGACTAAAGCATTGATAGAAGCTGTTGTTGAAACCTTTGCTATCCTGATTAAAGACGTCGGCAAGCGATTCTAGGATTTCCAGCACCATGAGAAATTCTTCAATGTATTCAATGCTCTGTCGACATCAGATTCATCAGAAGCAGATCAAGTTTTACCAGCTTGAATTGCGTGACTTACAAAATGATCAGTTTTTTGTAACCAAGGCTATTCTGCCAATCATACTATTTTGGACTCTTCTTTCTGAAGATCAGTACCCTAATTTGTGCCGCTTTGGATTACACTTTCTCTCAATGTTTGGATGCACTCACCGTTGTAAGGCAGCATTTTTCGTAATGAAGTCGATCAAATCCAGAGAGAGAAATCTTCTGAATCAAACATCTCTTGAAGCGTGTCTTCGTTTAGACCTAGCTTCAGTTGACATGGACACTCAGAAACTGGCCTCCAAAATAAAGACGCACCCATCTTGTTGACTTGCAAGTAACCTGTGTCGTTTTTATAAAACATGTTTCCATGAATGAATTTGGAAAATTCTCACCCCAGATATTTTGAGCTCTCGTCAAATGCTTTGTGATGAATATCAAGATTAAGAGAGAAGGCTTAAGTCTTCGACCGCTTATATTGATAAAATAAATAAAATAAATCTGACGTTTCGCCACTGGCTTGATCACAGACTGAAGTAAAGAGTCAGTTTTGGACATTTATATCAGGCCTGTTTGAACAGATCTCACCTGATTCCACCTTGCGACTGTGATGATAACTCCTCAGGTTGCGGTGCATCACTGACCATTGAATATCAGTCACATCTGGGCTGTTTTTATGCTGCAATAGATGCTGGTACACAAGTGACGAACCAGTTGTCACATGCTCTCGAACCCTTGTTCGCATAGTCCTTTTTGTCTCGCCGATGTAAAAGGATGGGCAATGTCTACAATTAATTTTGTATACGCAGTCTTTAGTCCAGCAGTCGACCACACCATCAGAGCAGGCAATACAATAAACGCAATTCTGTTTGGTGCACAATTTTGTCTTATTAGGCCTTAATAATGTTGTTAGGTTGTTACTCTTCTTGAAGGAAACAGTAATATGCTTGTCCAATCCACATTTGAACAAAGAGCTGCGTATGGCTCTGGTCTGATGCTCTGACATCTACGGCAAAGTAAGATATGTTCTGCCACCATTTCTGTCACCATTCTGCTTCTGCGTGGGCCTCTTCGCTTTACTGATACACTTCTTTAGCACCTTCGATGGATATCCATTTGCCGCATACCTTGATTTGATCAGCTTTATACCTTCTTGTAGTTCCAAGGGACCAGATCCATGAGAAAGGGCTCTCCGAAATTCATTCGTCAAGATTCCAATGAGCATGGAACGAGGGTGATGTGATGACCATGGTATGGTATGGTTTGAGTGTGATGGCTTCGTATATAATGTAAATGAAAAATGATCCTCCTTGCGAAGAAGCATAACATCCAGAAACGGTAAGGCACCATTTTTGTCCTCCTCCACTGTAAAATGGATTGCTGGATGGATGTCGTTGCATATCGATAGTAGCTCCTCTGTCGTCTTCCCCTCAAAAATGCAAAAGATATCATCTATGTACCTCAACCATAATTTGATCGATCCATCAGACTCAGTAATAATTTGATTTTCTATATAGTCCATGAAAACAGTTGCACATGCGACTGAAATATTATTTCCCATCTGTATGCCAGAACGTTGTTTGTAAGATTCATTGGCAATGGAAATTGTATCAGAAGTGATGGCTAACCTCAATAAGTCACTGAAATCAGCTCTTGTAATGCTACTCAAAATCGTATTCGATTTATTGGCCATGATAAAGTCTGTCATCACCGTGATAATTCCGGGAAAAGTGCCATCTTCAATAGGAATTGATCCAAAGAGATTTACAACGTCAAACGAAACGTACTTTTGGCCAGCATACATGTGAAAATTACTCAACCTTTCCAAAAATTGCTTAGTTGATGAGAGGTGAGCACCAATAGATTGGTTTACTATGGGTTGAATAATCTTGGTGAGAATAATAGATAACTTCCGGCCTGGACCATCCAGATTTGCAACAATAGGCCTGCCACGCAATTCGGCTCCATCTTTGTGATCCTTAGGTAAGCATTTCATTCTGCTAGGTATAGGCTCACAACACAGTCCATCTAATAAGGTCTTGTTTAGAGTATCCGTGTAGTTATTGGCTATCTTGAATAGTCGCTTGTTGAAAGATACTTGGGCAGTACTCGGAAGTATTGGGTTAACTTTCTGGAGGTTCTTTTTATGTTCCGAAATCATATCGTCATATTTGTCCTGCGAGATAGCGATTAGTCGCTTTGACTTATCGCTCAGTTGAAAAATAGCATCGGTATCATTAATAGATTGCACTATTCTTGCAGAGTTCCCTTGGTTTATCTCCTGACGTAAAATCCTCTTGGTAGTAGCAGAGAACTCCATTATCTGTCGATTCTGGACAACATGACTCAGGCGAGATAAGGTTGAGTCTATCTTTGCATCCATAACAATAAGCTGTTTACCACTTAAAGGACCCGTGCATGGTGCAAAAAGTGGTCCGTTTTCAAGTAAAGATAATTGTTCACTCGTGAAGCCAGCATTGCTCAAATTCCTGAAAGGATCATTCACATCAATCCGTTTGGTATCAATATCCATGTTACTCTCCAGCATCAAATCGGTCAGCTTCTTAATTTTCCTCAATAGAATTGCTTTATTGTAATTATCCAAAGAAATCATGTCAAGGTGAGTTATAGGACCATTCAATCCAAACATCCTGTGACGTCGTAGGCGGCTGTATAATATCTGTATCAGCAGCTTCAAATATTGAAAAGAATGTTTGACAGCCATCTCCTTTGATTCCTCTGACGGATATGTGTTGGCAAGAACATCTATTATTCTCACCAAGATTATTCAACCCATAGTAAACCAATCTATTGGTGCTCACCTCTCATCAACTAAGCAATTTTTGGAAAGGTTGAGTAATTTTCACATGTATGCTGGCCAAAAGTACGTTTCGTTTGACGTTGTAAATCTCTTTGGATCAATTCCTATTGAAGATGGCACTTTTCCCGGAATTATCACGGTGATGACAGACTTTATCATGGCCAATAAATCGAATACGATTTTGAGTAGCATTACAAGAGCTGATTTCAGTGACTTATTGAGGTTAGCCATCACTTCTGATACAATTTCCATTGCCAATGAATCTTACAAACAACGTTCTGGCATACAGATGGGAAATAATATTTCAGTCGCATGTGCAACTGTTTTCATGGACTATATAGAAAATCAAATTATTACTGAGTCTGATGGATCGATCAAATTATGGTTGAGGTACATAGATGATATCTTTTGCATTTTTGAGGGGAAGACGACAGAGGAGCTACTATCGATATGCAACGACATCCATCCAGCAATCCATTTTACAGTGGAGGAGGACAAAAATGGTGCCTTACCGTTTCTGGATGTTATGCTTCTTCGCAAGGAGGATCATTTTTCATTTACATTATATACGAAGCCATCACACTCAAACCATACCATACCATGGTCATCACATCACCCTCGTTCCATGCTCATTGGAATCTTGACGAATGAATTTCGGAGAGCCCTTTCTCATGGATCTGGTCCCTTGGAACTACAAGAAGGTATAAAGCTGATCAAATCAAGGTATGCGGCAAATGGATATCCATCGAAGGTGCTAAAGAAGTGTATCAGTAAAGCGAAGAGGCCCACGCAGAAGCAGAATGGTGACAGAAATGGTGGCAGAACATATCTTACTTTGCCGTAGATGTCAGAGCATCAGACCAGAGCCATACGCAGCTCTTTGTTCAAATGTGGATTGGACAAGCATATTACTGTTTCCTTCAAGAAGAGTAACAACCTAACAACATTATTAAGGCCTAATAAGACAAAATTGTGCACCAAACAGAATTGCGTTTATTGTATTGCCTGCTCTGATGGTGTGGTCGACTGCTGGACTAAAGACTGCGTATACAAAATTAATTGTAGACATTGCCCATCCTTTTACATCGGCGAGACAAAAAGGACTATGCGAACAAGGGTTCGAGAGCATGTGACAACTGGTTCGTCACTTGTGTACCAGCATCTATTGCAGCATAAAAACAGCCCAGATGTGACTGATATTCAATGGTCAGTGATGCACCGCAACCTGAGGAGTTATCATCACAGTCGCAAGGTGGAATCAGGTGAGATCTGTTCAAACAGGCCTGATATAAATGTCCAAAACTGACTCTTTACTTCAGTCTGTGATCAAGCCAGTGGCGAAACGTCAGATTTATTTTATTTATTTTATCAATATAAGCGGTCGAAGACTTAAGCCTTCTCTCTTAATGGATAACCGACTGCAAAATCCGGATACACGAATATCAAGATAATAAGCATCTACTTGTTTTTTAAGATACGTCTAATAGGGGAAGATAGTGAAAAAGTTGAATAATGTGAGCTATATTCTGCGGCCTTATTTCCTTGGCGAATGCGGCCCGCGCCCGTGTTCAGTTTGGACAATCCCATGATAATCATAGACAGTTGAAAATATGCAATTGAACGTGCATTCCTTTTATGCATATTTTCTAATGAAGCTTACAAATGAAAATCTGATACAGGTTGAGTCAAATTAAATGGCCCTATGTTTAAAGTGCTCTAGATCAGTGAAAATCCAACCAATTTTTAAATGCGATGTGCCATTTTAAACCACAGAGTGTGGACATCATTTTAGCGACTATTAGAAGTTCATAGATATGTTGACTGTATAGATATCTAATGATAAAGAATCATTACTGAAAAATCAAATTTGCAGCTCAAAAATATTTTTCAGTGTATATTACCATCATATATTAAAAAGTGAACGCACTATTTACATCAAATTATAAAAATAAGGACATGTTGAGTCAAAGCAAGTAAATCAAGCGTTCCCGCTATAGTCATCACGATTATTGCGACCTCCATTCCTCGCTACAATTTTTCTGCATCTTTTCGGCATGCTTGAAATAAGACGTCGACGGCATGTCCTTCGAGTCACACTTCGCCAAATGCTTTGGATTTCTGCTTTCAACGATGTGAATTCCCGGTGAGACAATTCCTATTTGATGATTCCCCAAAGATCTTCAATAGGCTAGCAGTCATCAGACTTCGCGGACTGAATGTCAATGGGAATTCAATCATAAAATAGTCGATCAACTTCCTCAAGTACTTCCCTTGTCCGGTGGATTGAGGCACCATCATTTTAAATCATGTTACATCATGGGATTTTAAATAGTTGGAAATTAGCTGAAAAGATATTATGGAGAAAAGAAGCGAGTTTCCATAACTATAATGAACGGCATTTGCTTCCTAGATCATGTCAAGTATCTTTGTTTTATAAATTGACCAACATAGTTCTTAAAAGGACTGACGTTGTAAGCTACTTTTTGAATGCGCTTTGGCATGCTACAGTTCAAATCTCTGATAACCTGTTGATCAATTTGATTCCATTCCAGTCCATTCAAACATTCCAATCGATTGAAATGATCGACGAACTCGTCGACTAATTGTTAAAGGATAAACATTTTTTCAAGCACTCGAAGGTAGCTTTTGGATTTTGTATGTTCCCTCATCACATGCAGTGAAACGAGCCCATCATTACAAATGACTTCCCAAATAAGCAATTTCCTATAATGGTCCTGATTCGTTGATAAAAAAAACAATCAAGAATTTCTCGCCCAGGGATCAATGAAATAGTCAATCATGAAGTCGTCATGAATTTCAATCGAATATTGTTTGAATGGGCCTTGACTGGTCAGTTTATTGTGGTTTTGGAGAAGGGAAGTTGATTGAATATATATCAGCTCGATTGTATCCTCATGTATTATACATCGTGAAGTAATGAACTAAGCCCACAATATGGACCTGCTAAGCAGTGTTAACAGCATTTGATGATACATGACTCAATAGGATTCACATACGTTGGCATGTTTTCAAAAGGTCACACCTCTTTGGCGGATTTGAGAGACATTTCACATAACCATGTGCGTGTCTTGCAATTTAAAATACAGTACAAGTTGATCTGCGAGATGTATCTCCCTGGGCGCAATTTTTTTCTAAAAGTCGCAGTTCAAACTCGAAAACTGCGATCGCAACTGAATTGACTGAAAGGTTGGATGAAAGGTGGCTTGACAAGTCCAGTGGCGTCGCGTGTTCCCAGACCATAGGCCTTAACTCGACATTGGAATACTATTTTTTTATGTTGCAACATTAATTTTTATAAAAGATGAATTTTAATAACAATCTCCTGAACATTTTTTAAGGCCAAGTGAATGTGCACATGAGAAGTTGATTGCTTATGTCGCAAAACCGCCTTACTCAAGGAGCTGAGATTGCTACATCCCCTCTCTGTCCAGACCACATTTTCTTGAGAAAAAAGGAGGCAAGGCGAACATTTTCTTGCGTTTCTCACGGCCGGTCAGCCACTCACATGCTTGAAATTTTGATACGTTAAAAATGTCGAATCTGGGTGTTCGAGTCAGATGCATTCATTCCTCTGAACTCATTGGCGAACGCTCATCATCTGATCGCAGTCTTGTCTGAACACAAAGTCATTGTCTGAACGTCAGTCATCTGCTATTGTTGACGTAGTGGCCTCTCTCACATTAAGCGAAGCTAGGAACAATTGGGTTGTGCTTCCCTTTCCATATTTAGGTACCGCGCCTTGATCAAGAATTGCGAAGAATTTCATTGCAAAAATTGGAGAATGCAAGGCATCATGTCTATCGGGAAAGCCAATATTGGCGCCGGCGCGTGCGCTTACTGCCTCACACGCACATAATTATCTTTCGCTCTGTCTGAACATCAATGAGCCGTCTGAACACACCACTAGCGTGCGTGTCTGACTGTTCGAAGAAAACAGCTGTGATTCGATCACGCGCTACAAATCTGTTCACTCTGAGGTTGAGCGTTTGATTTTGAGACGGAAAGCTGTGCAAAGCTATCACGAGAAGCAATCGAATTTTAGTGAAATCTAGTGAATGATGATGCTTTTCATTTTTATAAATGTTGGTAAATTATTTTTGAGTATGCGCCGAAGACCTCGCAGGTACGGAGAAGACGCCACTGTTGACAACAGTCATTAACCAATGCTAATGCTCCCATAGGCCTCTCTCTTCACACGCATATAAAATATATGACAAAAGTGAAAGATTTGTGCAAAAATAACAATAAAAAAGGTTGCGTTGAAAAATGCGTTATCTCAGTTTACCAGAAAAATTTTGTGAACCTTATGAAAAAACTAAAATCAGTTACACAAGATGATAGCTGAATGCAGAATAGTTATCGATGTATAGCAACATTTTTCACTCAAGCGTAAACAATCAAGGTTTAATCAAAACCTTGCGTATTAAGCTTCTGTTACCTTAACTTAATAAAATTAAGAAGTATCTGAAAAGGGTTTCTGGGAGTGATTAGCACCTAAGTGAGATTCACTAAAGTAGTTTGAACATCAAACATGCATGCGGCTACGAATCTGGATTTTTCAAGCATCAATCTATATGTGTAGATTTGATTCTTTCCTTACATTTTTAAGCATCGATCTACATGTGTAGATTTGATTCTTTCCTTACAAGCTAAAAATATTTGTAAAATGTTAAAATCCTTTACAAGCATGTCAGTGTAGAGGGTAGTGCTCATATTTGTTTCCACGATCCCTAATATCTAGCAAGACTCCAAATTATTTTTATTATTGAAGCAAAATATTGTTGATGATTAGCTCAATGAATTGCGATTGAAGTAGACTGACACAATGAATGAAATCTTACTTATTTAATTTTCTTTTATTTCAGCCATCTCAGACCTTATGCGTAAGTATTTCACTTGCTCTGAACTAAAGTTAATGTAACTAAAATCTCATTCAATGTGCTTCAACACATTACGTTGCAGGCACCTTCTATGCTTGTGATAGCTTGTGATAGATAACAGAAAAAAGAATAGTAAAACCATAGATAGTGCGAATGTGCATACACATAGATTGGGAGCTTGCATTCGTTGAGACATGTTGCTTAGTCTGCGAGGGTATAGGCCTCAAAGCGTCGACTACATTGTGTAATAAGCACGGATGGTGATTTTGTGCTTCTTAGAAAGACAATTTAAGCTTAAATTTTTATGCTAAAAAGTTATGCTCAGATTATGTCAAAATCATACGTAGCTGATGTAAAACGTATATTATACTAAATGTGTGATCGTGGTATTGCGATATTATAAAAATTTGAGCCAATTGCCATGTGAGATGACTATGACCCTATGTGTCTTAGAGGCAATTTGAATTACCTCTAAGAAATACATAATTTAAATAGAAATCGCATTTGCAATCACAAATGATCTATCTCCTTGGTACAAAATGAATCAGGTTTTAATAATTAATCAATCTTAATTGCACATGTAATGTTTGTCAAAAACATGGACGATGATACTTAATTAGATTATTGAAATGTTCATTTATGTCTGAAAAGATAAAATATGCTTTTTATGCTGTTTTATGCCTGAGCATAAAACTACCATTCCTGGTAATAAGCTAGTGTAATAAATAAAGTGTCTGGAGCATTTTGTAGCAAGCATTAAAAGAATGTAGCTTGTCCTGTGCTGAAAAGATGACAATGTCAAATGCTCTAGAATTCATGAATACTTCAAAATGCATCTTCGGAATGATTAATGAAGAATTCCAAAATGTGTCCTTAGATCAGTGTCCTTCATGGTGTGGCCCAAAAGTGAATGTGAATATGGCCCCACATCACTGAATCAAAAATATAGGCCTACTGAATGAGTGAAATAAGTGAAAAAGAGAAAACCAATGCGTGAAGAGAATGACGATTATTGAAACCAGATTTTCTCTGTAACCAGTTTTACAAAATCCCTTGCACTTCATAGTTGAATCCGGGTCAAATCCTGGTCAACACGGACATCTCGATCTGAATTGACATGGTCAGTTTTTTCATTCAGTTAGTAATGAGTTTATGGTCTGGGAATATCTATCATTTGTTGTTATTAATCATTCAAACCGTCAAAACAATGGTAATAACTACAGAATAACCACAAGCCGCTTAGATACTGACTATAACTTAGGTTGTATACTTCGTGCACGAGAAATCGATAAAAAATGTAAATGCATTTTTATAATCCTGGATGTATATTTTATAGTGAGTTGTAATGAAGTCGTAGATGCACAGAAATGGATCTGTAATATCCCTGAATTTCAAAATACTAAGATTGCAGAGTGCCGGCTTGAGGCGTGAGCATATAATTGATTTGCTGGTAGGAAGAAGCGCGGCGTTATTGAAGCCAAGGAAGGACGCATTTCTTTTTCTATATATGCACATGCACAGAGCGCGCGAATGCAATTCTATGCAATAACATTCATAAATATTCATTAATTTAGTAATCTCAGTAGCCAATTGAAGCCTCTTAAAACCGATAAGATATTTTCTTGTCAACATAGGACAGTTCAAAAGGTAGATTACATGGTTCCAGGGATAAATTCACAAATATACCATCATACTTTTCACTACTTCATTTGTCACATAGCAAACATACAAAGTACCACTTCGGACATACAGTGACCGCAAAAAGTTTACGAACACCCCTCAGAATTCAAAAGAATTGTCTGTCCAGTAAAACTATGTGTTGAATGACGTATTAATGCACATATAACATGATTAGTGAAGAAAACACATCAAATTTGATACAAACAAAGCATTTTAATGAAAAAATTTCAGTATTTTGTATTATAACCTTTGTTCTTCAGAACGGCTGTATGCGGCGTGGCATAGACACCAGACTCTGGTCCATCACCCAGTCCACATTGCTGCAATTCTTTTCCGCCATCTTTTTGAGTCCCGGGCCAATCGAGCTGAGTGATCCACAAGCTCACCTTCTTAGCCTTGTGGACAGGAGCCAACAGGTGGTCGATGTACCGGTTGGCGTTCATCCTTGTGTTCTTCTCCAGGAAGGAGGGTGCTTCAACCGTCGGCACCACGTATTGAGGAGAGGTCTTGAAGTTCCGTCTTCTGGCCTGAAGCCCAACTCCGAGTGCAACCGGTGTTGGACTGTCCTACAGCTGACGTGAGCTTGATTTGGGCAGCTGACAAAAACGGTTTAGACGCTTGATCTGCATGTCAGTCGAAGTCTTGCGCTGCCTCCCGGGCCTCGTCCTAGGTTCCAGTGATTCTCCTGCGTCCTTCAGTTCAGAAACTTGTTGACTGATGCAACAGAAATCTTAAGACGCTTGGAGATCTGTCGCTGGCTGTAACCTTCTTCAGATAAAAGCAATATATTCGAGCGCACAGCGACTGAAAGCTGCGGTTTTCGACCCATACTAACTCTGACGGCTCACACTCGTGTGTGACTTTTTACGTCAATGAGGAGGCAATGAGAGGCAGACAATAATCAATAGTGTATCTGGTGTATCTAATTGGACATCCAGACAGCCAATAGTCTAAAGTTACGCTGCATGAAGGGAAAATCAGCATTGCTATCGGCTCTGGTAAGCGATTCAACCAGGCAGTCAAATTTCATCTATTTTTAGAAGGTGTTCGTAAACTTTTTGCGGTCTCTGTATGTTGATCATTATTAAATGAAAAGTCAAAGATGAAAGATCTCAACACTGCATTCTGTTTCAGGACTGTAGCGGCAGAGGACATTACAGTTACATCAACTGATTTGGGCAACGGTTATATCAGAGTTGGCGTTACCATACAAAATCCAGCAGTAACAACGAGCCAGCAAGTATTGACTGCTATCAAAAATGGAGAAAGACAGCTAGCCGCAGAAAACTTGAATGTGAGAGCTACCACTGTCTTTTCTAAAATGTATGTTAGAAAATTAACTATGCATGTATATAGACATGTAAATTTTCCTGTGCGGGCTCGATTCGTGGAATACTTGACTTAATTTCAAGTCCGTGCGTGTATTTATAGCATAATGTTAAAAGAATGTGTGCTTCATTGTTCATTTTATTATTGAACATTAACAATAATTAACAATTTACAATTGTTCATTGAAGGTTTTGCGACTGCAAATCTTTGACAGAAATGTAAATGCCAAATTGATATTCCGACCATCTGAAGTGGCTATCATCAGAATTGCATTTTCTAACGGAATGAAATCGAAATCACTTATACTCAAAAAAACTTATCCTAAAAAATAAGAGATATCTTCGCGGATGAAATAATCAAGTAACTTGGGTATAACTGAGTCACGTTGACCGTTGAGAGATGGTGAACGGAGTTTGGTCAGAAGCATTTCATAAATTAGGAGATCGCATCTGTTTAGGCACCTTTTTCAAAATTCAGAAATTTGACAATCAGATGTTCTTGTGACAGTCGGACATGCTGATAATGGCCACTTCAGATGGTCGAAATATCAATTTGGCATTTTCATTTCTGTCAAATAAATTGTTCATGTAATTAAAAATCGCAGATAGGAAAATCTTTTATGAATTCTCAATTTGGTCTCCTCCATGCACTCAAATCAGGGTTGGAAATTATCAGGGAAAAACTAGTTTTTGCTTGGGTAGATGGGAAAAACTGGTAAATACCGGGGAAGGTGGAAAAACCGGAAAATGGGAAAGAATGGGAATGCATGTATCTATATTTCCTCAGCCGATATATTCACATGGCACGGGTCCGCATCTCTATGCTGATTGTTGTATCATCCAACTGAGACATCGCATCCTTTTTATCCTGATTTTGTCTGCGGTGGTCAGGAATTTACTAGAAATGCATATGATTTCATCAACTTTATGTGACTAATGCACAAGGCATGTAATCATGTTTTTCATGATTTGATGATGAAGCTAATCATTTCATTTCATCATTTGCAAACTGGAGAGATTAAAGGTCGGTTAAAGGTTTGCTAGATGGATTCATCCTTCATATCCAGCGACCAGCTCATGCTAGAAACGCTTACTATTGCGGCAGACCTGAGAAGAGCGTCGATGCAATGACGAATCGAATTCCGATTAATGATAGGTCGTGGCCAATCAGAATGCGGTTGATTGAAGCAGCCCTACTATGGCTAGCAGGCATTCGTTAATCACACTCTGGTTCGGTTGACCGAAACTCAATCGTAGTCTGATTAAACGGAACTTTGAAATCGTCTAATGTCAACAAATTTGCTGTACATAAGAATGGACAATTATTTAATACATCGATCAAAGTGCTGACTATTACTTTTAACTGAGTGCTACAAACAGCATTCCTGTTATACGCAATATATTTCGGGCATCCCTGAAGTGTTAAATAATAATAATAATAATAATAATAATAAGCGTGTTATATTTAGAATGCCTCAATACTGAAAATCGTGAGGCCAAAATTCAGGAAAAAATTACACATATAAAATTCACAAGTCAATAACAAATACAAACTGAAGGTGAAACGAAAGGTGCCTCCAGTTCAGGAATTATTTATTCTTTGAAGTCCGATATTTCACCTTCTTCGATGGGCGCTTGAGATGCATGAAGTTTATGAATTAAGTTGTAACGTCTGTCATATGAAATACATCGGTGAAATTTGTCGACCTTTCAGACTTAGACATGGCGAATACGCCTATAGTATTAAAAGGTGCACTTAATAAGCACCACTTAAAAGAACATGCCGATAAAGTAATGAAGTTCAACGACTTTAGTAGCAGAATCATGTTTTAACATAAATTAGCGATATCTATTAGAATAGCTGAATCACGGTGTATCACCAAGAACAAGTCGCATCTCATGAATAGTCGTCATGAACTGATATGAGGAGATACCCACTCGACTTCAGTCATATAGAACGTAGTACCTGACCTGTGCCATTTTCCCTTGAGACTGTCCAAAGAGAGGAAACACGTCGGGTAACTCTACAAAATTTTATTGAATATGTAACTACAAGGGAGTGCTTTAACTTGACATTGGATTCGAGAGAACATGAACCTCCCGTTCCGACAAACTTTTGAGATAAAAAGAGCCCAGAATTCAGCAATTGATTTATTACCTGTACACTTACTATTTAGCATTAAACGCTAATTGAAGTTATTCAAGTGCGCTATATATCAGCAATTTTGTACGTTTAACAGCCAAAGGTTCCGTATACGACTTTGAATAAATACTATTTGATAAAGAATTTTCAACATGCAAGAAGGAGCTTGCAACATTTACGTCACATGGACGTTAAGATATTGCTACATCTACATGCACCTACAATGTAACAGTTCCTTGCTTGACTAAACAATTGGGGCGAATGTCGTCAATGGTAGACACGTCGCACCATGTGTATATGGTGGCTTGCATTACCTGTTACCTGGTGCAGTCCAGTCGCGTACGACTCTCGGCGACGTCATACTGGATCCTTCTCCATGCAAAGCGGTCTCTTGCTTCCCGTGTCATCCGTTCCACCGTTTGTCCTGTGATGGTTTTCATTCCCTCTATCCACCCGGTTCTTGGTCTTCCTCTTCGTCTGGATCCCTCTGTGGTGCCGAACGTGATGTCGTTCTCGAGGGACCCATCAGCTTGCGTGACATGTCCAAAATAACGCAGAGCTGTGGTTTCGATCTTTATTTGAAGCGGCTTCACCATCGGCAGTTGTCGTAAAACCCACTCATTGGTCTTTCTTGCCGTCCAGGTTAAACGAAGTAGCCTTCTCCAGCACCAGAGTTCAAAGGCATTCACACGCATCCAATGTGCTTTCAGCAAATTCCACATTTCGGCACCGTACAGGAATATCGGGAACACCAGTGCATGGACTAGTCGCACTTCGGTGGATCGAGATATGCCTCTATCCTTCCAGATCTTTGAGAGTGCCATCATGGCCGATCTACCCAATGCGGTACGTCTCTTCAATTCTTCTCCAACGCGTCCATCCGCAGTGATCTTTGCGCCGAGGAACACAAAATTGTCCACTACCTCCACGTTCTCGCCGTCAAGCTCGAAGCTAGTAATCGAACCCGTCGTCATAATCTTTGTCTTTGCCACATTGAGATACAGTCCTGCTGCCTTACTTACTGCCTTAAGTCGGGTGAGGCCCTCTTTCAGCTCTTCTTTTGAAGAAGCCAGGATCGTCGTGTCATCTGCATATCGTAAGTTTGACAATTTCCTGCCTCCAAATTTGATCCCTCCTTTCCAGCAATCTAAAGTTTCTCTTACGATTTTTTCTGCATAGATATTGAATAAAATGGGGGACAAGATACAACTCTGACTAACTGCTTTGTCGATACGAAAAGCATCAGTTTCTCCGAATACCGTCCTGACATGTGCCCACCCAAATCAGCTTCATCCGGCAGCTTCATTAAGGTTTTTTCGCGAACCTCGTGGAGATGTAATTCGTCCTTTTCGACAAGGATTATTCTTGCTAATATTACATGGTGTGACTTTTTTAATTGTCTACTTCACCTTCTTGTCTAAGCTATACAAGTTTCAGAGTTAGTTATTCTTACATCAATCGCTCTTCTTGTGTACCTGCATGTCTAAGTTGCAAATTGCAAATTTCAGCGTCAGTTGCAATGTACATGTATATTTGTATCACTCGCGCTACACCCGCATTGTCCTTTTCAGTTTTTGGATCTGTATTTCTGCTATTATCCGTGATTTTCAATTTTTAAAATACATACTGGGTGTGGATGTGAGTAAACATATTTCTTATTAAAGTAACCGGCTACTGGTCGAGTAATAAGTAGCCCGCTGGACACCTGGTCTTCAAAAAATGTGCAGCCTGGGCTGGGTCGGCGGACGATTCCAACCGTACTGCATAAAGTACCAAATAATTCGACTTTTAGGGGTAAAAAGGATTTTTAAAGGCATGCTTGATTGAAACAATTTATATAAAACAATTTTGGCTTTAAGACAGCTTAGTCCAGCTACAGCTTATCACCAGCTAACTAAGTGATGAACAGACAGTGAGGTTGCCTACATACAGCTGAGTTGGAGGGTAATTTCCAGCTGCTTTTATTCTTTCTTTGCATGCAAATATGCATTCTTAAAAATTATTGATTGTCTTATATTTTAGCCGATATATGTTGAACCAACATCTGCCGGAGGAGGTAGCGGAGTATTGCAACCTTGGGCAATTACAATAATCGTCATCGGATGTCTTGCTGCAGTTGCTATCGTCACTGTAGGAATACTATATGCCGCTAAACAGCGAAAACGAAGGTGGGTGGTGACATTTTCTGACATCATCAATTTATTTGATAGATTATGGCAATGAAAATGTAGCAACATACTTACGCATGTTAATGTTGTAGTATTTCATCATCCATATACGTAGCTACACCAACTCGGTGGTTGATAACCGGTAACATTTCTGGTAATTGTCCAAAGTCGATTGCATGTTGATTATTATTTTTTTACTACAGAGTAAAGATTGTATATCACCAGAGAAAGAGAACAACAGAACTGGAACGCCTATGCGTATCTTTACGGAAAACGCATGGAGCCAAACTTAAACTCTTAAGTATCTCTCACACCTCATAAAATTCCATACAATGCCGGTACTTTGTCGTAGGCATATTTACAAACAGAGTTTGAGCTAGTTGACAAATTGGTCCGTAGAATTGATACTTCAAATTTTAAAACTTGTAACCATCAAAAACTCATGCACAGAATTAGACTGCTCGTTGTTAAACAATCTAGATCTGTGCCTGCAAAACGCAACTACACCTTTTCCACTTGTATTTCAGACTACGTGATTTATATTTCAAAAGATAAGATTCGCATTTCGGACCTGTTATAGTATTTTAGATTTCAAAATTCAAATTACTTTTTTGGATTTCTTATGTCATTCGTGAATCTGTCTCTATTCTTTCAAGTGCGTGGCTATAAGCAAGTGTGTTTAAAATATCTTGAATGAAATTTTGAAATTTTGAAAGACACACTAAATCATGGAGTAAGTATATATACTCACTCTATGGACTAAATCTTTGCTGTTTACATCACGTACATCACGCTGTTTTCAATATGGAATTAAAAGGTAATTGCTATAATTGCCAACAAAGCATGATGATACGCAAGAATGTGATAAAGCTAGACCCTTTTTTACACTTAGCACATGAATCCTTTGGCCAACCTCTCCTAAGTGCTCAAGGGCGATTCTGTCCGATATGCCGTGAAACAATTGAATGACAAGAGGCAGTTGTCCGTAAATCGTATGAAAAGTACGATGAGACAACAAGTAAAATTATAGTTGAGACAGCAATTCGCGGAGAGGATTGGATTTCGTTGGTAGAGATTTTGAGCGTGCCATATAAAACTGCATCAGGGAAAGCGAACAGATCAGGGGAAGCGAATTCCAAAAAACAGAGGTGGAAAGAAACCGAAACTATTGAACAAAATAAGTTGATCCAGTGGATTGAATATGATCCTACAATCACTTTGGATAAGTTGCGGCAAAAGCTTTACTTGGAGGATCAGATATTGGTACATAACAACACAATATGTAACTATCTACTTGGCAGGTCATTTTCTGTAAGATCTTTGCATTATGAGCCTGTCACCATGAACAGCGAATTGAACAAGAACAGACGTAAAGAATATAATATCTGTCACAAGGAGGAGTCTTGCCACCCCTTCTATTTGCCATTGCCATGAATGACTTTCATGTCCAATGTGAGAATAGCATCCTTCTTAAATTTGCCGATGACATTTTCATCATCCATAATTTAAGACAGTCTAGTGATGATCATCTTTCTTTGGAGCTAGAGCATCTAAATTCCTGGTCAGTATCTCATGGTTTCCAACTCAGCAACATCAAAATAAAAGTGATGAACATACAAACAAAGATATCTATTACTTTTTCTTCATTGGTTGATAAGACATCATCCAATTGTGAAATTGAAAGTGTCGAGAAGGCTAAGATACGCTCGTTTTGGGTCTAACTTTTGATCACTAAATGACATGGCATTATCATGTCGACGATATCTTAAGTCGTGTGAGAAAAAGGCTGTATATGCTATATTCTGTGAAGCAAATTAATGCCCCTCAACGCATAATGTGGCTGGTATGCACTGTTTGGCAGTCCGTCTCCAAAATCGTTGCACAACCCGAAAAGCTCTTTTATCTCTTGCTCATTCTCATCGGGCTGTATATGCTATCTTCTCTGAAGCAAATCAATGCCCCTCAACACATAATATGGCTGGTATACACTGTTTGGCAGTCCGTCTCCATATTCGTTGCACAACCCGAAAAGCTCTTTTATCTCTTGCTCATTCTCATCGGGCTGTATATGCTATCATCTCTGAAGCAAATCAATGCCCCTCAACGCATAATATGGCTGGTATACACTCATCAGACCGGTGGCCAGTTACAGCTTTCCCGCATGCTGCAATGTTAATAAAACGTGTTTTGAGCAAAATGTTAAGCTTGAGCCATGTGTTTTCAAGATATTCAACATTGATGACAAGATCAACTTCTCTGACTTCTGTGATTTGTTGGTTGCTCGACTAGCTGCACTGTGTTCTAAACATCCTCTACATATTAATTATGATAAAGCTCCTCTGCAATTATGCAATGTCTGCCCGAAATGGTAACCCATGCAGAAAGGTCAAAGCCAAAATAAAACGTTTTCAATCTTCTTTAATCAAATATGCCTAATTTGCTCGTCCTGGTTTTTATCTTGTACTTTTATGGAGATTCTCATGTCTCTGTATCTGCCACTTCTGGATCGATGCTGAAGTGCAATAAAGCGATATATTATTATTATCATATTATGTTATATTATTAAATTTGTAAACCAAAAATGTCATATTTTCATTAGCCTCGCTTGTTCTCTTGGATGAAATACAACAAGTGATGTGATATAATGATACAATCGCTTCTAGCTTGTCTTTTTCTTTGATTTATATTATTTGCAAATATTCGTACGTGCTCCATCTTACATTGTAGAATAATTTTGTCTTCATTAATTTCTTATTTCATCTTTTATTATGGACTGTAACTGTACTTTCAAATGTTCGCACACGCATTCATATCGAATTATCACTGAGATTGCAAAGTTAACGCCGCCTGTTAAATTGCGTCATAGTCATTGCGTCACTGCTAGAAGTGATTGTATCATCATACCACATCACTTGTTGTATCTCATCCAAGAGGACAAGCGAGGCTAATGAAAATGTGAAGTTTTTGGTTTACAAATTTATATGGTTAATTGCGCCTTCGGAGAAATCACAATCGTTTAATGAATTGATCAGAGATTGCCGCCATCAGGTTATGTGGATCGACGAAAAAAACTTTAGTCTATTTATCAGCAGAAGGAGAGGCCGTTCAAGAAATGGTAGCAGTGCTGTCGCGACCTTGCCAGTGTCAAGATGCCCCAATATTCACCTTGTCGGCGCCATTACGAATCATGGGGTCCACAAAATGAATACTCGACGGGGCTCGCTTACTGCAGATTCAGCAAATTTAAATAATGGAGGAAGTTTTAAGTGAATGGGCACAGACATTTGAGTTATGAGAACTGGTAGTGACTGTGGATAATGCGCATGTAATCAACAACTCTCCCGCTTGTTCGAGGATTCTGAGTCTAAACTCCTACACTTAGCCCCTTACAGTCCGATGCTTAATGCGATCGAAAATATCTGTTCGAATGCGAAGGCACACGTCAAGGCAAATGTGCAAGTTCTGGTAGTTGACGGGCAAGGACTGGGAGAACAAGGACTTCAGTACCTCGAACGTCGGGTGCGTGAAACTATAAGTAACATAACGACAGGGGACTGTGCGAGGGCTGCTCAGCACACCACCATATTTCGCGAAGCCACTTTGCAGCTACAGGAAATGCCTGTTGGCTTTTGATTTTTTCCTGACTTCTTCTACGTAGGTTTCATGTTTTAGTGTTATCAGAAAAAAATTGCAGCATTATAAATCACATAACAGCAATAAGTCGTTTTCAAATCTTGAATTTTGGAAAAAAGGAGGGAAAATAATGTATTTTTCTTGATTCAAAAATATATGACACCATCTGGGATAGCACCATAAGAAAATGAAAAAAAATTAAATTCTTTATTTATTATATGCCGACATTGATTTATTTATTGATTATAATTGCTATGACAATGATATGTGGTGGTGAGGGCTTGATCCTGCCAATTGACATAGTCGTATCAGTGGCTCGTAGCTCAGTTGGTTAGAGCACAGGTCTAGTTATCCTTGGTCGTAGGTTCGAATCCTACCAGCCGCACATCTTTTGCATGGCAATTTGATCTATTGTTTATTTAATTTCATTGTTGTCAATTGCATTCACGACATGGTTTTAGATGCTTTGGTGGACAATCGATTCCCGCTACTTGCCTTAATGTCGGCGGTCACAATTGTGATGAGTTATTTATTCATTGATTATGATTCCCATGACAACTGATGTGTGGTGGTGAGGGTTTGATCCTGCCAATTGACACAGTCGCATCAGTGGCTCGTAGCTCAGTTGGTTAGAGCATAGGTCTAGTTAACCTTGGTTCGAACCATACAGCCGCACATCTTTTGCATGGCAATTTGATCTATCGTTTATTTAATTTCATTGTTGTTAATTGCATATGTTTGTAGTCACATGTATAGCCAATAAAATACACGTCCGAAGGATATATTTTGGCATTATGATAAGCAACAATAACTTCATTAAGGCTCGAAACAAATTAGGAATGCCACTTAGTGAAGGATCAAGTCATTCGAACATGTAGATAGTGGAAAACATCTAGATAAATGAATGTCAAAATTTGATAAGAGGAGTGGGAGGGCTATAACTATGAGTAATTCGCAAAATAACGAAAAGTGGATGGTCAACCTATGGTTGTGGAGCAAACATAGGGCCTTTCCATCGCTCTCGAAGAGTAATCAGGCATAAATAATGCTGTGACTGCCATGTGACATATAAGATATTTTAATGAGTATACCGTGATAAGCACCCAGAAAAGGGATTTTCTGAAATACAAATCTTATCTTCTGAAATATAAATTACATATCTGAAAAACAAGTGGAAAAGGTGTAGAGACAAAATGAAGCTCTGCGGTACCTCACTCACCTTCACATCAAGTTTCATAAAAATCCATACAATATAATCTCTGTAAGCTTAATCATTGACATTGCAGAGTGCCATTTCGCTCTATAAATATAATAGAAGGATGTCCTCATATTTGAACAATTTGAGCACAATAATTCTTTGGCAGCTGTTGACGTAGCGATTCGCCGTAAAAGGTCTGGTCAGTGCGGCTCGGAGTGGTTCCAGGTAGCCTAGATATCTACTTTACACTGGCTGAACAAGCTGAACTGCACAAAAGGCTGCTTTGCAAAGATGCAAAGTACTTATGGGTTATCTCCCCTCCCCACGTTTTCAAATTTGTCTAAAATCCGTAAAATGAAGCAACCGTCACAAAACTTCTGAGACACGTAATTGAGTATATTTTCTACTCACATGCAAAAATTTAGGCAAAGTGGACAAATACTTTTGCAGTAGAGACGATAACGTGAAGTATAGCGATGTCAACAGCGTAATCTGACTTTGTCTGTTCGAAGCATTATTGTTACTAGGGTTTACAATCTCGAGCCGCTTTCTCAATCCCGGGATTTTCGAGACTGGCTAATCGCAATCCCGGGATCCCGGGATCTCGATCGAGATTTATATATACTGTATATGTTTTTAATCATTAGGTTTCAAGAAATATTTCAAAAGACGATACGTGCTTGTAAAATGTATATCTTTCAACGTGAACTAGACAAACATCTACAGTAGGTAAAACTAGTCAACTCGTAAAAAATATTGGCGAAGTAAGGTAAGACACTGAATTGTGTTATCACTCATTCTCGACCGAAATTTCGTTAAGAACAAACCGGCCTCCGAGAATGCCCTTTCAGATTCTACCGAATGTTGGAGAAAAATCTATCAGTGCAATATCAACTGATGTGATAATGAGTATTGGCAAAAGATTTTCTATATCTGTGTAAGCAACTGTCTGCATCATCTTCACAATCATGAAATGACAAGTAAGATGAAGTCCATTTTGTTAAATTTGATGCAATATTAGCTGAGCTATCGCCAATTTTGTGTGTCGAAGACTTTCTGTCAACGGTACTCACTTATCAGTTGAGCATACATTCACTTATAGAGAACAAATGCATTTTTTGACATAACTTCTGAACCACTGGGTCGATTTTGATGAACGAAACGTTGCCTTCATCACAACAACAAGATGAATACAACTGCAATGTCATTTTGTCGATAACTGATGATTTTTTTCAAATTGTCTTTCACCGTTAATTAATCACCGAGACACAATTCGTTGTCGATGTGTGGAAACCAACACAGCGCAGCTGCAGTAGCAGTCCGGTGACCTGTCAATAGAGCGAATTCGAGAGACTCACTGGGTTGAATGACCGTTTCTTCGACGGTTTTTCCCTCAAAGACCGCAAACCGCAAACCTAGCTCTGTCTGAACGAGCCTTGAACGGGCCTTTAGTCGTTATTTTAAATCGTTGTGATTTGTATTTCAGCTATCAATTTACGAAGCATTTTCAGTTTACAGAAGCAATACTAGTAGCAGTGTCACAACACTGTTTATTAAGCGTCTGAACGGTTTGTGTCACGGCATTGATTTAGCCCAGATTTCGCGCTGCTCCTCGGCACTAATGTCACGACACTAGTGTCATCGTGTGTTTACCAGCTGGTTTGGCAAATACAGCACATTGGCAATTTATCAAACCTGGAACATAAAAAATTTAAATGCATTTTCAAAAAAGCCATTGACTCTCTTAACTATGTCACTTAGAAGGAACTCAGGGCCAATCTTTCAAATATCTCGAAATACCTCGAGATCTCGAAGACGTAATCCCGGGATTTTTAATCTCGGAAATAGGGTCGAGATCCCGGGATTGTAAACCCTAATTGTTACTCGAGTGTGCATTGTTCTCTTTCCGTCTTCGTGCCATCCACTGCTATTTGAAATCTTCCCACGACTACCACCTCGCCACACCTTTTTTAAGTTACAAATCGAGGGCATCGTTCCAGAATGAGCTAAGTCATTTTTATCGAAAAATGGATTAAGTTCATTTTTGAACCTTGTTATGAAGGATGTTATGAATTGTGCCAGAACGAGTTATCTCTAGCTCGACTACATCGTGTAAATCCAGACTAGCTACAAAAGCTAACTCAAATTCATTCGCGTGGTAGAATGAGTCAAGTCGAGTTAGCTCTTTCTGACAGAAAGTCAATACTGTACCAGAATGAGTTAAGTCAAGTTGACTCATTCTGGTAGAATAAATTCAGGAACTGATATAAGCTGAGTTAACTTTGCTCATGAACAATCCACTCGTACTTGGCTCATAAATGCATTATTGCTTTGAAGTTTAACTTATTTCTCACTATTGTACATTTTTTATCATGTTGAAATCCTGATACACGTGATTATATTCTGTAATCGCAGATGATTGCTCGTAGAATTGGATGACGCTTTGCCAATTTCGCATTTTTTATTCCAAATTATTTTGTGCTTATTCTTTCAAAGCGACAGGTAAAATGTTTACGATTTGTTTACGATTGCATTGCTGAAAACAAGGAGAGTTGCATCCTATGGCAGACTTGAATTAATATGACAGATATTTGTGATGACTTTTGGGTCAAAAGTGATGTTCTCAAAATGTACATACCGATGCTGTTTTATAAACTCGTGTATGTTTCAAACTAAAGGACACTTAATTTTTCTCTTTTTCTTTGCTAATAGATGAAAATGTCACTTTATGTCGATTCATGTAAACATGGTTGATAAATACATGTACTCAACATAGATGAACGATTTACAGCAATGATTGTTTTAAATGCTTTCTTGTTCACGCTTTGTTGCTCTGTTCAAAATGTTCATTGCGCTACATGTATTGCTACCTTCATGCCACCTATATTTTTAACAGCCATGTCTAACAGTGTAAAGAATAGTTTTTGCCTTTTGTCAGAGCGTTAGTGGATCATTTTGTAGTCAGAGAAATGGAAACTTGACATTTTTCGCTAAATTGTAGGACATAATGATATACATTCATGTATACGTACATTATTCATTCATTCACAGTAACTGGCTAGCTACGAGCAGAGTACAGTCAGAAATCTTCCTGTCGAAGGCGAGGTGCATTATACTGTTATCAGACGTCTCAGCGTTGTGTACTACATTTTATTCAACGCAAAATTTGTGATGTCCCACGAGCAGAAGGCGAGTTGTACACGATGTTTGATATGCATTTTTCCTTTCTGCGAGTTTTGTACAAGGAAAAAAGTAATAAATTTAAAGAAAGGAATAATTGCACTAAGCTTTTCGTGCGTTGCACATGCATGAATTCAAGGACTTGTATCTTGGAAACTTGTTACTGATATTAGACATAATAACATACGACTACTTAGCTGTTCAAAAATCGTTATAAAGAAGGTATTACTTCTTTAGCTAACACTAAAATAGTCATTGGGAACCTAGATTATGAACTCGATATGTAATTATGGGAATCAATTCTTGACTTGTTAAACTTTTAAAACAGATGAGTCTATGATTTAAGTTGTTCACGCTTGGAGTCAGGGACGCCTAAATCATGTTCTTTAATTGCCTAACTACATGTATAGTGAGTGCATCATCACAGGAATCATAGTTTGAAATGAAGTAAAAATAAAAGATGCATGCCTGTGTTTCGAGGGTAAATGAAGTTACTTGACTTCTTAACTTGACTTGAACAATACGTACGAGTATGTCACGCTACGTGACTGAGTTTTAGTTACCAGGGATCATGCACTATTCCTACTGTTGCTACTGTAGCTGTCTATAATGCAAAACTTAGAGATGATAGAAGCCGAGTTTGAATATGAGCTCTGCTCTACGTCAACAAACTATGGTTAAACTTAAAAAACAGGCAGCAATTTCAGCTAATTAACTGCAATAGTGCAATAACAACTAGAAAGGGGTACAAAGCAAGTAAAAACTATTGATATGTTCAGTCAATGATGTCCGTGAATGTGCATTACATGATGCCTGTCGTTTATCCCTGGTAAACTAATTAATAAAAGAAAAAATTCTCTTCAGGACCAGTTTCTCTTAGAGAAAAAATTCTCTTAGTGAAGAATGACCAGGCATCGCCGAAAACGGCTTTCAGCGTCAGAAATTGACATGGTGTATGTGTCATGGCCTTGTGGAAGATGGCAACCATGCTGGGTGGAACTGCGGGATTGCCGAAGCCAGGGAGCTGAGCATCTTAAGCTCGAAGAATGTATTGGAGGAAGGAGGCTACTGTGGTCTCGAGCTCGTATACCTTGTATGGTTGCAGAGGATGATGAAGTAGATGACGATTCGTGTAGTAGTGTGGATAAAGACAAAGCACATGATGAAGCCGAGAGCGTGAACTCAATCGAAGAAAGTGCATCTGAAGAAAGACAAGTTCATGAAATAGGTGAATGTAGTTACACTGCTGGAAGAGAGGGTGATATCGATCGTATGATCGTAACTAGTGATATCGAATATTCAGATGAATCAGAAGAAAGTATTGACAATACAGACGATGACCAGACATGGGAACCTTCACGGGATAAAGATTATGATGAAAGTGTGGTCGACTCTCAGAGTGAGGCAGAGAGTTCAGGAACTTACAATGCTAAAAACAAAAGTGAGGAAGAACATGAAATAGAGCCTGGACGATTCGGGCATAAAGGAAAAAGGAAACGGAAACAAGAAAATGGAGCTGCAGAGATTGTACCAAAGAGGAGGAGGCAAGAGCATGACAATCAAGACAAAAGTGAGAGAGGAGTTCGATGGAGGAAAAGTCAGCCAGAACAATGGAAGAAAACTGTAAGAAAAAGGAAATATCAAGCAGGCGAAGACCACGTGAATTCTGCTGGGAAATACGCACCTGCTCGAGCACCGAAACCTCTCTGGTTACACAACTGTAGATTCAAGTGTTTAAACGGAATCACAGAGGAGGATAGACGAGATTTGTGCAGCCAGTACTGGAGTCTAGGTGAATACAAAAGAAAGAAGGACTTCATACTTTACAATGTGGTGTCCTGCGAGCCTAAGTAGAAATGCACAGGTTCAAGAAAGCCAAGAAAGGAATGGCATACCTTCTACTTCAGTGTACATGGCGAGAGACAGAGAGTTTGTAAAAAGTTATTTACATCAACTCTGTGCATTTCAAACAACACTGTTATGGTTGCTCTGAAGAATGAATCTGAGCATAATACTTATGTTGGAGAAGACGCTCGAGGGAAACACGAACCTCACAATAAGTTGAAAGAAAGCGATGTGGAGATTATTCGTAACCACATCAAGAGCTTCCCAGTAATAGAAAGCCACTATTGTCGCTCTGATACACGTCGTTTGTATCTTGAACCAGGACTTACCATCCAAAAAATGCATGAATTGTACCAACAACAATGTCAACAGCTGCATCCACTTACCAAGCCAGTGCAACTGACAAAGTACAAAACAGTTTTCGGAACCGAGTTTAATCTCGGATTCCATCAGCCGAAGAAAGATCTGTGTAACTTGTGTGAAAGCTACTCTGCTGCAAAACCAGATGAAAGAACAATTTTGCAACAGCGTTACGAAGAGCACATTTCCAGAAAAGCAGCGTGCCAGGAGGCAAAGAAAGCAGACAGCGAGCGCGTCACAAAAGAAGGCAACTTCATCTGTGCAACCTTCGACTTGCAATCAGTGCTTCAACTGCCGTGTGCTGATGTGAGTCCAATGTACTACAAACGAAAGCTATGTGTGTACAACTTTATGGTATACGAAAGTGGCACAGGAATTGGACATTGCTTCCTGTGGAATGAGCTTGAAGGAAAACGAGGAAGCATCGAAATTGGCACATGCATTGCCAAATATCTTGATTTCTTGCCTGATCACATTCAATCGGTTACCTTCTATTCAGACAGTTATGGTGGACAGAATCGCAATCAACATATCGCCGCAATTCTCATGTACATGGTTCAAGTGCTCCCTGTCAGTCTATTAACGCTGACCTTCTTGGAAACTGGTCACACTCAAATGGAGTGCGACTCTATGCACTCAGCTATTGAGCTTGTGAAGAAAACCACCAAAGCATATACGATGAATGACTGGCTCAATATAATAACGCTTGCACGGCAACAACGGCCTTACCAAGTTCATCAGCTTTCGTACTCCGATTTCCTCGACATTAAGCAGCTCAGCTCTGATGTTATCAAGAACAGAAACAAAGACATTGATGGTCAAGTAGTGAACTGGACGAAAATTCACTCAATGCAGTTCCGGAAGGCCAGCATGGGCTCATTCTTCTACTCATATGGGCCTACTGGACCATACACGGAAGTGAAGACGCGACACTACAAAGGTCGACCCTCCCTCCCTGTATTGACGAAAGTCTACATAGAGCAATTCAAGTTATCAGAGAAGAAAAAGAAGGACCTGGTTGAGCTTTGCCGGAACGGCGCAATACCTGTTGAAGTGCATGATTGGTACAACAAACTGCCTACAAGCTCCCACGCAAGAACTGTTGACGAACTATCAGAATATGAGTCTGAGTAGCCTCTATACTCATTGAGATTTATATGCCACGTAACTATTCACTGACAAGATTTTTGTGTACTGAATGATTTTCTAATATGAGCTATCTCAAAAGTTTCTGCTTGCCATAATGGGTTATCTCAGTAAATATTGATCTCGTTCGAATCATGTAAAACACAGATCTGTAGAATAATATCCTGATTTTATATTAAAAAAAACAAATCTTTAAACGCGTTTTTCTCGAAACATACAAAATATGACTTCATATATATTATGATCATCATATATATTATGATATTATGAACATATATAATATGACAAAATATGATTCTCATTCTGGCACGATGCCCTCGAAATGTTAATGTTAAGAATGTGGCTTGGTCATCATCACTTCACGAGTTGTCGAGAAAAGAATTTGCTCACCTCAAGTGCTATCTGTTCTGACGATGAGGTCAGGTGAAGTCAGATCAAGCTGTACACTTCGCTACACTTCACGTTGCTGTCTCTAATTCAAAGGTACTTGTCCGATTTGCGCAAATTTTGATATGTGGGTAGAGAGTATCCTCACTTAAGAATGGCAAGGGGGCAAGAATGTTCGAGCAGGGCACATTCTGAAATATGCTTTCCATACCTAAAAGCTCAAACCATTACAGTCTTTGGCACATAAGGACATAGCGTTAGGTACGAGTACTCGAGTAGCCCTACTCACTCTCAAAGTGTTACTCGAGTAGTGATTCCAATATCGAAACAAAATAAATATGTGATAGTTTGCCCAACCAATTGTTTTGCCAGGAGTAATTAATGCGTCCTCATCAACTTAGATCATTATTTTCTTCATTAGAGAAAGACAATTCTTAGATCTAAAGTACCGCATAGCAACCTATGAATACGTGTGCAAGGTCATGCCGATTAGAGAATGTGAAGATTTCTGTTATTCAGATCGCTGATTGCCTATTTCGTTGCTTTGAAGTATTCAAGATATGGATTGAAAGTACCAGTTTCAATTTCAATAAGGCATCTTAAAAACACAAAGACAAAACACGCTAAGTAGCAGGAGAAAATATATCAGTTATGAGGGGAGACATAGCTGTTATGAGCTCTCCCAGTAAACGTAATATGTAAAATTTTAAGTTCGCCTTTAATGAATAAAATTCCGTGTGTGGTTCGATTTGCACTTACCGCGCTTACATTGTTCAGTGTTCATGATAGTGGACATTGTTGATATACTCGTACAATTATACAAGCATGTAGTGGTATTTTATAAACATTTATACATCGAAATCAGAAAATGGGGAAAGTAATTTAATTCTTAAGTTTTTGAGTTAAGCAAAGGGGATATATTCTCAAGAACAGTATACGTAGATCCATGAAGTTATGAAGCTTCGTTGATTTCATCTCAGAAGAAAATGAGATTGTATACAGTAGATTATTAATTATTTATTATATCAGATGAAAAAACTCTGACTCTCTCAATGAATTATTTTGAGCGGGAAATTTGCCAAAACAACATCTATAGTTGACCAATTGCCAAAAAATCATTTCATAATGACGGCATCTCTGCTTATATAAATAGGCATAGTGCATTGAATTAAATGGCATACCAGCATTACATAATATTTGGTGCCCTACAAGTACATTCATGCCTTATTCGAGTACTCGAGTAATAATCGAGTAGTGGTCATTTGAGTAATGCAGAACACGAATTTATAATATAGACTTGCATTCCAATCGCTTCTTCCAATTCTTGTAGAAGGTGAGGCCTCACTTGTAAACTACGTATAGAAAGATAACTCAAAAAGATATAATTTCGAGAAAAACGACGAGTAATTTCGAGTAATTCTGTTTGATGGGTGTACAACGTAACATTTACAGCATGTATCGTCTTACGGATTTATTGCATTGCATGTGTAAGACATCCTAACAAGGGCTTAGATATAGCATGTATCATAAACTAGATTTGATATAAGTTAATATTTTTTTGTTATTGATGAACATAATTATTCACTCTTAAAAGTGTCTATCAAGCTAAAATTATCTAAGCTAACGGCGGCGACAATGCTAAATCCGTGATCTTTTACTGTTGGGGTCTATGAGTGTGCATGAGAGTGAAGCATCATGCCTTCGAGTTACTTTGTTGATTGATACTATCTTGTCAATCAAAAAACTTATAAACACTGGTGTGTATTTTTCATTGCCAAAATGAGGTAACTCGCCATCCTATGTTTATTCAAAATTGCTTCACTATTTGGGAAAACGTCTGAACAAAGAAGAAAACTGCTTTATCAGAAATACTTCTAGTTCGAAGTCAAATCTCGAAAACAATGGTGTGTAACTACAATGCATTTCAGCTCAATGACACTTTCTCTCCCATTCCGCGATGCCCCCCGGTCCGGCATCGCTGTGTTCTCTTCATTGATTCATCATGAAAATAATGAGGATTTGAATGTTTTTAATTGTTACAGCATGGACAATATCAATTGATGTAGATTGACTTTCATTTAAAAGAACAATGCGCCTGACATCTGTTGTCAATGATATTGAATGTAATTTGAAGAAGAATGTCTTCGATTTGAACTGTCAGTGAATTAAAACAGAAAGGTTTTACATTTCTGCGAATGAGTGTTGCTTATGATTATAGAATATCAGCTTGCTCATCAAGATAAACGAAGAATTAACATCAAAATTGAACTGTCATTGTATCAATTCTACGTGTGAGTTATTTATGATGCTGGAATATCAAGTTGAAGATATAGACAAAATTTCATCGTCGTGTTCAAACATGTGTCAAAACATATTAGCTGCCATTAAAGTATGTTCCGCACCCAATGTGAGACTCTACTTTCCAAAAAAGGATTAGATGGAGTAGATGGATTAGATTCAGGCGCTTACGTGCCCTTAAATGTCCTAAATTGTTGCCCTTAAAAATCCATGCTAATGTTATATTGTTGTATAATATAATATTGAAATTGAAAGTATTTTATTCAAGTAGCTGACGGGAATTCATTTTGACACACTTCTTCAATTGCAGGGTTGGTGATCTTAGTATCCCACTGTCAGAACAGCAATCGGAAAATTGAGGATCAGCTTCCTTGTAAAAAGAAATTTGGTAGTCGATTGAGCTGGTCTCAATGTTGCTCAAGTGGTGGACTTTATAGCGCGCTACTGCATTGATATCGACTATGTACAGCTTATAGAGACACTGATACTATTTCAGTATGTTTCAAACTCTTCATCATCATGATCATTACATCATTCCTGGAAGTAATTAATAATTTTGAGAATAAAAGCTATGCACAATTTTTGATTCATTTAGTAATTTCGTAGCAATACTCGGGCGATTTTCGATATGTTTCGGTTGGTTTCAACCATGGTTTAGTTTCGACATCGGACATCCGATTTCATTCAGCATTGTGGAAAGCGACGCTATCTGATTTCGTATTTCAATCAAATGAGATCTACGAATGCTTCCTAGCCGCAAAAAATTATCAACCCGCCTGGTCATAAGGCAAATCTAGATTACAGTGTACCGGTGCGTAAAACTGAACAGCGTAAAAAATGTATTAATGTTGACTTATGCACTAATCAATTCTTTCCATAATAAATATGTTTATGAAAATTTATCTAAAACAACATTAACTAAGTCGTTTCATCTTGATATTTGGTAGATAGGAAGACGAACATTGTCCATAGGAAATGAGACTGAGCCCATGGACTTCTGCACCTTTTAAAATTCAAATTCGGAAAAAGCAAATTCAAATTCGCAATAGGTAAAACCAAATTCGGAAAAGTAAATTCATATTCGGAATAAGTAAAGCAAATTTTGGAACCTGTCTATGCTGCTTTCAGCTTTGAAACCTGTGTGCAATATGCATGAATATACTCACGCATAGAAGTACTACGCAATTTCAATGTGCGAGATATTTCTAAATTGTGACATAAAATAATGTTATATTAAACTTCGTTCTCAAGAGTTGTTGGACACATTAATGAGTTATTCCTAGGAACTCTAAATGGAAGAACAGAATTGAGACAACAATCTGGGTTTTAATTGACTAAAATCTCAATTTCAAAATCAAAGTGCGTACTTTTGTTTTTTTGTACATCTTAACTTTAACACCTATTAAACAGTTGCTAGACTTTTGACAGACTTTTTATAAAATCGAGTTTTGGGACAAATGAAGTCGAAGTTGTTATCTCAATTCTATTTTCTACAGAACCTAAGCTCCCTACATCGAATGGCCTGTACCTTCATATCGTTTGTGTCGTCAGAAACATCGGATTATCATATTTCACAATAATAAAGGACTTTCAGGCATGCTGACTGAGCGTTTGTGATCAAAGCAAAGCGTATGTAACGAATCTAAATTTAAGGGAGTTAATATTTTGCGTCCAGGACCTTGTAGTCCAATGCTATATCCTATTGAAACATCTTGGTCATCTGTAAAAGCAAATGTCAAAACGTTTCTTACTGACCAGTGGCGATAACTTCTAAGAGGTAATGAGACAAAGAGAATTATACGAAGTGAATTTCGACTGAAATTTCTTGAATGGATAGTAAACTTTGCATTGAATAAGCTATCACCAACAATGATTATTAACGCACGCAATCATAGCCGAAAATTCTATTCCCCATCACTTAGGTCCTACATTTGAGGAGATGAGGATCTGTTTCTAAGTAGATGGCTCGTGACTATATTAGTATTTTGACCTTTGTCTATTATTTCATTGAGTATGCGATGATAGTTATCCGAGAGACGTAGTCCTGATTTCGTCTGATGCACAAGTTGTGTACCTTTTCTATAATATGTTGTTTTGTTTTTATGAAATACATGTAATGTAGTTCTATCGTTTTCTGTCAACATTTGGATTAGTTTTGGAAAGTTAGAAAGATTTCGCAAATTTCAAAATAATAATCAGTAGCACATTTATATATCTAAGTCTTGATGCATATTCCACAAATGTTTAAAGCTTTTAAGCAGTATAAACAGGTTCGCGTAGTTAACCAAACGACGGGAGATCATGTTGATAACGAAGAAGGTAAAAATGTAACTCCCCTTTGTTTTACAGTCGAAGTTCTGTTAATAAAGTTGAGTTTCTAAACCGCGACAAGTACTTCGGCATCCCGCACTTTCAAAGGTCGATAGAACGAGGTGGACGTGCGCTGCAGTAAATGAAGTTCAACTGCATTGAGGGCTTGAATCACATGTGACGCCGAAAATCACATGCGTTCACACCACAAGTGTCGTGCGAATCATCAATAATCGTTGTAAGTCATAAATGCTAATTTGCACCTTAGGCAATGTCACTTCACATTCTGTCGATTTATAGTAGCCATGTCCTTTTCCATTGCTGTAGCCTACATTATTACTATTATTATCAAAATAGTCATACAATTAGCATCAATATACGCCATGAATTTTGGATGATGATATTTGCTGCACAAGCAGTTACTGGAAATATTCAGGAGATGTTGTTGGCTGCAATCCTTTTAAGTAATAATGACGAAAGGTTCGGCCTGCTCGGTTCGGTTCGACCGAACTTCTACATAGGTTCAGCAACGCTCCTATTTCGGCTGAACCTTCAAAATCAAGTTTCGGTGCACCTTTTGGAAAAAATTAATAGAGGGAACCAAGGAATAAATGAATGAGTGAAATTAAGTATATAAATCATTAATAACATTAGTAATAATGTAGGCAATAACGTCATTTACGTAGCGCATGTAGCTAGGCGGCTTTTGGCTGTGCAGATAATAATTTCTTTTTCAATGAGATTAATAGAAAACTTTGCCATGACGGGGTAATATTTGAACCCATGGCTTAGTCTCAAACTGCTCATGCACGTTGCTTTTGAAGATAAATAGAACGTTTTATCCAGTTTAGTAGGTAGTGTCGACTCAAAAAGTATCTGTATACAGTGAAAATAAATTTTTATATCAAAAGATTCAGTTTTTTGCGGAGATGACGTTCCTGCAGTTCAAAAAATATAAATCATAGTTAAATCTGAAAAAGGAATGGGAGGAGATGGATTGGAAATGAATCAATGTCTATATGCTTACAAGTGACTACGATGACGAATACATTGATGAGATCTATGAGTCGATTGACAAAGAAATGAAAGAAAAGCATCATTGCATCGTTCTCGGAGACTTCAACGCCCGCGTTGGAGGAAAACAGCCAGGAAAAAGCAGTGTTGGACAATATGGATTGAATAACAGAAAGGAAAGAGGACAGAGACTGGTGGATTTCCTTGACCATTGACAAAGCTGTACGGGAGAACGTGGACTCGAATGGCGAGAGATGGTGGAGAAAATGCGACCTCGGTAGTTGGCGATCCGACAGCTGAGATTCGGTCTCCAAGTAATCCAAGTATACTTTTAGCTCTAATTTATTGTTCTCGGTCTTCGTTGTTCATGTATACATATTATCTTTCTTCGATGACTGATATCTGTGTCAAAAGAGTCTATCTACTATGACGTCACACTTCTGCGGTCACTCGCGGTCATTTACCTTTTGTGTGATGTCTTAATAGCATGAATGCATCAAAATTATCAGTTTCTGTCGTAGGACTACGAGCTTGCAGAGGCAGCGAGAGCTTGAGCCGATTAATATGCAGATAACATGAATAACTTCCTCATTCTAAATGTTATTAACAGAATCTTTCGTTGCTGTTCTGAATTACACGATATTGAACAAACTAAAGATTTCACTAGTAGAGACAAATGTTCTTCGAGCTTTCCACCGTCTTTCACACGGTTGTAATCATGAAATAAATGAAATTCAAACGCTATCGTTCATGTTAAGTGGCGCAATCAACCGATAAAATAATGTTGTGATATTGTTATTTTTAGAGATTCCCATTTCTCACATGTTGATGTAGATATATGTGCGACCTTCACTTGCATGAAGCTTTTCGTCCTCCTTTTCATGTTCAAATTCGAAGAAAAGTAAATTATAATTCGGAAAATGCAAATTCAAATCCGGAAAAGGTAACGCCCAATTTGAAGACATGTTTATCCTGCTGCCTAACAGCTTTAAACGGTTATGGAATATGCCTGAACACTTTTGTGTTGCTTAATATTTTAAAACTTGCGAAATCCTTCATTTTAATCAATCCTTCATTCGCTATAAGTTGAATAAGCCGGTGTTGTTGAACTGTCCTTGAAGTTCTTGTTCACGTGATAGTTCGGTGGACAGAACAATGGACTATCAAAAATTAACTGCATTGCAATTAATTGGTCGCAATTGCAACAATTGCAATCAATTGATAAGTATCAACCCCAATATTGCAATAATTGACCGATTTGCGTTGCAATGGGAGAGTAGACAATTGACTGATTAGCATGCAATAGGGCGCACCTTCACCAATCACACGGAAAAACATTCCACACTCAGTGAATCATTCATACTAAGCTTACTAAGTACGTCTTTAGATTTTCAATTAACAAGTTAATGAAATCTTGACGGGCATTCATTATGCATATACCGGTATCATTTTAAACACACTACTGACAAATCGCCTAAGTTAGTGCGCATGCAATTGCAGATAGATGCCGCTTTCAGAAACACAATGTAAATAGAATAATTAAATATTGAGTTGTGTCATCTGTTGAAAAAATGGGAGCAGACCTGAATAGCTGTCATTTCATCCAATATTAGGAATCATCAGTAAGCCTTAGCTCACATCTCTCAACATCGATACAACTCCCTATTTTAAGTTGCAGCCATGCCCGGGTGAATTTGAGATCTGCTATTAGCAAGTTAGTGAAGTTTCGACGGGCATTCATTGAGCATTCTGATATTGGATGAAATGGCAGCTATTCAGGTTTGTTCTCATTTTTCTACTGAGGATGCAACTCAATATTTAATTATTCCAGTTATATTGTGCAAGCATGTCTTTTTTCATAAACTGATCACTCTCAAGACTCAAAACAAGAACTTTGGTGGTGAATAACGTATAGCATAGTAATTAGATGACTGCTTTTGTGTTCTGATATAAGCAGGTAAGGGCGTATGATTATTCCTTCATTTATTGCAATAATTTATTATCACAACAATTATAGTGCACAAACTCAAGTATGTAATAAAATTGATCAATATTTCACATCGAATTAAGAATATAATTGCATTTTGTTCATGTAATGGGTCTGCTCAAGTCACTATACAAATTGATAAGAAGCTAGCAAGTAGCAGCAGTCTTTCAACACTATACCTTACACACAAAAGATGCTTATCCGTGCAAATGATGAAGTCAAGTTATAAAATACTTTTTGTCAACAAATGCAACTGTCAATTTTCTTTGTGTTTTAAATGATTTCTCTTACAACAACTTTATACGCAAACTTATTTCCGCCTTCTCTCATAGTTTCCACGAACTTTTTCCTATGATAGACGAATCCACATGCTAGCTCGCTTCTGCATGCAGTAGAAAATGATTGGACTTCTTTCCATCTAAGGGCATCATATACATAGTCTTGCATTTTTCAGGTGTAAGATGGAACCAGTTATGTTTATTGTACACTTCATGCTCAAATAAAAGCCCAGACCCAAGTACTACATGTACAGTGAATTAATTTACTTCTGATGACTTTCAGAGCTGTTCATTGCTTTGAAATTAGCAAATTAATCAAAACGTTTTCACAACATATATTTTTAAAATCATCAATACATGCTGAAATAGATTCGGTGTTGTCTCTATATACAAAGTTCAATACCATTGAAAATGATAAAGCGCTTTTATGTCCACCACTTGACAATGCTGAAGACCAGCTCCGACGATTATCACAATTCTTTTTACAAGGAAGTGAATCTTCAGTTTACCACACTGTATTCAGACAATGGGTAGTTAAAACCAGCCACCCTGAAAATGAAAAAAAGCGTTAAAAGAGTTCCCGTTCATCCATTAGGATAGATTAAAAAGAGTTCCCAGTACAAATGCCGTTTTTATATAATAGGCTTCAGTGAGCATCCAGAACCAATAGCAATTTATCATCGTGCCGAGTATACCGATCGCCAAAACATACAAATCGTAAGATCGAACATCTTATTATGCTCTATCTCATCTTCCGAATGTCTGTGTTCGACATCCAATGCAATGACATATTAAGTCAGTTTTCAGCGCATCAAATAACATAATGAGATCAGCACATCAGTGTCTAGTTAATATTTCAACACATTTTTGGGTATGTCAACCTTCCATTATTTCTAATTTCTAGACCATTGGTTTCATCATGAATTTGACAATTTCCAAATAAAAATTGAGATTATGCGATGCTTGATATATGTAGACATTAAGATTATTGCTACCCCATTAGTTAATATGATGCTCTATTGGTCGTTGTTTGGGAATACAGCATTACAAATCAGAACACGTAAGAAGTCTTAAACACAAAAGTCATGAGAATGTAATGGGCCTATCAGGAATTTAAGAAATTGAATCTGCTATGAAGCAATACAGATGCAATGAATTCGAAGTATCTACCAAAATTTACATTTCTCAATTTTGATTATTTTGGTCTTCATCAACCACATTTTATCGAACATTGCTGTAGGCATTTACTGTTTCTTCCATCAATCTTGTAATAAGCACAATTGAACATCAATCAATTCATACCTTCTAACATAAACAAAACATCACCAAATCTACATACATATTTGTGGTGTAGGTTATATGAGATTGTAATTTTTAGCGACTTATGCTCACAGTGTCAAATGAAATGCAAAACCAGCCATTGATATTCTTATATTCACATAGTCACCATACTGAGATACAATCATTTCACCAACATTTTCGAGAAAACTTGTGCACAATTATCTGAATTCTTCGAATCCGAAGGAATCGTGGCAATCGAATCACTTTGATGGCATTCACAGCAATCCGTAAGCGACGCACGACTTATTCCTATCTCTGTAAGGCATCAGGAATTCAGTCTTGCCTTCTTACCAGATTCTAGCATGTGTCATCGCTTTGAATTAGTTTGCAGTTATGCAAGTAGTAAACTGGAAGAGTTAAGCAATCTAATTCTGTGACTGCTGGTCAGCAGAAAATTTAGAATGCTCTACATAGCTTGCAAGGATATAAGTGTCACAATGAGGATGAAAATATACATAACATAAGACCGTGAACAGACATTTTCTTATGAAAGATAAAGTACTGTTTAGTTAGTGTCAAGGCGATGAGAAGATGCAGTAATCAGTATGCACAAAGGCAGTAAATCATCTTTCAAGTGGTGGAAGATTTTACCAGACTGGCTGGCGCCATATTCATGAAAATTCTGACTGATAATATAGATCTGTTTTTGGGTTTTGGCCATCGATCGGCAGAACAGATTAAATGTAAGTCAGAAAAATCAACTTACGCCTTGCTCTAACACAGGACACAGTTCAAATGAGTAATAAATCTTTCAAGCAGATTACAGGGATTCAAATGGGCAACAATGTTTCTTGTGATATGGCTATCATTTTTATGCACATGATTGAGGATGAGATTTTAACACAATTGTCTAGCAAAGTTATCTTATGGAAGAGGTATATCGATGATATCTTTATTGTTTACCGTGATGTCAACGGTGATGATTTGTTGGCACTATGCAACGATATACATCCAAATATTGCTTTCACCTTTGAATCTCCTAGTGCTGGTACTTTACCGTATCTCGACATTCTTGTTTCGATTGATGGTTCAATTTTCTCATATACTTTGCTTTCTAAATCTGGAAGATCGGCACATGTCATTCCATGGAACTCAAGCCATTCTCGTTCTCTGTTGCGTTATGTTCTACGAAATGATATGCAACGTTCTATTACTAACGGTTCTGACTGTGTCAGAATTGAAGAGGGTATGAATTTGGTGACGGAGCGATATCTTGCAAATGGCTACCCTGTTCGATTTATAAAAGCTGTCAAACGCTCTCTAGCTAGAAATAGACGGAGAAATGATGATGATGACCCGAAGATATTTCTCACACTATCATTTCATAGTGAAAGAGACACTAGAAAAATGAGAAGTAGCTTGAAACGTACAGGTTTTCCAGTTCGAAATGCACAATGTTTTTCTGTTAATCACAGGTATTTCTTTATTGACAGCGTTTTCAATTGATATTGTTTTTAATCGGTAGTGATAATAAGTGAGTTTATTAATGGATTTATAAGTTTAATGAGCGGCAACCTGAAATCATAAACGGCTTTTCATATTCAATTATATTTTATTTAACAGGTAAGTCAATACAAAACGTTTTGATAATTTTTTAATTCGAAAGGTAAAATATGTCAAAAGGAAAAGTTTGATGAACATAAAGGTAATACAGTAAGTTATTAAAAACTTTTTTTACGAAAAGGTAAGTCAATACGAAAAAGTTTTGATAAAAACAAACGTCCTCGCGATTAATTAGTCTAGGCATCAAGCCCATACGTCTGGAAGACCTTCCCATCTTATTTGCAGTGATGGCACTCATGCTTTGGGAGGCGAGTTGCAGTAAGGTCAAATTCCGCTGTTGTCCAGTGTGAGTGTACTGCTCACGAATCTCAGCTACTTCTCTCTTGAAAGTTCACATGGAAAACGCGTTCTCTGCGATATTGAGAAATAGAGAGTAGGGCGGTAAGTACCTAATAGAGTGTCCCTCTCGCAAACTGACTTCACGGGCTCTATTGTGGCACGGAGCATTATCCATGACGAATACACGAGGTCCAGCCCCAGCAGCAACGGACGCTTCTTCCAACCAGGAGTTAAATCTCTAACAGGAGGTTCCGCCTTCGTAGAATTCATGATGGACGACACCTTCATTAAAGACTGCCAAGATGAGAGTAAAATTCCGCCCGCGCCCGCGCTGTCCACTCCCCGACCTCGTGTGCGACTGAGCCATAAATTAAAGCCGGATTCGTCGTCCACAAAAAATAAATTTGGCGGATGGTTTGCGGATGTTTGTTGATGTTCGCATACTCGTTTCCACTTTGACGTCATGGCTATTGCGGTTGACTTGAACAGTCTCCATTTTTTTTAAAGATGATAAGACGATTTCTCAAACATGTGCTGATAGTTTCAATTGAGACAGATGGCTTGTCCGGCATCCGCGCTTGTAGATCAGCTTTGATTTGGGCTAACGTGAATTCAGGTTGGGATTCAACAATCTCTACCACAGTATTTGCCATATCTTCGTCCATCTTTTGGTGTCGTCTTCCTCCTCTGGGACGCTCAATGACTCCTTCAAGTATATAACGATTTACTATTGAATACGCAGTACCCCGTTTTACACCGAGAACTCGAGCGGCTTCAATATAATCATCTCCGGCTTCGTGAGCCATAATGATTCTGCGTTTAACATCAAAAGGTATTCGCTGGCGCTCCATATTGATAAGTTAATTTAGCAGATGTGAAGACATCTATATAGGGCTTTGGATCAAACCTAATAGATATCATTTATTCTTCACGTGAAATACCGCTCACTAATCTGATAGAGACACAATTGAACTATTTTGCTGCAGTTTATTTATTGTTGTCGCTCTCAATTGTGAAATGACGTAATATTTTATCTTTTAACGTTTTAGAAATTAAAGTGCCGCTCTTGATTCGGTAGTTGCCGTTGTCGTGTAGGAAAACCTGTACTGGTCTTCATAGATATCTGGCTGTCAACTTCACCGCTCGACCCTTGCATCGAATTATATGTGCTAAGGACGAAAAGGACTGCAATAAAATTAATTGAGTCTATTGTGGTTGCGGGGATGGGCGGGTGAGCTGCACTTGGAAAGGTTTGCGTGTGCTTTCTTCGCTGTTGCATTTGTCCTTCGTGCTCGCAGGCCACCTAGATTGGTGAAACAATGAGAACTATTCGTTCTCGGCTCCGTGAGCATTTAACGGTAGAATTTTCATTGTTCTATCAACACACTGTTACTGATCATGGAACTGACCCAGACATATCCATGATATCTTTGACGATCCTTCACAAAAACGTCCTCACTGAGCGTAGGCGGTTGGAACTTTTTGAGATCAAATCATGAAAACCCTCTCTGATTGCAGGTGTCCAGTAGACATTCATTTTTATTGCGCCAGCCGGAGCGGTAGCGAAACGTTGCGCAGCAAGTTGAAAAAACTTATTTCAATGCATCTTCTGTCGAGAAACGTTGATTTTTCTGACTTATATTCAATCAGATCTCTTCTGTTATACAATGCAAACATCATAGAATCCGGTCGTCAGAACAGGTTTCTGCTGGGAACGAGGCTGAAAACGAGAAATTCACTGACTGATAATTGGCATACATACATATTATCACCCTACGACTACTGCGAATTCGCGAGTCTACCGAGTTCAGCCCGATTCTTCTTCTCATCAGACAAAATCAGAGAGAAAATGTAACTTCAATGGTAGACAAGCTAAAGTTAACGGCAAAATGAAATTTTCTATGTTTCTAGAGCCACAAAATTTGGCATGAAATGCCTTCAGATCTAGAACTTTTCATTCACTTTTGTCCATGAAACCAAATACATTCAGATATTGCAAACATCTTAATGTCGGAAAACACAACACTTTGGACAATTTTAACGACACATTTAACCACAATCTCGCTTACATCACCGGCCAGTAACAAAATAGTAACACATGCATATTAGGAAATGACCTGAAGACATTTTTGCTTAAAGCTAGGGTTTTGGACTCAGTTGTCGTCTCTTCATCAGAGAAAACAGAAAATCGCATTTTTATCGAAAACTTCAGTAGGCCCTTTGGATTACGTGTGCTTCCCCTTGACCCTGTCCAGGGAATTCGAACGATACGATTTTCCTCGATCGACTGATATTTCGATCATGCTTCATTGAACAAAGTTTTTCTATTGTTAATGCGTTAGTAATCTTGAAACCGGCAAAATGCTAGCAGTCGTCTGACTGAGTAGTTCTATTTTACTGTATTCTGTCCAACTACATAAAACTCTGCAGCATATCTGTAAAACATCCATATTGAAGGAGTTGAAATTCTCGTCAGACCTTTAGGTTCATCAAATTGTGAAAATTGAAGTGGATTACTTAATAGTGTGTGTTATAAAAATCACATAACTTCCAGACTGGTCAATACAAACAGCGAGTGCGCGAAATTTATAATGTCAAAATTTGTATCAATTGTCTAGCAAATTCTTATTGTGCAACACAAAAAAGGAGTCTGCAAAAAAAGAGGTCTGCATCAATTTGTGAAAGTCTCATTTTTGCCTCGCTCCCTGCGGAAACTTGTGCTGGCGGTCGGACTAACAACATATATGGTATTTAGAGCAAACAGATGCATGCTTTCTTTCTACCGTCCGCACACCTCAGAATGACGCAAAGTGCTCACCACACTCAAACAAAAATACATTTTGTTTCGTCATAAATATCTGAAATGACAATGCAACAAGAAGTACCTGTGCAATGAAAAGTAATAAAAAATACAATGAAAATGGAAAATGAGCCAAACATATAGTGTCTGTTAGTTAATTTATATCAGTGCAATATCAATAAATTTGTATAGTCTGTAGATTCTTCTTGAATCAAACTTGCAGAAAAGCCGGCATTTGTGAATATTCACTAATGCATGTAAGTCCTATTGAAATAAAGGATAACTGACTGAGAATGACGATATCTGTTGTATTAACCCTTGAAATATGCCGAGCTCAAAATACTCCTAATAATAGCCAATTCATTTAGTAAAATTAGTAAATTATAGGCTACACGAAGTGAATTTGAATAAAAATGCATTGCATGCGCATGATTACAGAATTATACACACATGTGTATATATCTATGTTCTACTTGGCGACAACTCCAAGAGCATGCTGCTTACAAGCATACCTACTGTAGATGGCAAATATCTCGTGCCTAGCTTGCGTCCCTTGATGTTCAACCTGCTTTCATTTTTCTCAGCCAAGATCTGTTGGTCGCTGGTAGGCTACCACTGGTTCTTCACTGATCTATAGGAACATCACAAATTCTAAGAATTAGCACGTGACGTCAGTTGTTGTGCCCATGAAGACCAACCGCATTTTCCAAGCTATAGACTCCTGAATAAGATCTCTGTGCATGAATCCTTTGTCAAGGCAATAAGCATATCCAAGTATACCTTGTTCATCAGTCCAATTACGAACATACATGCCTAACGGTACTCGTATCCACGAATGCATAGGCATACAGGTCCTCCAAAAATATGTTCGCCTTTTTAAAGTATTCCTGTCCCAATGCTTACATGAGACATGCCATCGTGGGCATGCTGGATTAGCTATACGAGTAATTTGCTTATAAAAAGCTGCTTTGATCATCGTGGGCTATTAACTAGTTCGCCACACCTCGCGAACATGAAGAATTCTCTTTTCCAATTCCCACAGTTGCAAAGAAAATTAATTGAAATGGTAGGAAGCGTCAATTCTTTTGCTAGTGTCATTGTCGAGCTGTGACACTTGTGACATGAAAGGTTCGACCATTTTGACAACCGTTGGGTAGAGGCTGCAAAAATCGATTGATAATCTGTTCTTTTTATAATTATTTTACAATCATTCAGTCATTGATAAAATGCTGCAGCATGTAGCAAGTACAATAGCTTTGTAGTTATAGCAGCGCATGGTGACACAAAAGGAGCTGCTACATGCATTTCAGGCTGCGTTAGTATCTGATGTCAGTCCCTAAGTTAAGAAATTTTTAGTGAAGCCACCCAGCTCATCAGGTTCCCTTATTAAATGTCAGTAAGCATGGAATACCTGCACTTGTAAATTAATGTAGCCTTGAATTCTTTACAAGTATTGCGAACAATGCGTGCACGACTAAATACTAGCGAACCATTACGTCGATTTGCCAAATATTTGATGTTCTGCCGCTCAATTATAATGTGTTTTTATTTTGGATTGATAATATGCTTAATTTCAAAATTACATAATGCACAATTGTTGATGGTTGAATACTTATTGATTATTCATGAACAATTATTATTTATCATTGTTGCATGCATTAAAATCGAATTTAGTATTGAAAGTATGACTCTTGAATGTCATTATCTCACTGCTTATCTCAAAGCAGTAGTAAGATTAGTGTGATCTTTATTGACAAAAGGCCTTAAATCAACATACTTTAGACATAATTGATGCTTTCTTTTAACATTGTGCTGGTATGGCCTTCGTATGTAAAGCATACCACACTTGAAATACCATACGAAAAGCCTACAAATATATACAGAAGTATACCAAAAAAAATTTTGGTATGTATCCTTCGTATGTGATAGGTATTGAGCGATTTACAGTACAATATTAACAAGCATGTTATGCACTCTCATTGCTATAATCTATCAAATATAATAATGATGTCATAAAATGTCGTCACCCACCTTTGTTTTCGCCTGTGTCTGGCATATATTATTCCTGCTACGATAGCAACTGCACCAACACATCCAACGACAATTAAAACGATTTCCCATGTCTGCATTCCTGCAGAGGATATTTTTGGCTCAACATAGACCGGCTAAAATATAAATAAGACAATCAATCATTTTTAAGAATGCATATTTGCATGCAAAGAAATAATGGAAGCATCAGGAAATTACCCGCCAACCTGTTGGTCGCATAAAGTGCCTAGTTGTGTTAACCGGGCAATTGATTGAAAATTGATTGAAACTCCGAAATTACAGCAATTGAGAAAAAATGGATGCATTATTAATGGAATACCACATAATGCTGAGCTACTAAAGAACACATAGCCGCTCTAGTGAGCTAGCCTCCTAAAACGCTTTGCTTTAGTAATGTTTTATTAGTTGCTTATAGTGTCTTGCTTTACGAGGTTCACTGTGTCTGCTGGTTTACTGTGTACTGACTTCAAAAGTAAGAGAAAGCCACAATTCTCTAAAACCTTCATAAAGAAATAATCTTGTCAGATTGAGCATGTTTAATAGTTTTACTCGTATTAATCCTCAACCCGACCAGCTGCTGCATCATGACCTTCCGAATTCTTAATTACATATTAGTGTAATCACGGCTATCATATTTATATGTTTTCCGATAATTTTGAAATTGACATATATAATCGCTTTGGATTATTTTTCAAGCTTGATTTCAGTATTGATTAGAAGCTAATACTTTGCTTAGTGTACATACTGATATTCTAGGAAAAAACCTCACACTTAAATGAAGGATAGAATCTATTTTTAATAATGAAAGTTTGACTTTTTGATGTTAGTATCTCAAACAGATCATTAACGCAATAAAGTGTGCTATGCAAATAAAAACGATGATATATGTTTTCAAATTGAACGACATTTTGCTTTACTTTACATACACTGTTTTTTCATCAACAGCTGGATTTTTGAGTGTGAACGGACTATTGGATATTCATCATCGGCATGATTTTTTTTTCTTTCGTAATGAAAGCGTCTCTCATATAGAGTGCTTGAGGATTAAATGATTATTAATTATTTAATATGATTGACTCAATATTGAGAGATGTGAACTGGGCCTGCTGATGATTCCTGATATTGGATGAAATGGCAGCCATTCAGGTCTGCACCAATTTTTCAACCGAGGATGCAATTCATTTTTTGATCATTCTATTTACATTGCTTGTGGGTGCATATAATGTCTGCTTGTGTGTATATGTCTGTGTCAGAGAAATTGTGTAACTTCTGTACTTTTTCGAAAGTACAAGAGGTGATAAATCAGATATTAGAAAACCTTGAATATCAGTGGGGTCGCGTGCTCCCAGACCATAGGCCTTCACTCGGCATTGGAATCCTATTTCTATACCAGACATTTTCTGTGTTACAACATACTTAAGGCCAAGTGGATGTACACATGATAAGTTGATTGTTCGTTGATTATTCATGTCACTTTATCGCCTTACTCAAGGAGCTAAGATCACTACCCTCTCTGTCCAGATTACATTTTCTCGAGAAAAGAGGAGCCAATTAAGGTCAACAAAAGAGCTTATTGCGTTCCTTACAGCCGGTCAGTCACTCACCCGCTTGAAATTTTGATGTAATAGAATGTCTTGTATATTCATTATTTCTTTCGCTGTGAATACTTCCATTTTTTATATTAGGTGTTGGCCTACCTTTCCTGACGCGTGTCATCTTTCCAGTATATTTCACTCGAACGAAAGGCGTGGTTACAAGCTCATCTACGGTACTAAACATAGCGTCACATCAATCACGTAAAAGGAAATTATGGAATTCTACAGAGCTGCGTGTTCGAGGCAGATGCATTACTCTGCACTCATTGGCGGAAGTTCATCATCTGATCAGTCTTTGTCTGAACGTCATCATCTGCTGTTGGTTAATGTGAGACCTCTCTGAAAATCAACGAAGACATTGACAATTGGGCTGATCCCTTTATATATTTAGGTACCACGCCTCGATCAACAACTGCGGATTATGACAATGAGACAAATAGAATTTCATTGCGAAAATTGGAGAAGGCAAAGCATTATGTCTATCGACGGGAAAGCCGAGATTGGCGCGGGCGTGCGTTGTCTGAACGTTTGTTTGATCGTTCGAAGAAAACAGCTGTGATTCAGGCATGCACAGTAAGAATGTTCATTCTGAGCGTCTAATATTGAGACGGAAAGCTGTCCACAACTATTACGAGAAACTATCAAATTTTAATGAAATCCAATAAACGATGACGCTTTTCATTTTTATGAATGCTGGTAGATTATTTTTGAGTGTGCGCCGAGGGCCTCGCAGGCACGGAGAATATACACTGATTCGCCACTGATGAATATACATTGTGTAATAATCATTAATTAGACAATATTTCACAACTTAATCCATTGACTACAATTTATTTTACAGAATTTGTCATAATTCATCACTGTCATTAATTTGTTGACATTTGATCATTACCATAATTTGTTGTTAATGGTCGACGATTCAGTAACATACTGTATGTCGGTCTGTTCTAAGGTCTGAAGCAAATATAGCTATCAATGTTGCTATTGGGCATTTACGTGTACAACTGACTCTTCTTTTAAGGGATTTTATGTTGCAGGCTTCACAATACAGAAAAAAGTTTCCTATCATTGATCAGCATTTCCATGGTATTACTACAAATGCATCCTTCAATCAGATGTAGGCCTAATCATAACAAAAGAACCTTGTGGTTAGAAATACTGTAATTGTGCACCTTTCACGGTTTTGAGGCTGCCACGCTTTTATTGGATTTGTGAAGGAAGTGAAAAAGGTGATACTTAAACTAATAATGATTTCGAAGTACTCGAGTACGTAGCTACTCCTCTAATACCATGGGAGTTCTGCAATCCACGCACTAAGATGACAAATTTGAATGAGCATAAGATAATACGTTTGTTTTAAACACTTGATTTACATTTTGAACAAATGAACATTGAAACAAATGCTTCTTCCTTAAAACTGCCACATTGCATCCTACAAGATTGTTATTGAGTCACCACTCATCTGTTGCTATGTTATTACAATGGCCTTCAATACATATTGTAACATTCCCCTTTGGAATGCTCGCTTATAACATAAGGTCAAGAGAGTACCAATTTTAAGATCCACAGCGTCGCATTTATGGAACTGGTCTAATTATAATTTTTTAATTAGTTTTGTGCAATATAACAAATATGTAGACATTACAGGTGAGTCTGCTATAAGATGTGGAAGGCACCTGCACGATTTTGAAAACATGCTTTGTAGATCGTTATGTGGATTGAGACAAAACATTGCAAATTTTAAGAAGAATCAGAAAATAGCGTTTTGTAAAATTGCAAGAATTTAGGACATGAAAAAATTTGCATTAGATGCATAGCTGTCGAATTAAGATTGAGAACATTATTAGAGAATGAAGTCTAAATTTGAAAATTACCATGAATTTTTTCAATGCTAACTTTGCAAATTGCAATGTCCACCATGATAAAGCATTGAAAATTTCCATTTTTTATGCATTTTATGATAATTACTTATATTTACAGTAACATTTTTCTCAGGAAATACAATCTCTAGCTCCTGAACGATTGATAGCAGTCACATCTGACAGACACTTAATAAGTTATTAGGGAAAATGGCTGGTGGACAGAATGATCAAGTTTGTAGCATTACTTCTGGTTTAAATTAAACCATCAGAAGGGCTAACTTTCAAAACAAAGTGAGCTTGAATTCAAGCCTACTTTGATATCCGGCATCTCTCGATTTGGTGATCGTACCCAAATTTGATTTGCCTAATTTGGTTTACGAAGTATCCTACTCAATGTTGCTCGACCAATTCAAGAACACAGCTTTATCTGTAATACCTCTAAAAATCTGTGTGGTGGCATTGATAAATCAGAAATAATGAGCCTGCTTTTCCCAACACGGTCACCCTCTAAAGACTCCACCTCGTAAACTACGGGGAGAGTTAGGCGAAAATATTTCTTCTTTCAGCTTCATGCCTAGAATAAAAAAGTCTAACAGTCTGAGTAAAATCCCAGAACACCTACCTTGGAGCTTCTTCTTTCTCTGAACTACATAGGTTTAGACTTCAAGAGTGACATCTAGGTTTTTGGTTAATAAAATAGTGATTTCAATAATGACATTGAATTTCATTAGGACATTGTGACTTCAAATAAAGAAAAGCAGAATTCAAAAGGGAATGTATGGCATTTGCCCAAGATAACGCAATGTCATGATTGAAAGTCTCTTTGTCTGCTATGATTTCACCTTGTCCATAACTGCGCTATGTCTTTCATGAATTGCTAAGTTCTTACATGATTCTCTGACTATTCTTATTGAAATCCAAAACCTGTAGCGATTTTAAGTGAAAATTTAGAATTAAGCATTTTTCTGCTTTAGAATTAAAATGTGCTGCGTATTGATCTTTCTCTAGCCAAACATCTCGTTCCAATAATGATTATAAATGAAATAAATAATCCATCGTGCTTTAAATACTAATATAACTAATTCGCAATGCAATCTTTAAACGGATGTTCTGAAAAATTTAGCTTTGAAAAGTTTGAATACACACTATTTTGAACGGCTGAAACTTTTTTCCAGGCTAGCATATGTCATGCGGCTTCTTTTCACTGAAAAAGGAAGATATAAATTTTCATAAAACAAATCACAAGGGCGGTGTTCCATGGGAGCTGTGTCATTTGTCGAATCCATGTGAAATGACCCTTTAACGGGGTTCGGAAATGTGTTGATAAAAAAAAATTTATCAAGGCTTTAGTTTCTCTTTTATGATAATGTTGATATCTAATCTGGTGCATTGCGGCATGAATTAATAACGAAAAGAAATCAACTTGCTCTGTCTATGGAATTCAATTCTCGCGCATAAATCACGCATTGCTAAATGACAAATAATTCTCATCTTTAAACTTTCTTTTCACATTACTCTACTTCTCATTTTCCATGTAAGTAATGTGTTAATACCATGATTTCCAGAAAGTAGTAAAAAATCATATTAGAAGCATAACTTAAATATTGTGATTATTACATTACCAAAAAATAGGCCTTCGTTGCAGACTATAGATTTTGGGGCCATTTATTTTATTCAATTGAACGGCTTGGGTCTGCAAAAGAAGTACATTCTCCTGAATAGCATAGTGCATAGAATTTAATACCAATTTTTATTTGTTATAATTTGAAGGAACAGACATCCTCAGGAACATCAATAAGCTCAGGAATATCAAGTTTTGAACAGAAAAAATATAATTAACTTTCTTAAAAATTAGGCAGTTGACTAAGTGGCAATTGGATGCGATGGTGCCACGGCACCACCACCCTACGACATGTTCAGAAAAATAGACCGACAACATAATCTATTGCTAGCCTACCAAGAATTTTGACTGCGCATAATGCTTACGTGAAATTTGCTTATTTCAATCGTTTCTTTGCCGCTATTCCCATGGATGCTTTCATGCTCCATATGGATGTAGCGAATAAGTGGCGTGCAGTGCTTACCAACATGTCACGCTTTGTTAACTATTGTTAACCGCTAGAAGTAAGCAAGCCTAAATGATAGACGGCAAAGACAAATCGCAATTATTAAATGCTGATGCTATGAAATATTTGCTGTGGTTGAGCTGCAATATTTACTTGATTGCAAGTAATTTTGTGACACCTACCGAAAGCATTTTTTGTAGGCCTACCACCATACTTTCATTTTCGGAATAATAGTAATTATAAAAGGGGGCTAGAATATAAACGGATATTGATGCAAATCTTTAAACTTTCTTTACAATAAGGTAGTTGAAAGATAGAATGTCACCCAAGGTATCTCATCCCAAGTCTGTCACCGATTTCCAACTTACCTCTCTCCTCCCGATACTCTCAAAGTTGCCAGAAACGGTTGTCGCAAAGTATTTGATTCTTCATTTTAAGTATCGCGTCAACGACTTTCAGTCTACCTAAACTCCTTACTCTGGAAGAGCTGCGATCAGTGTGTTGACTTGTATCACTGCATTGTGAGTTTTTGGATGACTTTTCTGGATCAGTTCGAGCTCTTATCGGTCTGAGGTTTTTGATAAGCTGCCTCACAGAACAACTACCAACGCAGTCTCATTTTTTCTGCCTCATATTTTTTTCATTTTCCGTCTGCTTGGATCTCAAGCTTTTGAAAGATTGCCTCCAACCTACACCTGCACCAAGTTGTGAGTGGGCTGCCTAAAGGAAGTGTGGTTCTTTGTATTCTGCTTGTCCGTCGCCTCTCTGCAGCCCAAGTGTAGCAACTCAAGGTTCCTGAAATACGTTGACGAATGTCACACTAAAACATTTTATAGCAAACGACGAAGCCGACAGTCGAAGGCGAGATAAATATAATAATATTCTTGAATCTTATCAAGTCACTCGTCTTCCACTTAAGCCTGACATCTCGAAAGACTCAGTCATGAATGTCACTACGAAGCGGAGCCTCAACGTGGAACCGATCTTTGCTAATTCCAGTACCATTCCGACGATGGAATCAGTGCACATTCTGGAATAGCATTCTCTACAATCTGTAATGAATGGCTGACATCGATGTCGGCATAGAGTGTCAAAACAATTACCAGTGTACATTCTTTGTATCTGAAGGAGATCGGTACTTTTCGGTTATCTCCCCCCACCCACGTTTTCAAATTTGTCTAAAATCTGTAAAAATGAATGAATCGTCACAAAACTTCAGAAACACGTATTTGAATGCATTTTCTGCCTACATGCAAAAATTTATGCAAATCGGACAAGTACTTTTTGAATGAGAAACGATAACGTGAAGTGTAGCGATGTCAACAGCTTGATCTGACTTCGCCTGACCTCATCGCCGGAGCAGAAAGCACTTGATGTCAACAAAGTCCGTAGACTCGTGAAGTGATGATGACCAGGCTACATTCCTTACACCAACATTTTTAACTTAAGAAAGGTGTGGCAAGGTAGTGGCCGTGGGAAGATTTCAAATAGCAGCGGATGAGACAGAAAGGGAGAGAGAACAATGCACACACGAGTAAAGCCTAGTTCACAATAGCGTGTCCACAGGGGATAATTTATTAGGACATGAGGGGACCAGGGACTAGATAAACTATCAGCTGATGGCTAACAAGTGAAAACCGTGGGAATGAGTGCTGTCGCTACCAAGTGGCTCTAATTTGTATAAAATTTAAAGTAGCAACTATTTGTCAATTTTTTAATAGCGAAATTTTTAAATAAATTTCCTCTGGCTGTAGAATGCTTTTCTTTTGAAAATCCAAGATAAAAAAAGATAAAATATGAATCAATCTTGAAAAAGAAGATCGAAAATGAATCGAAGAAGAATTTGAATGAAATGGAAGTGAATAATTCGCATAGAGTTCAATTTTTAGTACAATGTTTATTTTTTTCCAGCAATTATTTAGCCTAGAAAAGAAATAAAGACTAAAGAGAATAAGATGTAAAGTAGATAAAATGTAAGTTTTTAAAAAAACTTCTTAGAAATGGTATTATCTCCCGGTTTGGTATTACTCCTGAAAAACTATCACCACTAAAAAATACATCACTAAGATAGAAATGGCAATGAGATAAGATTTGGCGTTTCTTCAAGCGTCCCGAGCTATTCGTAATGCTAAAGCAGAGCAGCAGCACCGGAAATGTCCTTTGTCCTGGGGGCAAACTGTACTAAAGTACTATTATTTTTCATTTCTTTTGTTAGCGCGAAGGGGTTTTCCCGAGTAACAACAGAAAAAGACATATTACAACAGTGTGTACGTAAAATGTTATATCATGAGATTAAAGATAGGCTGTTCATTTGCAATTACCTGTGAAATGAAATGTCTTCTGCTGTTCTGCAATCAATTCGGAGTATTTAAGTGTGAATTATGGAGATGCAATCTCCTCATCTCTCTCTCTCTCTCAGCTGATAATAATAACGTGGTTATCGAAATTATTTTAAATCGTCGTTCATAAAATTGCTTTATACACAATATTTCCATGTCCGCTACGAAACCGGCTAAAGGCCCCGGGAAAAAATCTGTGTGTCCGGTCTAGTCCTAATAATGTTATCCGATGTCTATGAGCGTGTCTTATGACTAATGTGTCATAAGACAAAGTCGGTTCACAATAAAATGTCTCACAAAAGAATTTCTTGTCATATGACAGTAATCAGAAGCTGAAATTAGTTTATCTTCATCGGATAAGTCAGATGAGATATCCAATCATAGTGCTTGTCGCACACATCACATGATCAGTGTGTGCATGTGCGTTGTGTGTGCAGTGTGTGTGTGTGCATTTGAAACGAGAATGGAGACAGCAGTGGAGCGACTGATTGAATGTGTTAGAAGCAGACCTCTTCTTTATGATAAGACTTCGAAGGACTATAGAAATAGAGACAAAATAGAAAGAGCATGGAAAGAGATTGCAACGAACTGTAATTTGACGGAGCATGAATGTTTAAGCAAGTGGAGAAATCTTCGCGGACAATACAACCGTGAGCAGGCAAAAGCTCAAACAAGTGGCTCTTCTGGACGGAAGCAGAGCAAATGGGTGTATACTGAACAAATGTCTTTCCTACGACCACACTTGGTGAAGCGAAAATCAGAGTCAAATATTGATCAAAGTGAATTTGATGAGTTGACGAGTTTACTTGATAGCGACAGTGAGACGAAAGAAAATTTTCCAGACGATTCTACCACCAAGGTCAATGAAAGACAGTCAAAGAAGAAACGTAGTTTTGATGACGAAGTTCTGACCGTCCTTAAAGAGAAACCGGATGATATTGAAGCGTTTGGTCAGTACATTACTGCAGACCTTCGAACACTGACGAAGGTTCAGCAGGATCTGTTCAAACTTCGATGCCAAGAACTAATATACAAAATGAAGCATGGAGAGAATGTCGAAGCGATGAACAGCCAATCATTCGTAAGCCATTCAAATGATCTATTGAATGACTATCATATAACGCATCTCTCATAGATGCTAATTGGGATTGACTGTTCCAGAAGAGTATATTTTTTATGAAACATAAAGAAGAATTTTCACACATTTCGTTTTCATTGCACGATTTTTCTATTCAACCGATGACAGGAAAATAGTGGCAACAGATTTCTAATTCATTCTATAATCTTTGGGTATAGGCCTTCGCAATAGAATTCGCAATACATGTAGTCCATTATTTTAGCATGTTAGATAATAAACACATCCACCTTGGTCTACTGAAATGGTAAGCTTGTATATGCATTCAAGATCTTTTTAGAAATACCTAGAATTAGCTTCTTCAAGACTAGAATATTACAAATAGGCCTACATGAATGAAATGGCATCATATAAAAACAAGTTAGCTAGATAAAAAAATATGTATATTCACTGCCCTGCTTGATACCACTTATGACAGCAAAAGATCACAAAATCAGTGATAATAAGTGTTGGGGATGATTCACAACAAGTTCTGTGACGCAAGTGTTCTATTTGAAGATTAAGCGTAATCTGCTTGCCAAGGGACTGATCCATCGGCAGAATTAAATAGGTTGCAGAATTGTTGACGAGTTTGTATTGCGGACTTCTTGGCATTATTGGCTCCAGTCCTTTTAAGAGACACCATTTGACCATCACTTCCGTGGGCCATTTCAGTCCATTGCCCTGGTACGTATGACCCATCCACTTCACATCCTTGGAAAGCTGTCAAACAGTATTGCTTGTCGTCATCTTTCAAGTAATTGTGCAAGCAACAACATGCTTAGATGATTTTTGTAACAAGATCAGGCATGGCATTAATTGGGACTCTAAATATCTGCCAACGTGCACGTAGAATACCAAACGAGTTTTCTATGGTCAGTCGTGCCCGTGACAATCTATAATTAAAAATTCGTTTTTGAGAGTCTAGCTGATTGCGAGGAAATGGTCTCATAATGATCTCATTTAATGGAAAGGCCTCGTCTGCCACGAAAACACTTGGTTTTTTGTTTTTTCTCCGAAAAACACCATTTTTTGGAGGAATTTTAAATGCAATTTTTTGCATGGCATTTTGAATAATTGATCGACGAAATATTCCACCATCACCCTCAGATCCTGCTGCTTCGACGTCTATCATGGTGAATTTGCAGTCACTGTCACACACAGCCATCAAGACGATTGAGAAATTCTTTTTATAATTGAAAAACAGTGACCCGGAATTTGGTGGTGCTTTTATGTAAACATGTTTCCCATCCAAAGCACCCAAGCAGTTATCAAATTGCCACCTCGTTTCGAAGGCTCGTTGAATACTCTTCCAATCTAGATGTTCCGGTGAAGGCAAAAATTCAGGCTGTAGCACCTTGTACAGCGCATCACATGCAGGGCTGTGGAGCCGATGCGTTATCTCATCGGCTCCGGCTCCACGACACTGATGTGAAAGGCTCCGGCTCGGCTCCGGCTCCGGCTCCGACTTCAAATTCAGGTTCTATCTATGCTGGTTATCCTGGATCCGTTGAACGGGTTTTTTGGATAACGGTGTGGCCTTTAGAGGCTTGCTACAATCATCAAATTAGTTATCATTAACAAGCAACGACTTAATTAAGTTAATAATAAAAATGATAATAGCCTAATATAATGACAAATAACATACTTGTCATATATTTTTGCATGAATTGACTATCTCTGAAAGATAAAATAAAGTTATAGCCAGGATTGGTTAAATTAGATAAAGATCTCCCGCACTGGCTATTTTTAAATTGGCCTAGCCTGCAACCAGTCTACTACGAGGCTACATTAAATAAGACCACATGAGTGATGATGATATACCTAATTAGCCGTCACAGGGGCCGAATAGTAGTATAAGCTTTTTAACAAAGCTTGAATATGAAACTGGATAGCGTATGCCTCTAAATAGCTTATAGGGCCTGTATCTACTCGAACATGGAAAGGGTATAGGCTATACAGCCAAATATACCGTATCAATAAAAATATCAATTGCTTTATTGAATACTAAAGTGTATATAGGCTAGCTTAGGTTGTTATTGCTATTTGTTATTGCCTTTATTCAATAGTCTGTTGGTCCATGAATAATATGATCGGTGGGTAGCCCACGACTCATCATCTGTAGAAATTGTAATTTAGATAGCCTCATTGCAGTGTAGGCTAGAAATGTACAATTGAAAATTATACTTAAAAAAATTAAAAATATATTATTTAGGACAAGATTTGTAATTCTATGCAGCATACTTAATAAGTTAAGGCTTAACTTACATTATATTAATTTCGTATTTTTCATTATGGCGTAAAGTTGCACTAAATAATTCATCAATGATTCATGTATATTATTATATTCAATTTATGTATAACATATTACCACTATTCCTCTGATGATGGTTAGGCTGATGAAACTGAACTCGGAGTATCACACAGTATGTTGCAGGGTGCAATGCATAATAAAAATTTGACTGCGAGTACCGAGCAGAAATCCCATCTACTTTGCTAGCTTTCGAATGCGCGTGCGGTTTAATGCCACAGACAATAGAAAAGGGAGGTCAAAAGGCGCCTTTATTGAGAGCGTCTCAGTCTTTTTTTATTGTTTACATATAAGTCAGCATGATATCAGCATAAAGTGTTGACAGACGGAAAAAATAATAATGAAAATTCTTGAAATCCACAGGTCTATGACATTTGGGGAAATATTATTACACGATACGGCTCTTGTGCAGTCCTCCCCCCCATTTTTTCTCTGGTCAAAAGATGCAGCACCATTGGATGTCCGTTTCAGCATCACCGGTTTGAGTGAAGCATTCCGTGCTGTTGTAAAAATCTACGTGGGTAATTGCGATGTCATGGTCGCAAACTTCGTCAGCAAGTCAACATTGTAATTTGCCTTCGGGTTTTTCGCATTGAAATATACCCTTTGAATTTTGAAGTCAAAGGATATTTATTCATTGTGAATGAGATACCTTTAAAATAATAGGGCGCTACTAGAAGTGGCTGGGTCGCTTATTGCTGTAGCCATGTGAGGACTTGTAGTCAGGTCATTCGTGTGAGTGTGATGAGTTATCCCTCCAATCAAAATTGATCAAATTGAATAATCGATTGTTTTGAAAAATGTAGGTGGGAGGACTGCACAAGAGCCTACAATACAATCTAAGGAAATTGGCATTGTCACAGATGCCAGTAGCTTCTGCCAGTAGCCATACCGATAGATGATAGCCTACATAGTAAGACATTGCGCAAGAAATGTAGCTATATTATCTTTGCTCACTGAACTGGAAATGTGTACATAAATGACTGGCGACTTGTCTCTAGGAATCTACAATCATCTAGTTAGCATGCATAGAACAAGTCTTCAAATTAATGGATTTTGGAGAATACGTTGTCAATATGGAAATTAGTCTTACGAAACATATGCAATAAAAAAATATTACACATGTGTGTAAATATATAATAAATATAATACAAAAGAAGGCGGCAACTGCAAAGAAAGATATCGTGGAGGACAGATCATTGGTATACTTAAAAGACATATCTTTAGATTTCAAATGATTTAATTTTTTTATGATGCCAATTAATAACTTTCAAAATTCTAGATTTATATCAAAGCTCAAACTATCGGAGCCGGAGCCTTTGTGATAAATCGGCTCCGGCTCCGACCAAAAATCATCGGCTCCTTAAGGATCCGGCTCCGGCTCGGCTCCGGCTCCACAGCCCTGATCACATGTCTCTCTTATGATCATGGTTATTGTCGATCTTCCTACACGAAACATGTAAGATAAAGAGACTTGCATGTCACCAGAAGCAAGATAGCGTAGTTTTTTTGCAAGTCTCTCCGAAACAGAGATACATTCTCGACGACTGTGCTTTTGCAAAAATGGGGTAATGAGTTTCACTAATTGGTCGAAGGAATCACGAGTCATGCGAAGAAATCGAAAAGAATCTTCTGGTGATGATTTGAGCTCTTTGAATAAATGTGCAAATGCTCTGAATTTGCAGCGATTTCGAAAAATGGGATTCACGCTCCATCGTCGACGACGTCTGCAGCGATTTTTCAAAATAATCACAGAGAGAGCACGCTTCTGCCTTCCACTGAGCATCATATTCGAAAATGAATTCCTAGATGAACACTTGCTGATCTCTTGTCATATAGCAGAGTGTATTGTGAATCGATTTGTCACACGACATTTGTCATACAAGACGAATGCTTTAAGAAAATTTGTCATAAGACACGCTATTGTGAACTAGGCTTAACAAGAATGCCTCGAACAGACGAAGTCAGACCAAATTGTTGACATCGCTACACTTCACGTTATCGTCTCTAACGCAAAAAGTACTTATCCGACTTGCTAAATTTTTACATGTGTGTAGGAAATATACTCAAACCCGTGTCTCTGAAGTTTTGTGACGATTGATTCATTTTTGCAGATTGTAGACAAATTTGAAAACGTGGGGGAGGAGATAACCCACAAGTGCCGATCGAACTTTAATAGCGACGTAATGAGACGGATTTACTGTGCTGTGATGAGACAAATATTGTTATATGCCTTTTCCTGTTTCTACAACGCTGCGAAGTCACAGGTGCACGATTTCCTAAAGGTGGAAAAACGTGCTGAGAGATTAATTCAAGACTATTAGAAGAACTGGGATGCTATCAGCATTGTTGGCGAGGCAATGTGTAGACGCCTGCTCTAGAAGATAGTCGACCACTCTTTTGGACTCCCGTGCATCCTCACCTCGAAACTCATTGCCCTTGAAAAAAGCCGATGTCGAGGACTAAACGATATCTATTTTACCTATCTATTATCTATTTTTATCTAATTTTACTTTTTTCTCTTCATTTTAATCGGTCAGTCATGTCAAGTTCTGTGAGTCATATTGCGCTGCACTTACTACATCCATACGCATGCCAATCAAAAATAATATATATTTGGTGAATGCCTGATCAGTCATACTGAACACACGATTGCCAAAGTTGGCCAACCGATAGCAAATCTCTCTTATTAAAAGCTCACTCAATGAATCTTTTATTAAATCATTATGGATAATAAAGAATTTTGGATGAAATTCTTTGGAATTTTGTATATATGAAAAATGCCTTCAAATATATATGAAAATGCCTTCAAAAGTGCCTTATGGTCGAGACACTTTTTGATTGAGAAATGATTAAAATCACAGAAAAAAATTGTACCCAATTTAGCCGGAAAATGTGTAAAATATACTTAGTGTACGAAGTTGAGAAGGATAGTGTGGAAGAAAATAATCATGCGTGTCATTGAAAGACCTGAATGAGTATCTGAAAATTGTCTTTGTTTCATTTGTTCTTCAACTCACAACAACTGTTAATGAACATTTTAACGCATTTTCAACTGGCATCAACTAAGAACAGATTTCAAATGACAAAGTTTAGGTGCAAAAAAAGCACAAAATTTTAGGTGCTAAAGTCACAATGAAATTCACGTTGGGACCGAAAAAGTTTAGTTCAGACGACGATTTCAGATGTACAAATTTCAGTCTTACAGTCAATGTCATGTCAGATCAATTACTCAAAAAGTTGATGAGCTTGAAGCTACTCGTATATCAAAAATCTATAAGCTTGAAGTGATGTGCATTTCATAAACTTGGCTTAATGATGACATTTCGCATCATATTGATTCAGTGAATAATTTCAACATTTTTCGCAAAGATCGATCAAATCGATGTGGTGGTGGAGTATGTAAATTTAACTTTCTTTGTCACTGTATTAGAAGAATTTCATTGGTTAAAAATTGAATTCCTGTGGTTATTGCTGCAGCAGAACTAACACACTAATATTGAAATGTTTCTCCGTTCTTAGTGGTGGATGTATGTCATCCACCATCTGCTGATGATAACTACTTAAGGCAGCATTTAATGGATTATTTTGATGATTTACTAAGGAAATATTCTAGCATTGGCATTAAACTGTCTGATGATTTCAATCGCTGTAAATTTGAATATTTATTATCCTTTGCATTCGAACCAGATCGTGAAATGCCCAACGGGAATGAAGCTATTTTCGATATATTTTCCTAACATGAGTGACAGCTACAAAGTTGATATTCTTCCTCTTATGTCAACGTTGGATCATAACTAGGGTTGTGTGCGGCGCACCGGTTCTCGGGTCGGTGCACCGAAATGTGGAATTTCGATCAAGTTGAAAATTTACTGTATATTTCCAATAACAATTAGGGTAAAATCGAGTATTATCGACAGTAAAATGGTTTTTGGGCGCTCACAGCTGTCTTGGTTTTATGTGAACTGTGATATCCAAGTAATCTCTTCTTACTCGAATTTGTTAGTTTATCGATTTAATTTATGACTCTAGGTGAGAAGCGAGGTGTGTAAATTATAATGATGCCCGTATAATATCAACAGTTTGTCGGGCAATATCGACAGTCCCACAAAGAAGCGTCAAAATTTGCCAGGTACAGTAGACTAAAGACATTATATATAGTATATATAGTATACTATAGACATTATTATCCCTCCCCGCACGTACTTGTGTAATCAGTAAAGTGGCAGGAGAAAGTATGATCAAATACGTATGAAAGTATGTGAAAGACAGAATTGATACTCGACAACATGGAGGAATAGAAGATGTTTCTACTGCAAACGCTGTATTACAGCTGATGGATAACTTATGCCTCAGCCACACTGAGTGCTTTCAAGCATTTACGAGCAAAGCACTTTGCAGCAAATATAAAGTCATCATTGTAGCAGTTGTAGACTGCCACATAGCGAGCAAGCAAATCAGAGCGGAGCAGCTTGCGGAGATGCACTTGCTCGGGACACTCGTGTTTGCTTTGCTTCAGTGGTAATGATGAAGGCAAGATTTCAAGGGTAGTTGCATTTGATTTTGCCAAATCATTCGAGAGAATGAATCTTTTCTTTTCCATGCTCTATAGCTTTTGTGCATGTAAATTCATTGATGAACTATTGACAAATATCAAATACATCGATCAGTGTACCATGGAAGAAATTTGTTAAAAAAAATGAGACCTGATTCATGATGGTCTTCAATTTGTATTAGTGTTCAAATAAACGTAATAAACGTTTCTAACGGCATGCATCGCCCATTCACTGTCAGGTTAGACAAGGAACTGACAAACGAAGTGCGTAATACACAAGATGACAGTTCACATACTTGTAGATATCGATGACGTAACATTGAAGCTAAATTATGACGAAGTGAAAGTATTGAGAAAGAGAAGTTAGTAGGTCAGAAAATGTCACCGCGGAAGAAGTAAACACAGAACATGTTCTTTCTGTACACAAAGATCTGGAGTATTAAGTCTAATGCACAATGCTTCTAAAATTCGTAGTACACGTTTATTGTCAGATTTAAATACAATTTTGAATCGTGATCGTGCCTCAGAAGCGGATATGTCACAATTTTTTTAGATGGCGGGTCACGCCACTGTTGGGCACTCTGGTGGGACGTGGAGAACACTTAGCAATTGAAGACAACCAGTTTGGAGCGTGTTCCCGAATGCGGTTCTCTAGACGTCTTCGGGCCTTTCAGGATACTTGCAACCACAAGTGCACACGAAAGACGTATAATGCTGGAGAAGCGTCGGAAGTTTATCTTTCGGTATAGCAATCGGGATTTGACAAATGGTAAAATGAGAACTGGTTTCGCAGCAAGAGAAGTTGAAACGTTTACGGACAGAACGTCTTACAAACGACTGCATTGTCACCAATAAACGGCATCTTCATACTGCTTATGGTTCTCATCCATTTTTTCTTAATAGATTTATGAATGTCAATAGATTATTGTGAAAAAGTGTTTGGCCCAGAAAAGAAGCCAATCTTCTTGAAGATACCGTTTATTTGAGGGAATCAAAATGAATGAATAGTGTCAATAACATGGAACTTTTGGGCCAAGTCAAAGAACCAGTTTCCTTATTCAGATAAAAAGAGCACCTTGGGATTGCTAAGGAGGATTGCGCACATTTCTATTGCACTTCAATTCGACGTCTTCTGGAGTACGGCGCCCGGTTTTGAGATTTCAGTCCAACATTGAAAGAAAGTAAACTGATTGAGGTAATTCAAAGGATGGTGACAAAAATAGTCTTACAACTGCCATCAAATGATCATAATAACGATTATAAGAAGATGTTGACTTTGTGCGGGTTACAAAACTTATCAGATAGACACAAAATGATTTTCAATAAGTCAACACGGTATCTCCCTATTGAATTCGAAATGAGGATACCTAGAGAGAATGAACACGCAACCAGCAGCAGTGATGCGTACGGTAGCAACGTCTGAAGTAAAGTATTTGTGACCTCTATACTTTGTATTATTTTGCACCATGATCAATTTCGGCTGCTTGATGATCGAATAAATATTTTCTTTTCTATTTCTATTCTATAGTTTCTTTTATTCATTGATTATGGATTACATCTTTCGCAAGCCTATTGGGCATTGAATGATAATCATTTGTATATACAATGCATGCATATGATTTCAGCTAAAATACCATTTCGATGTTATTTCAATATATAATATTCAATGCGAATATTTCATGATTCAAAATGACTGGGCGCGGCAAAGGAGGTAAAGGTCTCGGAAAGGGTAGCGCTAAGCGTCATCGCAAAGTGCTGCGTGATAACATCCAAGGTATCACGAAACCCGCTATTCGTCGTCTTGCTCGACGAGGTGGTGTCAAGCGTATCTCCGGTCTGATCTATGAGGAGACCCGAGGAGTTCTTAAGGTCTTCCTCGAGAACGTCATCCGTGATGCAGTCACCTACACGGAACATGCCAAGAGGAAGACTGTCACCGCCATGGATGTCGTCTACTCCCTGAAACGTCAGGGCCGAACCCTCTACGGATTCGGTGGATAAGCCACTTACCATCAAAATGTGCGAACGCTTAAGTAGTATATAGTATTGAGGCATATAGTAGTAAATATAGTATTCTAATCATACGCGATATGATTAGAATGGACGAACATATCGCGTATGATTTGCGATATTCAGGGTCTGCGTGCAAATTTGTGAATACAATCTTTCACCATTGTGTAACGATCATTTTCTGACAGACATTTAGCAAAATATAATGCTGGTGCTTACCTTTAAGTTCTGTGCAGCTAGCTGTTTTTCTCCATTTTTGATAGCAGTCAATACTTGCTTTTTCGATGTTATTGCTGGATTTTGTATGGTGACGTCAACTCTGATATAACCGTTGCCCAAATCAGTTGCTGTAACTTTAATGTCATGTGCCGCTACAGTCCTGAAATAGAATGCAGTGTTGAAATCTTTCATATCTCCATGGTTGATACTTTGTATGTTTGTTATAAGACAGACAAGACAGCAAAAGAATATAATAGTTTATATCTTAAGAACCATAGAGCATCCCGTTGTAGCTGTCCTATGGTGAAAAGACAATATTTGAACGATGTTAAATGACTATATGCCTCAACTGATTACTAGGATTATTGAATTAATGAATGACGATCACTACAGCATCCAGTGTTGGAAACAGGTTGGTTCACAGGCTCTTACACGAAATATTTACGGAATTGTCAATCCTTCAATTTGTTCAGGTTTTCTGGATTTTATCAGCTATTTTAGGCCATTCCGAGCCACACTGACGAGCCTTTGTTGGACGAAAAGCTGTGTCAATCTGACTGCCAAGCAAGCTTTTAGTAACGTACAAGACTGCTCTATTTTCTTATTCGAATTCGAAATACAGTATATAGTTTTTTCATAACTAGCATGAACCCTGCCTCCGTGTCGGTCTTGTGAGTAAAAATACATTGAAGAATCGATTGCTGTCTAAATATTGATACCATCAAATAATAAAATGACCCTTAGTTTATAGAGTGAGTTTATTGAAAGCATAACATGGGTGCATTATTCATTTTCGTCGAGGGGCAATTTCTTAAATATAGTAAAATATTTGGTAAAATATAGTAAATATTTTAATAAAATTTTAATTAAATAAAGTAAATTATTGGCTGGTCCATTTAATTTTTAATTTTAGATTTGTGCATTTCTTCAGGCATCATTTATACTTTTCAATGCAATTTTCGAATATCTCAACTTCAAATACATTCATGAATTATTTGCAAATTATTTTAGTTATGGACAATGTAATCTCAAGTGAGGAGTTCGCGGAATACAAGTTTGCATAATCTGTTGCACGCAATCCTTATACAATTATGCATCTCCATTATCCATACTGTTTTCATATGAAATGGATTTCCTGTACAAAGGAAGTTTTCAAATTCGCAGACGACAAATATTATAGATAGCCGTGCAATAGTATTAAGATCTGTACATGCACATATACATTCAATGAAAAATACATCACCGGTTGATGACATACTATATCGCATGAATAGGCCTACGGTATACTGTATATGCTCAGATTGTTACTTTGAGTCAATGTGAAACTGCAGTCAGTGATTGATATCTGTGCTAAGTGCTTTTCGATCGACTTTGTTAACGAATACTAGTACTGACGCGCTTAATTGATGCTTGATGCGAGAGCATCAGCTTCTGGCTGTCGATATTTGTGAAGAAAAGTGCGCGTGTGTTTTTATGTCTTATAAACAGGAAACAATGCATCCAGAGACATGGATAGGCGATCATGACTCGGTAGAGCAGTTGTTTGCATTCTTTGAGACTTCATAGTCACAGCTATCTGATAGACTTTGGGAGCTTGGACCTTGGATTTTAAATTTACTGAAATTACTTTAAATTTTCTTAAATACTTTATCTACAAATATTCTAGATGCGCTCCTATGTTAACCTGATGGGCCACAAAAATGCTTCACGGCTGGACATGGCCCGCCGGCCGCATGTTGTGCACCCCTGATATATAAGATCATGTATATTATAAACTAATTCAAGCACTAAAGCAAAGCATGAAAGGACTACGTGAAAACATGCGCTTGTTATTGAAAAGCTACAGATATTTATGTGAATTGTAGCCAGGTTGATCTGCTGTCTTAGTGAAAATGTTCACAAGGATCGACCGGTGTACGTCAGATATCCACTGAGATAGATTCATTTGCGTGTGGGATAGTCTAAAGCGGACGTAATGCTATCCCATCTATTGTTTGCAATGATAGCAAGCGATAGAGATTGATATAGAGATTCGTCTTTCTTTGGCTCACATGATTGGCTAAGCAGAAGTGGCTCGTATCATCGAATACCCGAACCTGAACAGTCAAACCGCAGGCAGGCCTGTCAAGTGAAAGGAACATATATTTGACTCAATTTTTCTTAGTGATAAATTCATTAAATGGAAATATCATTCACACCGTTCGATTCCCTACGATCTAAATGTAGTGATTGTTTGAGTTTAATGTGATGTAAGTCTTCTGGTTCATCAGAATTCAGACTTGAATTTGCATTAAGTTCAATGAAAAATTGATCTGCTTGCTGCTCGAGACCAGTTCTGGCCGTGAAGATCAGTATCGAGGAATGTCATGTTTAGACTCAAGCACGCAGATAAGGTAATGTGTCTCTGTGCAGATATCCGACGACCTAGCTCTCGTTTCACGGAATTCAAGATGATCCGCTTGAAAACGAGCGGAAACCGAATCCGAACCCGAACCAATCCGTTTCATAGCAATATCTTATCGAATTATTTGTTTGTCAAAGTATGGACTATGTACAATTGTATAAACTAATGTAAAGTCGACATGGAATTCTAGATCAAGATCGTAGACAACGTGGATTGACACCGAGTTGTAGGCAACAATCAGGAGACATGACTGTTCACAATCTATTCATCATACTAGACATTCAAGAATAAACGAACATATCATTTTAACTGAACCGTATAGGCAAGCGAATTTCTGTGAGGACATCGCATCGATGTGGTTACAACTAAATAGTTCAACTTTCTACTTTGTGCTAGAAACATCTTACCACGAGATTTCAGAATTTCTGATATGTAAATTACATTGGATGATTCACATGCTGTTCCATTTGCTTTGATTGTGTATGAGAGGCCACTGATGTTCGATGTTATGTTGGTATCAACGGAGAACATTTCACATGTCTTACATCGATTGTTGCTACATTTTGATATAACTCCAGTGCTGTCAAATGGATTCTGAGTTGTATTTGGATTTTTCAGCTGAGAAGAGACCAGGTATTGCTTCATTTTCATCGGAGGCTTCCACCATAAATGTGCTTTGATTGGTAAATTGGCATCGTTGATACCAACATAGCATCGAACATCAGTGGCCTCTCATACACAAAAGAATTTCTGATATGATCAGTAATGGGAAAAAGACCGTCCCAGGACACCATAAAATTCAAAAAAATAGTATCTTTAAAAACGACTAAATTTATCAATTTATGTCATTATTTCAGGTTTTTAAGACCTAAATTCATGAATTTAGACCGTCCCAGGACACCATAAAATTCAAAAAAATAGTATCTTTAAAAACGACATAAATTCATGAATTTTAACCCTTTTTCAGGTTTTTAAGACCTAATTCATAAATTTAGACCATTTAAAAAGTACCATTTTTTGAAAAATCGGTATTTTTAAAAACGACATAAATTCATGAATTTGAACCCTTTTTCAGGTTATGAAAACCTAAATTCATAAATTTGGGTGCTTTTAAAAATACCCAATTTTTCAAATTTTTCAAAATCTCAAATTTGAGAATTACAATTTTCACCCTTAAAATCATGACCGTTCCAGGACACCGAAAAAATCAGAAAAGTTAAGAATCTCAAAGTTTGAGAATTACAATTTTCACCCCCCTTAAAATCATGACCGTTCCAGGACACAACATCAAAAAATTGGTATTTGTAAAAACGTCTTTTAAATCCGTTTTTCAGGTTTTTAAAATATCAGATAACTAAAATGATGTGACTAATAATATTTCTTTAACAGGTAGCGGTAACCGCTAAAATGAAAAAACACATTTCCATCTTTAGAAAATATTTTATTCACATATATGTGCAAGTAGTTTAGATTACAAAGTAAATATATGACAACTAGAAAAATGTTACATTCATAAACTGGGAATGGCATTCCCATTTTTCTATTGTTACATAAAATGATTGACAATACACGACACTACGTCAAATAATATGCTAGAAGTCACACAGTATAAGAAAAAATAAAGAATGTTTCATTTATAAGCTGCGAATGCTCATTCCCATTCTCTTATTCCGTCTCACAAAATAAAATGTTAATGCATGCTACTAACATAATATAGCAAAGTCTTACAATATAAGAAAAAGCAACCACTGTTTCATTTATAAGCTGCGAATGGCATTCCCATTTTTCTATTCTGTTACATAAAATGATTGTCAATACATACTACTCATTTTGTGTTTGGCGCTCCTGTATATGTTGTGTCTCTAATTGCTGCGTTAGTCCAGTTGACATATCAGATGTCTGATTGGATTCTTGGGAAGAAAATATCCCTGAGCTAATTTGAAGCAACTGTTCCTCTTTTTCAAATTCAAAATAATCTTCAAAATACTTAAAGTTTTTGAAAACAAAGAATATACTTAAAGTACATGTTTGAAGTTTTGTGTTAGCTTGAGAAAGGCGATATAATTTTATCAAAAACGTTACATACCTTCTTGAGAATTTAATGTTATATTCACTCTCCAACTTTTGAGTAAAGGCTACCATTGATAAATGTTCCATTGATTTTAATTTAGATATCACAAATCCTTGGCAAATAGCAATTGATAAGGATGATAAGGAAAATTATTGTGTACTTTTTCTTGATAAATTAGAGAATGTAGGGTTGTAACACAGTTTTGGATAGTGCATGTCGCCTGTGCACTCACGTCGAGCTGTCGTTGGATTAGTTGTCCTGATGAAAATGAGTTTCTTATTTCAGAAAAAATCTCATTTTTCTTGTCTTCTTTTTCTGGTTTTATCTTCTTTTGAAAATAGAATTCATGATTTACAATAAGAGTTTTGAAAAAATCTTTCTTCTCATCTTTGATGAGTGGAAGTACTTGATCACAAAATTTGAGGAATTCGCGATGAATAGAAGCACTCATTTTTATCACAGCTTCGATGTTTAGGTCTCGGATAAATTGTAAACAGTCACAGTCTCGTAGAACGCTCACAGAATGAATGCACGCAGTAAGACTGAAATTGTAATACGTGGAATAATGGCAGCAGCTGTTTCTGAGAGAGAGAGAATCTTTATGACCTTTGCCCCCAGCGAAGCGTCTAAAGTATACCAGCATATGGCGCTATTGTCTGCCACAAGCCGCAGCTGCTACCACTTCAATGTTCAACGTCAAAGCAAGTCAAGCGAAACAAACTAAGATTAGCGACTTCTTCTGCAAAAACTAATTAAAATGTGCATTAAGATGCATGTCTTCCCAAAAAGGATATTTTTCGTGGAATGAAGAGTAGTTTTTTTATCCTCATAACATGTACGATTGCATCGGTATTGGGCAGTAGAGGTATACTGGAGTATACAAAAAATTCAATTGCTTATCTACGATTCATACTGGCAAACAATTCCTTTGTTCTCTCTCCCTCTTCGTCTCATCCTCTCCCAGAGCTTTTGGTCTGACTGAGTTCTTAGAAATATACGGCAAACAAACAACTGCGTATTTCTATTTAAATCGAAATTCAGAAGATTGTATTCAAAATATTTATTCAAAATATTTCTTTAAAAATGGAAGAAACAAAAATGGAAGAAACCGCAAGAATATATCCTTCGTTATCATATGAACGTAGTTCTACTTTAATGGACATTGAAAAAATGAACAAAGAAAAACACAAAGATAGAGTTAGGTATATGAAAGATAAGGAATCTCAATTATTATTAAGATTAGAGCATTATAATAAATTAAGAAAGAGATGGACGATAGCTAAGAATGTGACACAAGGCGTTGGAGCATGTTTAACAATAAGTTTGGGTGCTTTAACAATTGTTATATCTTCAGGTGTTTTATTAATTCCTGTTGTTGCTACAGCTTTAACAGGTACGGGTGTTTTTGCAACTTCACTTGTTACAATGTTAGATAAATCTTTAATAACTAAGAAACGAAAATCATTAAAAACTAAGCATTTACATATTAAAGAAGTCTATGATAAACTACATTACTACTTTCAAAGAGTATGTGATGATAATGTTATTACGTTAGATGAGATTGAAAAATTTGATCAAATAGCTAATGAAGCTAATAAAATATCATTTCAATTATAGTCAGAAAAAGTTGGTGATCAAAATAAAAAGGATGATAAAACTTTTAGTGATGGTAAAATTTCTAATGAAGAAAATGATAAAATTGTTTTAGAAGAACTAAAAACTTTATTAGACAAAACTTTATTAAACAAATCTTTAGACGGGAAAACTTTAAACGAAAAGATGTCAGACAACAATCAATAAAAAAATAATTTGTTCAGTAAAATGTTTTTGCTGTATTCCAATGTTACCACAAAATTCAAATATTATATTTTAAAAATGGATAAAATTAGAGCTGATAATTTTAAAAGAATAAAACAATTAGAAGAGTTAATAAAACAAAGAAATATTATGAAAGAAAATCATCTTCAACATAGAATGATAAAAGCTGGTATTCAATCTGATATGTTTGAAAAAATGCAGCAAACCGAGCAAGTAAAAACTGATTTTGAAAAAACTATGAAACCATTTAAAACTCTTGAAAAAGAACTTACAAATAATGATAAACAAATTGATATAACAGATCCAGAGCACAAAACTATATTAGATGACTATGGATTACTAGAATCAAACATTAATAAGAAATTACCAAAATCTATGCAATTTGAACATTCTATTTCATTTATAGATGGAAAAACAATACCTAGATTTTATCTCGGACAAAAAGAAATATTTCCACAACCTTTTCGAGGTTTAATTTTTTCACCAGATAAATCTCCTTTTAGTTTAGATAGAAATTTTGTTGATCTTTTAAGAGGAGCAGATTTAAATAATTATGCTGTAGAAGATCTCATAAAATATAAAGCTATGTTAGATAGAGTTGGTGCAGTAAAATCTCTTAGACGTTATAAACAATTAGAAAATTTATTACCAACGGCACCTAAAGTAGGAAAAGGTTTTAAAACAGAAACAACTGTATTTTTACCAGATGATCCACAAGAATTACTAAATAGATTAAATATTTTAATATCTGCAATAAAAGAAGGACATAATTCTAGTTTCAATGAAATTCATGCTATATTGAAAAGACTGTTAGAAAAGAAGATTCTAAATGAAGAGGATTATAAAAGTATAACGAACCGATGGTTCTAGGGCTTCGCCCGTAGCTGAAATATGTTGTTGTTTTTAATTTTTTTTATAAAAGACATTTATTCAAAATTTTAACTAAAAAATGTGTTCAGCAGATTTAGACAAAATTAATAATCATTTAGAAAATTTGACAGAGATTTTGGGTTCATCAAAATTTAGTACAACGTTAAAAATTATAACAACTACTTCATCACACACTTGTAATTTAGAACCCATTCTACATTTAGAACAAAATAAAAATTATCAAATTGCATTGACTAGTTTCTCCACATTTAACACTATTCAAAACGTTATCAAAGATGTGAATGATCAATTTAGATATTCTACTGATAAAGGCAAAACATGGAAAATACTAACTTTTCTTCCTGGTTCTTACGAAGTTGAATCAATATCAAATGAAATTAAGAGACATTTAGGTATACCATTTAAAGATAAGAAACAATTACATTTTGCAGTTGAACCGGCAGTTAATAAATTTTCTCTTACTTTAGACGAAAATCATCAAGTTGATTTTAATCATGATAGATCATTGTCAAAGCTATTAGGATTTAATAAACAAACCTATAGTCAAGGTTATCATTTAGGTGAGAAGATTCCAAAAATAACTGAAATAAATTCAATTGTTGTACATTGTGACATTATTGAAGGAGGATATATAAATGGTAAATTGTCAAATTTAATATTCAGTTTTCCAGCTTTTACTGTACCCATTGGTTATAGATTAAATGTAATTCCACAAACATTAATATATTTCCCTATTACAAGAAAAACTATTAACAACATTAACATTAGAATCACTGATGAAAAAGGACAAGAAATAAATTTTGGAGGTGAAGAGATTATGATAGATCTTTTGGTTCGGGAGGTATAAACTCCCGTTCGGGAGGTATAAACTACCACGCGAAGCTAGAGAAGTTTAATTTTCTTCTTCTTCTTTAAAAATAAAAATAAGATTTTTTTTTATTAAAGAATGAGTGAAGTACTACCATTAAATAAAAAAAAACTTAAATTTAATCATCATCCAAATTTATCTAATAAAGTTTTGTCAGTTATTTGTGGAAGATCAGGATGTGGAAAAACATATCTATTATTTAAAATTTTAACGACTCCAAATTTTTTGGATTATAACAATCTTATAATTTATACAACAACAGCAGAACAACCCGTCTATCAATTTTTAAAATATGGATTTGAAAATAATCTTAAAAAAACAGCAATTGCTTCATTATTCAAAGAATATGAAAAATCTGAAGATGAAGAAGAAATAAGTTCGTGGTGTGAAGAAGCAGCAAAAAATAATCAGTTAGTTGAATCCAATAAAAATAAGCATATAAAGATACAATTAATAGATGATAGTGGTAATATGCAAGATCCTAGTAAACTAGATAAAACAATGAAACATTGTGTAATTTTTGATGATTGTGTTAATGATAGAAATCAGTCAGTTCAGAGAAATTATTTCACAAGAGGTAGACATAATAACTGTAGTGTTTTTTATTTAACACAAAGTATGTATTCATTAGACGGAAGTGTTATTAGAAAGAATGCAAATATATTTATACTATTTGAAATAAATGCAAAAAACTTAAGTGATTTGTTAAGAGATTTATGCGTAAGAAATAAAGATGAATTTAAACAATCGTGTAACAATGCTTGGTCAAAAGATTATGGATTTATCACAATTAATATTGATAAAAAAATTCATGATAGAGTTATCGAACAATTGTTCTCTGACTAGGCTTCGCCTCGAGGGGCTTCGCCCCGACTGAAAGTCGATAGAAGATTTGTTTACTGAGTAATAAAAAATATACAAATATAGTGTTACAATATTTTTTTAATTTTATATATATATATATCAAATTTGTCTATCTTAGAAATTAGAAAATTAAAAAGGTTCAGTAGTTATTCCATCAGGCAAAATCTTTCTTTTATCATCAAATGGATCTAATGCTAATTTATGTTCCTCTTTTAAATACATTTTATGTTTCTTTGAATTAAGTCTATAATTACATGCTGTTTTTATTTCATTATTAAATAATACATTTTTATAATCTTGAAATGTTATTTGATTAGCCACTGATGCCTTTGAAATTCCTTTTAATGTTTTATGTGTTTTAATATTATTAGTTGTATCATAACAGTAACATTTAGATTTTAAAAATATAGCTTCTGTTATGAAATCTTCATTTCCTAACTCATCTTTTACTTTACATAATTCTGAAGGATGAATGAAATCTTTTATTTTATCTATTTCTTCATCAAGTGAAGAATTGTACGGCATTGTTAATTCTAAGAAAACAGAATCGGTATCTGTAAAGTGTAATTTATAGTTTTTGCCATAAGCAGGTGCTAAATAATCATATATAAATCTATACATAAATAGTTTAGCTAATTCTAATATAGTGAATCCAATAAAATTAAACTTATCATGTTTTACGCTGATTCGACGTAAATGTACAGCACATAGTTCATCACTAAATCTAGTAGTTCTTTTATATGTAGGTTTCCTTGTTAAATTTTGAAACCTATCTTTATCATAAACTATTTCAATATTTTGTCTATTACGCACATTTTCTAAAGTCTTACCATAAAATGCATTATTCATTAATTTGAAGAACACGTTTCCAAAATCATCTTTATTTCTTTTAGCTATTTTACGTTTTTCAATATTGAACTCTATATAATTTTTTAACCATTTAGATTTTTGATAAAATAGTTTTCGATGTATTTTAGTGAGAATCATTCCATGTTCTAAATACCAATCTAGCATTCTTCCTTCAACAACATACTTTCTTTTATTACTTTGTGTTAACATAAGTTTTTTTGTTGGTCTGTATTTCTTAGGAATTATAGATTTTTGATAATCTGAAAAATCTTCTATATTGGGAATTTTGTTTTCGGGACAGAAAGGAAAATATTTTGTTGCACCTTTTATATAATCAGGATATACTAAATCAACTTCATATATATAACCATGATTATAATTTCCATCATGTGTTTTTTGATAATCTAGAATATTACACCATTCCATCTCACCTGTTGGTAATTCTTGTATCATGCAAGAAGAATATAAGCTATTAAAATCATAATATAACAAATAGTTTTCTCTCATGATTTCATCAACTGCTGCTTGACTCTCTTCATCTGATATAAGTCCTTCTATATTTTGATTAAACAATTTTATAAATTGATCTTTTTCTTCTAGATTTAAAATTTTTAAATAACCATAATCATCAGGATTTACTTTCTTATTATAACATTTAACATATCTATTACCTAAAACTGATGAAACTCCACCTCTAATTCCAGATTCAAAAAATAATAATTTATCATATGTATTTTCTTTATAATGTTTAAGTTTAACATTTGTATGTTTCAATCCTGCTAACCATGTTAAACCTGGTGTAGAATAACAATAACATGGATCTATTCCGTAATATTCTAAACACATGTCACGAAAGTTTTCAAAAAGATCAGTAAGGATTAATACATCTATCTGAAGATATTTCATTGTATAATCATACATTGTTTTACAATTTAACTCTCTCCAATTCTTTTCAGCTTCTGCATAATCTTCTTCAGATAATTGTGATTGTTTTAATGTTGATTTAAATTTATTTATTGGAGGAAGTTGTTTTTCTTCCATAATTTTATTCACAGAATTAAAATCTCCAGTTATATATTCATACGGAAATATTCCTTTCAAAGGTTTTAAATTATATTTATTTAATATTTTACATTGTTCAGGTTTCAAAGTTTTTCCCATAACATCTAATGAATAAGGAGTAAAAAATCTAAATGCATCTAAAATTCTAATACAACCTAATTGCATTGAAAAATATTCTTCTTCTGTTTTACATAGTACATTTATTTGTTGTAGTTGTAATTTTTCAGATGAAAATAAATCTTTCATTACTAGATGGAAATCATATTTAGAACCATTGTAGAAATATAAAGGAACAAAGTTATATTTAAATTTATTAGCATTAAGATTACAAGAATTATGTGCTGCACCTCTATATAATCCATTTAGATGATCATGATCTTTTACTTTATCAATATATCTACCTCTGCCAGTTTTATAATTATTTGTAAAACCTTTACCACAGTAAAATAACATTTTGTTTCATTAACAAAATTAGTTTTTTCTTCATCCGTTAATGGAATCATTGGTATATTTGTTTCAAGCAATTGTGAAAAACGTCCTTGTAATTCTTCTACTTTCTTTGTAAACATTTCTGAACTATCTTCACCATAGTATTGAAAATATTCTGATTTAAATAATTCAGGATAATTTGAATGAATGTACATTCCCCAACATAATGGTTTTTGTTCAAATAAATATTTTTCTTTACTTTGTTCAGATACACTTTTTTCAGGTGCACTTTTTTCATATTTACAAACCGAAGGTTCTAGGGCTTGGTCCGTACCATTTTCAGAATTATCATTTTCAGAATCGGGTGAAGCCCTGGAAGACATCTCCGATGTCTCGTGCTTTTGTGTCATATTAACATTATATGCTTCGAAATCACAATATATTGTAAAGGGTACTTTATTTTTGAAATACCATTTATTGTATTCTAAATAATCATCTTTAGGAAAAGTATTTTCAACTGCTTCGTTTTGTTGACAATTCTCCAAATGTCTATTCATTTCTTCTTTAGTTCTAAAACTTGTCATACATTGGAGACAGGGAAAATTAGCATTATCTGAAGTTTTTGTAAATATAGAAACATCTTTACACAATATAAAATGACCCTGATAATATAATATATTCGCTTGTGCTGGTTGCTTTGTTTGTTCTAGTTTTTCAAATTTATCTTGATATATTTCATGTGTTTCATCAATTTCTTTTGTAAGATTAAATGTATTTCGATGAAAATTTTGATTTAATATTTGTAACTGATAACTATATTCTTTATCATATTGTTCTTTATATTGTTGTAGACATTTTTTTAAAGATACATTTATTTTTTGATTGGTTTCATTTTCTTCATTATTTAATTCTTTATTGTCTTCATTATTTTCTTCATTTAATTTTTGAATCGTTTCTATCTTATTTTGATATTTATGGCCATATTCTTGTACTAATATTTTTGTTTGTTGTTGATAATCTGTTTTACAATTTTGTAAAATTTTATTTAAATTTTGTAATTTTTGATGATATTCTAAAGATAAAGATGAATATTTGTAATCATAATCATAATTATAATTACGTCCTTTATAATTATTATGATTAATCATTATTGGTGATAGTGTTTTTATAATTTCAAATTTTTCAGTACATATTATATTTCCTTGGTAAAAAATATTATGATGCATGTAATTTCCTCTATCATTATATACTATTTCTGATTGACATAAATTTTTATTATTCAAATAAAATTTTTTTGAATCTGAGTAAAATGGAGTAATATTACCAATAGAAACATAATTCACATTTAATTCAAAAACATTTACTTCAATTAAATTTTTATTCTTTTTATTAAACTTTATTAACCTATTATTATCATATGGAAATTCATCTAAGCCATCCGAAAGATCAAATTCCTTTATATATTCTTCTTTTTTGTAGTGACTTAGTCTTTCTTTGTGATATTTTGCAGGATGTAAATGTGCTATAATACTCCACAGAAAACAATAATCATCTTCATTTTTTATGTTGATTATTTGTGGTGAACTGAAAGGTAAAGGAACATAACTACCACCAGTATTATTTTTATATTTAACAATTACTATTTTCTTAGATAGTATTTTAACAAATCTCCAACCAGATTCACGTAACTGGGCTTCAATTATACAATTTTCTAATTTAAGTATCATCGATTCAAATATGGGTTGTATATCATTTACATTATGAATTTCTTGCGAATTTGTAAAATGTCCTTGTATTATTTCTTCAGGAATTCCATCAGGTCCATTTTTTGTATAAAGTACTTCTACATTCATATAACATTTGAAAGATTTCTTAAATATATTATAAAAGTTTGTTAATACATTATAAAAAGTTTTATCGGTTTCATTATGTTCAACAGATTCATTAAATAAATATTTTATATCTGTTACGGCTTCATCGGTTCGTTCAGCTTCATCTGTTTTTTTAATTTCGTTTAATTCATCTATTTCGTTAAATTCATCAGTATCGCTAAATAAATATCTTCCATCTGGTACATGTTCATCTTCACTATTAAAAACTTTTTTATATTCCGAATGTGAATAATCATCAAACATTTTTTTAACTTTTATATCAGTAGGTAATGTTTCTAGATAGTTTATATAACTATTTAATTTTAATATATTTCCTTCATCAACTCGATTTACATTTTGTAAATGCAATTTACTATTTAAATGAGATTGATAACTTCTTTTTGTTTGCGTCTTTTTTTACATAAGTTACAATAAAACTTGGTATTTTCCATTTTTTTATTTTTTAAAGAAAAAATTTGTGTTTTAATTTTAGATATAAATATTCTAATATCAAGGTCTTGAGTGTTATTTTATATTATTATATATTTCACGTTCTTTAGTTATTTTATTTTCTTCATCACATTAAGTTTTATCATATTAAGTTTTATCATATTAAGTTTCATCATATAATGTTTTATCAAAAGATAATTTAAATTTATTTTCACTAACTATTGATTCTTCATCATCATAAATTGATTCTTCATCATCATCATCATAAATTACACTTTTTGGAATTGAATACCATTCTCTTATTGGAATATCTAACTCTAAATTACATTTTTTATCTGATAATAATATAATAGAGAAAAATATTGGTCTTTGATCTCTTTTGGAAAATTTAATAACACCACCATAATCTGAATCACTTTTAGTTTTTATTAAAGATGATAAAATTTTAAATTGATTAGATGTAAATCCTAATTTAAATTTTGTAGACCCGACACATAGTTGTCTAACAGTATCTTCAACTATACCATCATTATTATTTTCAATTGTAAGAAAATGAAATTTAGATAAATTTTGATTATATGTAGTATTAATATCATGTACATCAGTATGTGATATAAATTTTTCTTCACTTAAATTTTTATAATTACTAATATTTTTATAATCTTTTTTACCATTTACACCTTTTTCAGATGTTTCAGAATCATCATTTATATTATCAGATTCTTCAATATGATTCAGAGGATTATTATGATTATGATTATGGTCATTGTTAATAGTATAAGGTGTAGACCACATATAAATTTTCTCTTGTTGTGCCAATCCATTTATGTAAGATTTTAATAAATTAATATTTAAGTTGGAGTATAATCCTATATAAGTATCATTATCATATCTTTGTGGCATTTCTAATGTTTCTTGTTTATAAATTGTATCTCTATAATAAACTTGGCATAATAATTCTTCATTATGTTTTTTACTCTCTATATGAATGTTATATTGGTTTTGTTCCTCAACAAATAATCTAATTTTTTCTTTGGAAAAAGATTTTAATTTTTTAACTAATTCTCTAATATTGATATAATTGATAATTTTAGTTTCTATCTGTTATGACTTATACTTTTATTGAAGGACACAACAAATATTCGATTCCCGTGACGGGCCAGGGGGCACATACAATAAACAAGCGCCCCTTAAACTTAAGGCAAAAGAGTCAGCGTTCGTTATGCAGGCGACAGTGCAGGTACTTTGACGGCAGCGGGCTTTGACAGACAGCGGGAGAGAGAGAGAGCGCGCGAGAGCGCGCTCCAGCCAGTTTTGTGCGCTGGCGTGTTGGCGTGCGTCTTGGCTTGTCGGCGTTTCGCGTCAATCAGGCTCGCTAACCAAGAAGAGAGAAATCTCGTCTCACGATACTACGCTAGATATTGGGCGCTCGAGGCGTCTTGGCTGGCGCTTTTTTAAAGATAAAGTCACATGAGAGGGGAATTCCATCCAGTTGTGTCTTTCGTTGCGGCATGGGTAAGCGCGCGCGGGAGTGAAACTTCACTTGACCTTCGTTGTGGTATGTAAAAGTGATGACGCAGCAGATAATTGAGAAATGAGAATGCGTCACACTATCCAATCAGTATTACTAATTGGTAATACTGCTCTAATAAAACCATAAACATTATTATGTCCTATTATAACCATATTTTCTTTATTCAATTCCACATAAGCTACATCATTATATTTACTTACTATATCCATAAATTTAATAAATGGATCACCTGGAAAAATAAAATAGTTAGTTTCTATAGAAGGTAAAAAACCTTTAGTCTGTTCTCTAAATATTTCGGCTTGTAATTCAAATAAAATATTAACATCTATACATGGATTATTATTATTATCAAAACATTTATTTTCAAATCCCGTTGATCTCGTCGAATAAGAAGAACAGGATGATGCGGACGAATATAATTTTTTTAAATTTGCTTTTTCCATTTTTTTATTTTTATTAGAAAAAATTTTATTTTTTTATTTTTATTAGAAAAAATTGATTTTTTTCTCATTATGTAAAAAAATTACTTTTTTATTGTTTTAAAAATGATGTTACCAAATGTTGGTGGAGGTGCATATATCCCGAATAATCGCGAATTAGAAATAGAGATAGAAAATTATATCATGAAAACTGGAGACGTTTTATCTGGTCCATTGCATCTTTCTATTCTTCCGCAACAAAATACAGAGTTAACAAATAAACAATATGTTGATACACAAATCAATGACTTAAAAGAAAAATATATAAACGATGTTTTGGTTCCACTGATGAATGAATTGAAGTTGTTAAACTTAATGACAAATCATTAAACGAAAAATTATTAAAACTTGATAAAAAGGATAGAGAGCTAGAAGCAGATATAGCAAAACTTTTTAAAAAGATTTCAGAACAATCAAAAATTTTAATATTACTTTCTTTAAATTTAAAATCTGCAGTCATTAAAAATAAACATCAGATAAAATTATTGAAAGAACAACTAGAAGATGAAATAGAAAAACTTCCTGAAAGAATTAAAAAAAATTTAAAGCAGTTACAAACTGCATTCCAAAAAAGGGTTGATGAATTGAGTTCTAAAATTGCACAACAAATGAAAAAGATGAATAGAATAATAAATGAAGTAAACTCGTTTAATCAAAAAGTTGATAAAATGAAAACTCTTAAAATCAATTTAGAAAATGAATTAAAGAAAAATTTACAAGAAAACTCTAAAGAAAATAAAGAACAGTTAGATTCTGTCAAAAGACAATTAGATGGTCTTAAAATTAAGTTAAATGCACTTAAAACGGCGTTGAAGATGAATCAGGAGAAAGTGCAAAGTAATAGAAAAGAAATTAAAGTACATCACACGCTACTTGACGCAATAGATAAAGTGCAACGGAAAATTAATAAAGTTATCACGAAGTTGTTGGACATTCACACACGTAAATCTTAATCGGAGCGAAGGTCCTCAGGTTACTAACCTATCGTAAATATTTTTCCTAAAAGTCAAATTTATTCCTAAAAAATGCCTATAATTTATAAACACAATCTTAAACATTTTGCTTCAAATCAAAGAATTGCTCATGAACCACGTATGAATCCTGTTTATCATTATGATAATAGAGAAACAGTTCACACAGAAGGAGCTGGCATCTTTTCTGGTATTGGAAGTATCGTTAACTTAATTAAAAATAATAAAGATTTGATTACATCTGCTGCAAAAGGAGCAGCTGCTATAGGTAGTACAGCTAGTGCAATATCAAATGCTGTTAAGTCTCAAAACGAATTAAAACAACTAGAAGCTATTCGTAAACTTAGGAATGATTCTGAAGAACTAAAAAATTTAAAAAAACTTTCAGAGGAAACAAAAAACAAAATTGCTAACATAGCTGTGGGGGAAACCTTGAGGAGTGGAGCTCCGTCTGATAGTAAACATAAGAAGAAATCAGGCGTAGCCATAAAACGTTCAATTGAAGAAATAAGAGGTAATGGCGTGAGCAGCAACCTTCGGTCTAACCAGCAAAGCTGTAGCGGAGCTGGTCTAGCAAAATTCTAAAATATATTTTTTAGCAAAATTTTTTAGTAAAATTTTTTAGCAAAATTTTTTTAGTAAAATTTTTTCTGTGTGTGAGAAAAAAAAACAAAAAAGTCAAATTATTTTTTATAAAAATGTCTTCGCTAATTGAAAATAAATTTGAATTAGATAAACCACCAGGTGTTAGTTATAATCAAAAAAAGAATGACTATATAAGAATTGCTATGAATCCCGGATCTTCTAGTAGAGTAAATACTGGAGGAGATTTAATTTTTGAAGTTGATAATCAGCAGAGTTATATATATCTACCTGATTCCTTTTTACACTGTGAATATTCTTTATATAGTGATGCCAATTTTACAACACCATTACCAGAAACCGATAATATTGCATTAGAGAATAATTTCTTTCCAAAATTATTTACACAAATGCGTTTAGATGTTGCAACTCAAAATATAGAAACAATAAGTGATTCTCCAGGTGTAATTGATACAATGCTTAGATTTGTAACAATTGGTGAAAATAATAAAAAGTATGAAATCGAAGGTTGGTTTCCTGATACTAATGATGGTATAATTGTTGATGATTTAACTCACGCTGGAACAGATGCAGCAGGAATTGCGAAAGATGTAGAAAATATTGCAAAACATTTAAATAAAACAAACAATAGTGCATATAAAGAAAGACGTGAATTTAACAAGAAAAGTAAACAGACAGTAAATTGGTCATTGTCTCCATTATTCGGTTATTTAGATTATGATAAAATATCATATCAATTAAAATTTAAATTAATAATTCATCGCACAGCAAGTAATGAATTAATCTTTTTTGGTAAGACTGGAAAAAAGCATATTTAAAAAATTGATAGACTTGAATGGTGGATTAAGCATATTACTCCTAGTTTAGAGATTGAAACAGCTATTGCAAAAAGATTAAATACTAACAAACCAATTCCAGTAAATTTTCTAAAGCGTACTGCTAGTTCAGTAACTTTTTCCGAACAAAGATTTAACTGGCATTTTACTAGAACTGCGAATACTCCAAGATATTTATTACTAACTTTTCAAAGAAATAATTCTCCAAGTTTTGATAAGAACAATAATCTCTTCCATATTAATACAATTCGAAGTTTACAAGTTTCATTAAATCAAACCCGATATCCAATTGATCCATTAAGATTCGATGATACCAATAATCAATTTATGGAAGGATATGATTCTTATAGAAATCTTTGTATAGAATTTGGAGTTGAACCACAATTAACTCCTGGAGATTGGAGACATTTATATCCTGTTTTCTGTTTCGATTTAAGTGCACAATCAGAAGATATTATTAAAAATGGTTGTGATGTAACAATTAATATTGAAAAGAAAGATTCCACAACTTCATTGATGGCTTATGGTTTATTGCTAGAAGATGTAAAATATTCTATTGAAATTCTTAATGGAAAGATGGCTAGGATCGGTTGAAGCCTCGAGGAGCTTCGCTCCGATAAGTTAATTAAATTCTTAGATTAAAATTTTTTTTAGTAATTAGTAATAAAATTTTTTTGTAACTAGAATAGATTAAACATTTTTGTTAACTTAAAATTTTTGGTAACTAGAATAGATTAAAATTTTTCGTAACTTAAAATTTTTTTATTAAAAATGTCGCAAGCGAAAAGTAATAATAATAAAACTGTTGAATTAAAATTACGTAATATTGTTGACAAAAATACCCCTAAAACTATTACGATTAACAAAAAAAGTATTACATAAGTAAACCAATGATAGAGAATATTCAATTACAAGAAGAAAAGAATGGCGGGATTCTCCCATTAATTCCACTAATAATAGGTGGCATAGCAGCTGCAGGAAGTGTTGCAGGTGGGACAGCTGGTATTGTCCAAGCAGTAAATAAAAATAAATCAGAGAAGGCAGCGTTAGAAGAACAAAAACGTCATAATAGAGAGTTAGAGAAAGTTGCTAGGGGTGACGGAATAGTAGATAATTTTATTAGTAAATTAAAATTAGTTGATGAAGGAAAACGAGTTCTTAAAAATATTCTCCACAATGTTGATGATTTAATTGAAATTAAAGAAACTAAAGATGGTTCTGGAATATATCTAAGTCCTAGTATGATAAGGTAATAACCTCAGGACCTTCGGTCCGATAGGCTAAAGCCCAAGACTTCGTCGATCGGCTAAAGCCTCTGAACAAGGTTCTATTCGGTAAAACTTTTATTTTATCTTTTAAAATGAATTCTACAAATTCCGAAAATTTAATTAAATTAAAAATTGCTAATTTAGATTTATTAAATTATCTATTAAACAAAAATAAAAACTCAAAACTAAAATTTATGAAGGTAACGATATACAAAAAACATTAGTAAACTTTCCTGGATTTATTTGGAGTAAATATTCGAAAGAAAAACATCTTCCTGGTCATTCATATACCGGTCCAGGAACTCGATTAGATATAAGACTAGATGAGAATAATAATCCGAAACCAGGTGAAGAACCAATAAATAGAGTAGATGCCGCCGCTTATAGACATGATTTAGCTTATCGAAATCATGATCTAAGTTCTCGACATGCAGCTGATAAGAAGATGATTCAAGAATTAGATAGTATTCAAAATCCTACATTTAGAGAAAAAATTGAAAGAATGTTTGTTAAGAAAGCTTTACAAGCTAAAATATTATTCGGTCAGGGTTTAAATGAAACGACAGCAAAGCTGTCTGAGAACAACGCTCGAACCTACGCGTCTGAAATGTCGAATGATCTAGGACGCTATGCGTCCGAAATTCATAAAGAATACAGAAGGCCTAAATATTTATTGAAAGTAAAAGTATTTAATAAAGATGATATTTGGAGTGCTGATCTTATTCATATGCCGAATGAAAGGGACTACAAATACGCATTGATCGTTATAGATTTATATACACGATACGCTTGTGTAAAACCTTTAAAAAATAAAAGTGGTCTATCAGTTAAATATGCGTTTGAAGAAATCTTTAAAGAAAGTAAGAGAAAGCCAAAAAAGCTATTCGTTGATAAAGGGTCGGAATTTTATAACCGAAACGTTCAGCCACTATTTGAAACTGTGTATTCAACTGAAAACGCTGGAAAGGCTGTAGTAATAGAAAGATTCAATCGGACGTTAAAAAATAAATTATTCAAGAAATTTACTGAGCAAAGAAATCAGAAATGGTTGAAGATATTACCAGGAGTTGTAGAGCAGTACAATAATAAAGTTCATTCTGGTATTGAAGAAACCCCAAAGAATGCTTCTGACGACCCTGATTTAATCCGAAAGAAAATATTCGAGAATAATTATTCGAATGAGAGTAATCCGAATTTGCAGAAACTTAAGCCGAATATACTTAAGAGACATAATTGGCCACAATAAGTAGTTCCTGTTTTTTGAATTTGAAATGTATTATAAGTTCCATTTTTAAGTTATTTTTTTACATTCGTTTGTAGGTGGAAGTCCGTATGAGTCAAAATAGTAATTATCTCCATTTTTATTAGACATACCTGCAGACCAATGTACACCTTTTTCATCTGACGTATGAAGATTTGTTATAAAATTCATAGTTATTGTCGGTTTATTAGCAGAGCTAGTGCTTTGCACATCTTTTAGGAATTGTAATTCGTCTCTCATCAATATTTGAAAATTCTTTATTCCCAATTGATTTGCGATTTTCTTTAGATCAAAATTCGTTGTTGTTTGTGTTCCATATAATTTTAAAAACTGATTTATGTTGCTCATTTTATAATAAAAAATTTCTTAAGGGACCCCTAGAAGTCAGAAGGGACCCCCTAGAAGTTAGAAGGGAGGGGGTAGTAGAACTACGTTCATATGATATTGAAGGATACATCCCCGCGGTTTCTTCCACTTTTAAAGAAATATTATTAGACACATGTTATATTTTAAAAACCTGAAAAATGGATTTAAAAGACGTTTTTAAAAATACCAATTTTTATGATTTTCGGTGTCCTGGAACGGTCATGATTTTAAGGGGGGTGAAAATTGTAATTCTCAAATTTTGAGATTCTTAACTTTTCTGATTTTTTCGGTGTCCTGGAACGGTCATGATTTTAAGGGTGAAAATTGTAATTCTCAAATTTGAGATTTTGAAAAATTTGAAAAATTGGGTATTTTTAAAAACACCCAAATTTATGAATTTAGGTTTTCATAACCTGAAAAAGGGTTCAAATTCATGAATTTATGTCGTTTTTAAAGATACTATTTTTTGAATTTTATGGTGTCCTGGGACGGTCTAAATTCATGAATTTAGGTCTTAAAAACCTGAAATAATTACATAAATTGATAAATTTAGTCGTTTTTAAAGATACTATTTTTTTGAATTTTATGGTGTCCTAGGACGGTCTTTTTCCCATTACTATGATCATCTGCAATCACGCAGCCAGTAATTTGATCTGATGAATGAAAAAGTGATAAAATGTTGCTTGTTATAACTTCTATAAATGAAATCCGATATTCAATTCACTACTAAAAATGAGCTCTAATGTGTTCAAATTTCATGCCATTGAAGGGTGAAATGAAACAAATGAAAAAATCAATGCAAATTCCATGCTCGAAATTATTCATTAGACAAGTGATAGTTGCAGTCACGAAAATTAATCGCAACTTTCAAACTTCGCATTTTCAAACTTGAAGTGAATTGCTACCTTCATCTCATAAAGAACAAAGCATTTTCATTTTCAATGGATCAATTAATCTATCTCGAAGATCTGATGAATGAACAACTTATTGTGGCTTATCTTGCATTCACTGCAGATCTTGCATTAGAGAATTAGGTGTAGAAGACGATACACGTACGACTAGGATAACCCAGGCGATTTGTGCTAAATATGGAAGAATATGACCCACAGACTAGGATGACTAAACAAGATAATAGCTCGGAACTTGGAGCCAACACATTATTCCAAATGCAATTTGATTGTTCTGTAAGAACCGCAAGAACTGTACAAACAAATGTGTCTGAAAATCTACACTGAGGCACGATGCGGAAAGTACATAACACGTTAGTTTGATGGCTCGCCAATATACAACTGGCATTTATAAGATTTTCATTGTTCAGGGCACCCTGCCCAATCTAATTTCGAATCGGATCGGATTCGCACGTCTCTTCTTGTGAAAAGACCATTTGACCCAAAATTTGATATTAAGACCGCGATGCATGACATGTATGTAGACTAGTTAGTAATCCTGTGCGTGAATAAATGTAAGAGTTGAATCTGCATGACAAAGGTTATAGAGATCATTTGCATGCTGCATGTGACTCGAATACATCTACCCCAACCTGCCACAATAGTCACGCTACTTTATCAAGCACCACTGGACATTTAGCCAATAAAGTTCTAGCTCGATAAATTTCACTGGTGCAGTCTAATCCTGTCCAAAACCAAACGTGAAATTCCGAAAATTGATCGGCGACATTTTCTGTAGAGGATCGGTAACTAAATAACTCGGATTCCTTCGAATTTACCACATCAGAAAGATCAAAAATAGGCAGGAGAAAATGTTCCTATTCTAAAATACCGACTCCGCGGTCGCAGAATACGCTATTTCTACATTTCCCTCCATGTTAAACGATCGTGAACGCGATTATTTAGTTTGACCAGTCTGCAATTGGCAGCATCGATTTAATGATACATGAAAATCTTGATATTTGTATTTTTCATCTACTGAAGCATGTGGTAATAATGCTTCATTGAGAAATCCTTTTAAGGTTAAATGTAGCTCTAATCACATCAAAGTTAAGCTCAGAAAATGTGGAATACTTACGCATAAAGTCCGAAGCGGCTGAAAGAAAAAAGAATTTAATAATTAGGATTTCACTCACGTAATTAGAGAACAACAATTACAATTCACTGAGTCAATGAGTGTCAACAACATGCCAGCGTTTCTGTATCGGTAGCATAACAAGAACTTTGCATATTTGAATAAAGAACATTTTGAAAATAAATATTCTCTTACATTCAAACATAAACTTATGCAAGTAAGAATTCAACATCAAAATCATTGCCAGAGCAACCGATAAAGAAGCAACCTAAGAATCAATCATGACTCAACGCCACAATCCTGATCACTGACAAACAAGAATGTGAAAAGCATGTGGATGAGTTTTTTTGTTTGACTACGAACTTCTTTATTTAATCTTTATCTTTGATTGTGTATTACCCACTTTTGGTAATTTTTTAGGATTCTGAGAATCCTTATTTAAAAAACGAAGGAGCCTGATCCATATAATTCTGGGATTGAAAAATATTGGCATATGAAAAAGAAAGAGGAAGTACCTGGAATATCAATTACTTCAATTCGCCAATACGAATAATTACGACTAGAGCTAACAATGCTTTGCATCACCTGTTAATATGGAAAATAATTCAGAGTTTTGTGTGGTCTTGGAAGACGTGGAAACGTATATAATTACCTCCTTCACCACTATAATATTCGTGAAGGCTTTCAAAAATGTAATCAATACTTCACAGATATTGATCAATCATTGTTAATAGCCGTACACAGGAGGAAATTCCTGTTTGTGACCATTTTCCTTTTTGAGAAGAAAATCAAAAAAAGCACTCCCTGTTATAGTGACGTTACTCCGCTTCAGTCACCCTAGTGTGAATAGGGTTGTTAAAGTGATGATATTACTCTGAGATAGCACTCGTACTGTCTGGATTATCAATGCTTGGCTTCATCGATGTTAAATTATTAAAAATTTATGCAATGATTTTTTTCATTGACTCTATGAATCGCAGATCATATTCTCCCACGTCATTCCGAGTGTTCTTTTACTATAGACGACTTTGACGTTGATATCGTCGATCGCTTCAACAACCCTATTCACACTAGGGTGGTTGAAGCGAAATACACCAGCATCCATTATCCATCCATGAACAGGAAACAAGAATTGATGAGAATTCATTATTGATATTTGAACCACCGTTTGCCAATGCCAGTTTGTCCATAAATAAGTCACCGACGGACAAAACGTCGGGCAGTTTTCACTTTTTTGCTATCTTCAAATAACAACGTCGCCATAACAGGGAGTGTATTTTGATTTTTTCTCGAAAAAGAAAAATGGTCACAAAAATTGACCAATGAAATGATCCATGCTTGAAAAGTCCACAGTCAATCATAGTCATACTCATAGAAATCCGACTTTTCGCTTTGTCTAAGTTAGAATCAAATTGAATCAAATTTCTGGTTGCCCTGCAGTCCTCACCTATAAAGACAATGGGGAATCACTGCCGACACGTCCTTTAAGTAAGCTTCTACGCAATTTAATCAGGTTAGTGAAAAGTTTGTTTTCATTAAATACATGCAAACAAAAATAGATTAGATTATTTGCTGTGGTATGAGTTATATTATGAGTTATGAGTTATGTATGACATTACTATAAAGATTTTGCTTTGTAAAGACCATCTTCTAATCCGCCATATACTGTACGTTTGCAGTGATAGCACAACTGTAAAGCAGTGTTATCACAAATATTTATTGTTACCCGGCTTGTGATGATATTGTAACTTCAATTTTATGGTATTATGAGGACCGATAGCCATAGAGATGAGAGATTGTAAACATGATGGGCAGTATTCATGTAATATGGAAATTTTATAATGTAATATGGGCAGTACAATATTAATATGGACCTAAATGACAAATGTTCAAACTTGCTGCGCGCGCAATATATTATCTTCTAAGCCTGTGAAGATAATCTGCCATGATATGAAAATGTCGCATGGCAACATTTTATAAAATCGTCCTTCTGGGAGGGTAAGATAAGTTTTCACAGAAATATTCGCATAATCACATTGGCTATTTGACATTTGCCATAGATTTAGAGGATGAAGCTTTTCTATGAATCAGTCATGATTCGGCGGACAAGAAAATCGTAGAAATCCTTGTCCGCCTCGCGGCCTTGGATATCTACATTTTCTTGATCTTCAGGCTTCACAGAATACCTATTTTCTATTGAGGACCTCCATCATGGTCCATATTACTTAATACATTTTATAACTTGCGATGATTGTCATAAGCAGTAAGTAGCTATAAGTATACACGCTGTATCAATCACACGTTGTTGAATAAGACATTAGTAAAAAATAATCATCCAAAATATGAATCAGAAGAATACTTACGAAAGGAATACAGTTGGCCTGTAAACATAAATGAAAAAATCATTAAAACAATGACTAGTTGGATGTAATCAAATATGCATTTATCTCAATACTTGTGTATAGTCTTCATGTACATGAAAAGATTAAAAACATTGTATTTGTGACGTTTCAGGGAATGGTTGCTGCTGAATTTGCGTATATAGGCGCATATAGACAGGGTGTTAGGGTCAATTTGGATTTAATTTGTGTGATATCTATGTTAATATTTGCGATTTCCGGCTTTCTTATTTTTATGAATGTGTGTGTGTGTTTGCGTAATATATTGCATGCACGGATAGTGGAAGTGTAATGAAGGAATTTTCATTTTGCTGTCTCAAAGATGAAATGCGATAATACCTAATAATGTATGCCTACCATAATGTGCATTGAAATAAATATCAGCACAACTAGAAAATTTGAACTTGAAGAGCTGATAGAAATATGTTGAAGTGCCATATGTTAATGATCACAACTAATTCAGGAATCCATTGTTTGTTGATAAAATTCATTGATGAGACGAAGAGATTGCGAACTCATGTTTACTAAATAGGTTTCCGTTATTGACTGTGAACAGTGCACGTAAAGCAAGATTTCCGCTAGAAATGCTAAAGATTAGTAGCAAGCTTTGGAATGAACGATTCTATCAATTGTAAACGGTTCAGGGTGCGAAAAGAAACCAATTCGGGCGAGAAGAGCAAACGGTTCGCAAATACCCTGCTTGGATGGGATCGGTAGGTCCAACACTGCTGCACGCCATGGTAATTTTTTAAGTCTGAAGAGACTTAAGAGAGCACTTTTCTTAAGTGGACATGTTACATGCATGGTTTGATATTAAATAGGCTAGATGAGAATTACCGCTATGATCAATAAGAAATTTTAGTTTATCAATACCAAGAAATAAAAAATGTACTTACCCATATCGAGTAGAAAGTCTGAAAAAGAAAATAATCGTTATTAGTTACTTTTACCCGCATAAACCAGCTGATGAGTTCACAGAATTGGATAAGCTTGCAATATCTGCGAAAGATTGTGATTTATAACTGTAAGTTATGTTAAAAAGACTTGAAATAACCCACATAGAACAATAAATTAAGTAAACGCGCATATCACTTTATGATAGGGACCTGCGTACCTTCGAAATTGTAATTTGAAAGAGATCGAATAGGTCCGTTCGGCTGGTCTAAAGTTGCTCCGGTTTTCTTTTTGATTGATGGCTTCATCTCGTTAGTTGTCATCTGAATGTGACATTAGTTGAGTTCATGTCCGATGTAAGTGTAGGGGTTAGTGTTTACTCCGTTTACCCGAACCCAGAGTTAACTCCAGCGTCGGTGTAAACTCTCCGGGGTTAAACCGGTTATGTTTGAACGAACGACATTTGGCAGCGCTTTCATAAAATCGAAATTTTTATTCAGTCACCCCGAAAGTAGACTGAAATCAGATGAATTCCATCAGAAAACAAAAGACAAATGATTTGGGTGCATTTTTCATCATTCTCATTACGACTCCGCGGAGAAAGCTGAACGAACGAAGGATGTTAAAGCAAGAGTTATCGTTCATGCAGTTTAATAAAGGAAAGATTAGTAATTTCTTAGACGGACGAGCTTGAAGAGCTATGTATCTTTCTAAATTTTTACTGCCAATTTGTTAAATTTCTCCGACTGTTCCCTTGCATGCCAATGCTGAGATGTCATTTCGAGGAAGGCCCTCTTACGTGGGACATCTGCATTCAACGATATAGTTTCGGTTAATTGCGTCAACGACTGTGCGATTGATCCCAATGTTGTCGCTGAAAAGGCTCAGAGAAGAGGAAATGCATTGAATCGGTGATTCCAATTTGTGCCCTGTCCTTTGAGAGCACTGGAGTTATGACGGAGACAGACGCAGGAAAACGGACGAAAGTCGCCATACCATGTGACTCTTTCTAAGACTGCGTTGCCAGCGTCCACTTGAATGCCACCGTCCTCATGGGCGCTGCTTTCTGTGCATCTTGTTGCTTCTTATGCGATTAATGATTGATTTTTAATTTCATTCTAATTTTGATTCGCATATCTGTATCGAGCGATATTTGTTCACAATAAATACAATTGACTGAAACGCCATTTTATTCAGCTTTTCACTATTTGCTATAAAAATTCCGATGTATCAAAGGAAAATGCAGAAGTACAGAATGTGCATAAGGCACATGCGGAATCATACAGCTATCTTGTTGGAAGTGCAGACTTACATTAAAGCCCATAGGCTATAGACTTTATAATAGTCTACTTGCATCCGATAATACAATATTGTCACGATATATCGAAGTTGATGAACATTATGGTTGAGCAAAGTTGTCAATCTCTGATATAGTGGATCATGTGAGGAAGGACCAGTATCTGAGGACAATGATGAATTAAGTAATCCGCTTTCCAAATGCCTTAATGTAAATACCGGTATAAATACTGGTATGTCATTCAGATTACTCGTCTTGGCAAACAGGTAATTTTATAATTGTAAATGGGATAAATATCAAATAAGTTAGAATCATAGACAGCGGATATCAGCACTGAGGTCTACAAAATATTCAATGTAAAATTAAGGGATAATCAACCAATTTGCTGATGACGTGTGCGGTGACACCGTCCATCAGGTCATAGGTTGCAATTAACCATCTTCATGCGAGCATATGGCAGTCAATCTCCAAGCTACAGTTTAAAGATGACACGTGCCACACGGATGCATTTGAAATGAATGCACGTATACTGGCTCCCCCACGCGTGGTTCGTACACTTCTAGAAGACTGAATTAAGTTTGCAATAATTGTCATAGTATAACTTCACTCAGCTTTATGCTATCTTTGGCTAAATAAAAGCAAAAAATATACCATAGCTTCGGTTGAATTCGCTTAAAAATTTCGTATGTAGCTGATAGCTAACTCAGGAGCAACCGGCTCCGGGCACAAGTGCCGGTAGGACCCCTACGCAGGTGGGCAGGATCGAGTAGGTCAACACGAAATTCACTTTCGGATACAGGGCGGGGTGCAGGAAGATATGTACATTTAAACAGCATTATGAATGAGCTGATGCGACGAGTATAGACAGGCCTACACAAAGACAATGGACAGGTGGGCGGACCTATTTCTAGTTTTTTGCAAGTCGAGCTCCTTGATTGCCCGCAGCATCTCTCATAGAATCAAGGCTTGAAGTTTCCGATTTCATCATTTCAGATAAAAAAATTAGCAAGGGTTCAGGAAATTAATTAGAAATTATGTCACGCACAAGTACGATTCAAAAATGTACAAAGTTTATTTATTATTGAGAGTTCTTTCCATTGAACAGGAGCGAAAATCGCAATTTATTTATTCACCGTGCAGAATTTTCATGAAAAAAGGAATATTCAATTATATTTTGGTGGTTGTGAAATATGATCTGATAGCGCTTTATAATTTCATTATGTTGACATAAATCTTTGTTGTGCAACCAATGGAAAAATTTCATCAATATGCAGAACTTAACACTTTACACTGGACATGAACTCGACAAGGAGTTATCCTCTAGGGGTTAACTTTTGCATGGTCCGAGTTATCTATGTAGCAGTAGGATTTGATGCTGGAAATGTGTATTTTCATATAATTCGGTAAATGACTTAAATTTTAAGACTTTTATCCCGTTGTGAAATTCAGATGCTATCGCATACTTTGCATTTGAAAAAGAGTTCGATTCCTTTAGTTCAGGTTAACTCTACACCGGGAGTTTATTCCGGGGTTAACTCTAGAGTTAACTCCGGTGTAAGTGTTTACTCGACCTGAGTTCATGTTCGGTATTAGGGTAACACTTACACTTACATCGGAGTTAACTCTACACCGAGAGTTTACTCCGGGGTTAACTCTAGAGTTTACTCCGGTGTAAGTGTTTACTCCGGAGTTAACTCCAGGGTAAGTGTAAACTCAACCCGAGTTCATGTCCGGTGTTAAGTTTACACTTACCCCGGAGTTAACTCCGGAGTAAACTCTAACACTTACACTTACACCGGACATGAACTCAACTATTGTAGCATGCTTGAGATGTTGGATTCTACGAGTAACTGGCAGTGGTTGAAAACGTTGGCTGCTAAACAATATTTAGTCGGCTGATAAATCACAAAGATTGCAGATTGCAAATTCGCCTGGGCATATAATAGAAAGATTTCCTCAGACTTGAACAATTTAAGCACAAATATTCCTTGGTCATACAGCTACGACATCTGAGCGAGATTCCAAAATAGGCCCCGAGGCGTAGTCTATCCAAAAGGGCCTCTGATGCCACATATTCACGATATATTTGGTATATGAACTTTCTAATGATAGCATCCATTTGATCCAACTCGCTCATCTTCGCACTGCTAATAGCAATTCAAAATCACCCACCAATTTCGACCTCCTTGAAATTCTTAAGACTTTACGAATTTTGACTTAAGATCACTTGCTGATCGATAAAACGTTCACAAACTTCTCTGTAGAACTTGATATCGTCTGTGTCTCTTCACTATGTGATCCGGTTGATAACAGTCACTGAAACTTTGCACAATTTGGCGCGCTTAATGTGGAACTGGCTGATCATTGTTCGATTGCTATGTTATTATGTCAGCAGATTGTGCCATTTGCTTAGCGCTACATGTTCTAATGCTTCCTTTCTAGTCAAAATGAAGAAGAGACGTCCTGTCTGATTCTGTGGTAGAACATTTTCTTCCAAAAGTTTATCAGATGTTGTAGATATCCAAAGAATATGAGAATCCTAGAATGCGAAAGACCTGGCACCTGCAAACTTCGAGGTTCTTTTCGATTTTGTGAATCGGCTGCTAATCCGAGATTCGAGCAGATTCGAAATTGTGATCTGAGAAAAATTTGAATCGGTTCTGTTGGGCTTGCAAAAAAATTTCTCACATATTGTTTTTCTTTTGATTTATCATCACTTCTAGTTCGAAACGACTTAAGCGCGACGATCTAATAAATTGTGATGCTAGAATTTCAGATTCTCACTGAAAGCGGTAGAAGATGAAAGGAGTCCGTTATTGAATGCGCTTTCGTTTAAGCAGTTGCCGAGTCGTGTTGAAAAAAGGTAATGCGGTTGTAAGTCCAGACTGCTCAAGATCATGAGCCCAAGCTTCTTGGTTTTCCTTTTCCAAACCCAGTCTACTCTAAGCTTATACGATAATTGCATTATTGTGCTTGTATTCTTCTACAGTCGTTTAGTTGAATGTATGTGCATAACCTTTAGTGATGAACGTGTAGTATACATATTTTAACATAATTCGGCCTGAATCAATTGGACTCCGTAAGGTAGCTCACCATCTCGGAAGCGAATTGAATCCTCATCAGTTAAGATTTGCCACCCGTGGAGGATGTGAGACCGCTATACACGCCATTCGACATTACTTTGAGCACCTTTCTCATGACAAGGCTTTAGTTATGCTTGATAGGAATAACGCGTCGTAAAAATAACGCCATTTTTGAAGAAACGCACAAAAGGATTCCTTTCCTGTACAATCTCCTCTGGCAAGGATATTCAAACGATTCCTTCCTGTTTTGCAGTTAGGAAAAGCTACTTCCGCCGGTATTCAGCAAAGAGATCCAGCTGGCCCAATTTTGTTCGCCATAGGGATTGATGCAGTCATTCGTAAGATACCTTCTGAGCTCTCGGTATGGTACCTCTAAGATGGGACAATTGCAGTCTACCAGAGAAAATACTCAGCGATATCAAAGTTCTAATCGGGACACTGAAGCATCTTGGAGTAGAAGTGAACAATTCTACGAATTCATGTTTTCAGATGACCAATTCATTTGATCAAGATTCCATTCTGTCTTTTTTGCCAAGAATTAAACAAGTGAAAAGACACTGTAAGCCTTTTGGGAGCGCCTTTATCATCAGAGTCAATTTCAGGTGTAATATCAAAGAAGCATAATGAAGTTAGAAAACTGATGGAACGTGTTGATCTCTTGGATTCGCATACTGGTTTCTCCATCCTGAAGTATTACTTTTCTGTGACATAATTAACTTACTTGCTGAGAACTACTCCTCTTTACAAATGTGCTGACCTTTTTGCATTCTTTGGATTCAACCATTATCACTTGCTTGAAGAGGACTGACAATGTTGATTTCACAGGTCCCAATTTGTCTCAAGCTGTTTTGTCAACGAAGCATGGTGGTTTAGGAATCCGACGTCCTAGAGATATTGCTCTTCCAGCTTTCCTGTCTTCCTTATATTCAACAGAGGATCTGTCGACGTCTATTTTACAAGCTGTTGCGGACTTGCCTGAGTCTTTTTTTATTGTGGAAGCGAAGATAGAATGGCAATCTCTTGGACTTCAGTTTCTATCTCCCAAAGATTTTGCTAAGCAAGAAACATGGGAAAATATTCGACAATAGCACCATTTTGATATTCTATTGGCCCACAACAACCAATTTCATCGTGCTCGCCTACTTACAGCCAAAAGATCAGAAAGTGGTTCTTGATTGTTTGTTTATCCTGCTTCATAGCTGGGTACGCATGTGGACAACAAGGCTTTCCGATTCACTATCGGACAAATGGTTGAGGCAGTGATTTGTGTACGGTACCTCACCAATGCTGATGAGGCGGTATAGAAGTCAAGCTGGGCCTTCATCCCTTGCCTTGTCGCTCCAATTCTGGAAGAGCTCAGCGCCATTCCGAAGTGAATGGCATAATCAGACGATAGTTGTAGGCCGCAGGAATTCCATCAACCCTCGAGTCGATAGACTTCAGTTGCGATGACGGCAAGCGACCAGACGTAATGTCAACTTTCCCCCTTCGATATGGAAAGCCGCTAGTGTGGGACTTCACATGCGTGGACACTTTCGTACAATCGCACTTGATCCAATCAGTCATTGAAGCCGGATTTTCTGCCTCAACTGCCGAAAATGCAAAGCGAACAAACTATTCGATCAACATCAATGGGCTTTTCATTTTCGAGCCATTAGCAGTTGAAACCACTGGTGCATATGGGAAGACCACAAACCGTTTTATAAAAGATATCGGACACCGCCTTTCTGAAGCCACGGGCGACACGCGAGAAACTCTATGGCTCCAACAAAGGATTGCGATAGCTGTCTTGAGTGGTAGCGCCCTCAGAATTCACCTGGCTGGCAAAGCACTTTCGTGACCAACTTTTCCTCCAGCCCCTCGTTCTTTTGCAATGATCTACCATCAAAACTTAGCTTGTCTTCTAGCATCAATTAGATAATGTTCACAGACTTCTGCTGTAGTCATTATTCACAGATGTAAAATTCTTATACAGAAAGTCCTCGAGTATCGAACAATAGGCTCTTGCGAACACAGATTTCGGGACACGTCTAAGAGCAATTCGATCTCTGGTGCATGTTTTGAAACTCTTTCTCGCCACGCACGCACTGCATGGACTTCTTAGTCTGAGATCCTATACCCAACCCAAATGCTGAGTGGAACAAGCTGCTCCAACAGATTCGTCATTACAGCGACATTGCAGATTATGAAGAGGCGATTCAGTCAGTTGTAAGACGCGTTAGAGCTCCAGCTGGAAATCAGCAAGGAGAGTGCACAAAAGCTAGTAGTAGTAGTAGTAGTAGTAGTAGTAGTAGTAGTAGTAGTAGTAGTAGTAGTAGTAGTAGTAGTAGTAGTAGTAGTAGTAGTAGTAGTAGTAGTAGTAGTAGTAGTAGTAGTAGTAGTAGTAGTAGTAGTAGTAGTAGTAGTAGTAGTAGTAGTAGTAGTAGTAGTAGTAGTAGTAAACGTTTATTTTAAAGTCATGGAAACTTACAATACGAATCATGTTTATAGGTATATACAAACAAGCATGTAGATTTACAGGTGACAATGTACAGTTATGGCCAATGATTTCCGACCACTAGTGATACCGCCATTGATTTCCGACCACTATTATTTTCATTCTGACAACCTTATTTTATTTCTACAAACATACGTTATATTAGTTATAATTGGTTGATTTACCTATCAGGCACCAGCCAACCACCATTGAGTATGTATAAATCGGTGGAATTCTCAGAATTACACGAATTCCAAGAATTGTTTGCCAAAGTTAATTTGTGCGTCTCATTGTAATTATGCCTACAAGTCCTGCTGCTCGCGCTAATATCAAACTTTTATTTGATGATGGATGGAGTGAACGTCAGATCGCAGTAAGATTAAATTTGTCAAAGACAACAGTCCATGATATTATCCAAGTTATCAAGCAGACTGGATCCACAGTTCCCAGAAAACAACCAGGCAAAACAAGAATCACCAGCCGTCAAACTGATAACATGATTCGCCGTGCTGCTGTGAGGAATCCATCTATATCCAGTTCTGAAATCAGAGCGCAATTACCTGAAAATGTGGTAGTCAGCACTCGAACCATCAGACGGCGCCTCCTTATCGATGCAGGTCTTCGCTCTTACCGTCCAGCTGTAAAACCTCGACTATCTCGAAAGAATATCAAAGATCGCCTTATCTTCTGCAGAACTCACAAAGACTGGACAGTTGACCAATGGCGGAGAGTACTCTTCAGCGACGAAACACAAATAAAGCAGTTTCAACCACACAGGGCCTTGGTTCGACGTCCTTCAAATCAGCGTTTCAATCCAAGGTTTACTGTACCAGCGGTGAAAAAATGCCCGTCAATCATGATATGGGGTTCGATATCTGGATTTGGTCGCGGAGGTATTTACTTTGTACAGCAAGGGAAGACGGTCAATTCGGCTGAATATTTGAAAATCATTGCAGAAAAGGTGCCACTGTGGATGGAACTTCATAGTTGCGATGTGTTCCAACATGACGGTGCACCATGCCACCAGTCCCGTGCCGTAAAATCTTGGCTTCATTGTAATAATATTGAAGTACTCAGCCCGTGGCCAGGATCGTCACCAGACTTAAACCCGATAGAAAATTGTTGGGAAAAGCTGAAGTTAGAAGTGTCGAAATCCAATCCATCCTCACTGATAGAACTCAAAGGTGCTATTCTTCATGCCTGGACCCATGAAATAACTCCTGAGTATTGCCAATCTCTTGTAGATTCAATGCCACGTCGAATCAACGCTGTTCTGGCGGCTCATGGTACTGCTACTAAATATTAATTGTTTTATGAAACATTGAGATTTTGCAATTTAATTGACCAAAGACATTTAAATGTAAGTTCAATTGTTCCCATGTGTTAATTACACATGTTTTTGTTTATAACTTAAATACTACTTGTTAACTGATACTCTGAACTCGTTTTATCTTAGAAATATATGGGTGGTCGGAAATCATTGGCCATAACTGTATGGTTGGTCAGAAAATTAAAGAATGATCATGATCATACAAGTAACGTGCTTATGAAAAAGATCAAAAAATTCAAGAAATGCGATTCATTAATGAAGTTGTGAATGGGATGAATGAGTTATGCCTTCGTTGAGAACGCACGATAGGCATCAACAACTGTCCGCTATGTTGAAGTCGACCAGGATGTAAGTGTTGAAGAATGTCATTGCTGTTTTCGATTTGATGGAAGAATGACAATGCACGATTGTATCGGCGAATCCACAGCGATGTAAATGCAGTGCACTGGCAGTCGCAGCTACAAATAATTCGATGACATCAACGTCTCAATTTTTCCAGTTTATCACTATTTGAAACACTCATACCGACGAATAAAGGAGAGCAGTATTCCAGCACGTTAAGAATGAAAGCGTTGTACAATGCTATTACATACGGGCGGGGCAAGTCATATTTCGGTCTCTTGAGGACGAAAATTCGCTGACACGCTTTACGACAAACCATGTCAACGTGTGCATTCCATCTGAGATCAGAACTGTAGATCACTCCAAGAATTTTGAGTTCTTTGACGACTTCAATATCAGGCGGATGGTAGAAATCTGCACTTCCTCTGTTGACATGCATGACTTTTGTCTTCCTGTTGTTCGTAAGAAGTCCATGTGTTTTGAACCATTGCTGAACGTTGGAAATTTCTCTGTTAACAAGTTGTTCTACGGCATTGATGTGTGGAATTGGAGCTACACAAAGCACGTCATCAGCGTATTTCGTCACCTGAGTTGTTGAGGAAGCAGGTTGAAGCGAAGCCATATGAACAGAGAAGAGGTACGGAGCAATCACAGACCCCTGTGGTACACCATTTGAGAGATTCACCAGAGTGCTGCAGGTTGAAAAGTCAATTCGTACACGCTGCTGACGCTCTTCAAGATAGCTGATACCCCATTTAATGAAATGCGATGGCAGATTGGCTCGATGCAGTGGAAGATTGAGCTCAGAATGAAGAAGTCTATCGAAAGCTTTGTTCATGTCAAAGGCGATGATTGCACAGCCAACACAGTCTAGACGATCAATCATGAGTGTTAAAAAGTCATGAATGTGAATATGAGCGTGTGCTGTCGACGTTCTTGGTCTAAAGCCAAACTGGTTGAGTCCATAATTTTGAACTATAACAAGTTTTAGAGATTCAACCACCACAGTTTCAAGAATTTTCGGGAATGCTAGTAACAAAGAAATGGCTCTGAGATTCTCCAGTCTTGCAGGCTTGTTCTTCGGGACGGCTTTGATATTGGGAATTTTCCATAGCTTGGGAACAGTGCTGGTTTCAACAGATATAGCAATCAAGTGGGTCAAGGGGAATCAGTGAAAGAAGACGAGGCTGCAATCCGTCACTTCCATGAGACTTAGTGGGGTTCAGTTTCTTCAGAACTTGTCGGACCTTTTCGACTTCGATGGTAGGAGGCCAATCAATTGAAGTATTTAATTTTGCGCCACTTATGGTTTTTTGCCAATTAGGATCTTGTGAAAAGTTCTCAGAAAACATTAAACTTATTGCCTCGGCAGCGTCAAGTGGAGAAGAAAATGAATTTATCAAACGTGAAAGCGCGTCGTCTGAATTGCCATTCATCTTGTTGACAACATTCCACAACCCATTTGCCTTTGACACATTGTTTTACATCCACACTGTTTTTCCACGAGAAATTGCTGTTTTAACTTTGACTCTATAATGATGGTAAAGGGAGAAATTCTTCTCTGTGAAGGCCTTTTGCCGTTTATGACTTTTTAATACAGGAGATATCCACGGCTTGTCACTTTTTTTCATTTGTACGAAAGCTACAGGTATGGTTTTAGCAATTGCATTTTCAAGAATATTGTAAAATGGCTCGCACTTGTCATCAATGTGCAGGTTACTTTGATAAAAGCGGTGCCACGGAAAAACAGACAGTTCTTGAATCAAAAAGCTCACATGCGATTCTCTGTAGTCGTAAACTTTCCTTACTTCAGTCAATTCATTGTCAATCGAAGAGGATTTCAGTATCACAGTCCGATGATCAGATCTACCGATATTCGGACCAATAACGACAAAATCACTTAGATTCGAAGAGTTCGAACTACATACAAGACTATTAGTCCGGGAGCTAGCGTGCAGTTGTGCAGGGAACGAGGTAGTACATAAAACTTTCACATAGCATAGTACACCTCTAACCTACTGCAAAACTTCGCGTCTGCCGGATCAGATCATTTGCTTTTAAGAAATAGAGAGGATAACAAAATCCTATGTATTTCCAGTGGTAAAATTGTGACATTTAAGGTGTTGACTCCATTTTTTCGAATTTTTGCTCATAAAAGTTACACAAATTGGTATTTTGTTGAACTGGTTATTATAGAAATGAGCTATCATTCAGTGACAGAGGATGAAGTAAAGTGTACAAACAGACACTTTTCGTTTAAGTATATCAACAATTTTCCTGAAATTTCTATGTTAAAATTTGCAGTTACACCAACGAAAAGTGTCTGTTTGTACACTTTACTTCATCCTCTGTCACTGAATGATAACTCATTTGAAAGATCATGATCTGTAGATGATTTCTATAATAACCAGTTCAACAAAATACCAATTTGTGTAACTTTTATGAGCAAAAATTCGAAAAAATGGAGTCAACACCTTAAATGTCACAATTTTACCACTGGAAATACATAGGATTTTGTTATCCTCTCTATTTCTGAAAAGCAAATGATCTGATCCGGCAGACGCGAAGTTTTGCAGTAGGTTAGAGGTGTACTATGCTATGTGAAAGTTCTATGTACTACCTCGTTCCGTGCACAACTTCACGCTAGCTCCCGGACTATATCATACAGTTGACGATCAATGAAAATTTTATCTAAGACAGAGTTCAGTCTGGTCGGTTGATTAACAATTTGTACTAGGTTCAAATAGTTCTCCAAATCAATGGAAGGAAAATTATTCATGTCACCGAGAAAAACTACATTACATTGCGGATAAATGTCATTTACACAGTCAACCAACAATATGATTTTTGACATCATTGACATCATCTCTACTCATAGATGGAGGCAGATAAACAGATAGTACGATGATATTCACTCTCGTCAGATACAGCCATAGAAATTCAAATTTATCATGTCTATGTTCACTGAATAAATGAATACAATCAATGCAATTCTTCACATAAACACAAAATCCTCCTCCTCTTTTCAAACACGATCTGTCACATCTGAAAACATCATATCGTGGTACATTTATTTCATTGTCTGTCACTTTGTCATTTAACCATGACTCGGTTATAACAATCAAATCAACTTGAACTGTTGAAGCTAATAAGCATAGTTCATCATGCTTAGGACGCAAGGACTGAATGTTCGTGAGCAACAATGATGGAATGTTTTTTACTATAATGAATTTTTTCTGAAACCGATACTGAAAATTTTTTATGTTTTCTTTTCAGATAACTTTCCCACCGTAAATGACCAAATTGTTTTCTCCATTTTCTGTTCTTGACTTTAATTCCTTACGTAGGAATTTTGCTTCCTGTTGCTGCATAATAGTTCGGTCAATGTTTATGAAAATGTTCTTATAATCTTCATTTGTGCGCAATGATTTTGCTTTTTTTAGAACTTCAACCTTTTGTGAGTAATTACTCAGAATCACCCTTATCGGTCTGTTCCTGTTGTTTATTTTGCCCAAACGTTTTGCAGCCACGATGTCCAATGAGGCACCTGTGCTGTTCAAAATTTTTTCAACTGTTGCTTCGTCATTTTCCTGTCTTTCTTTCACTGTCCCGTCTTTCTCTTCAGGAACACCGTTTATAATTATGTTATTCTGTCGCAGGGATCGCTGCTCGAATTCATAATGCATCGCACAGATGATGTACACAGGGAAGAGCTGCTGTTCAAAGAAGCTCCTTTGGAGCAGGAGGGACATAAGATGGACCAGAGGAAGAAGCAGTCGGGCAAAAATGACTGACTTGGTCCCCTCGAAATAAATGATCCCGGTATAACACGCTCCCATTGCGTGAGGCAGTTGCCAATATCCACCTTCACAATACCTTCTGTAGTGGTCAGTGCAGGTAGCCCTACCACTCTAACACTACCCCTCTTGTCAGCGCCGGTTATGTTATGTGGACTATTATTTAGTGAGCCTATTTTCTTATTAATGACTAGTAGCAAAGTTGGTCAAGAATCTCGTAAATCAAAGCACAAGAGCAAGTAGGTCTGCGTAAGTTTTGTACTTCCGATTCGATCTATCTTGAAATTTATCGATTTGTCGGTTCCTAGAATATAGAAGGCTATCTTGTTTGCCAAATGAGTCCGCGCATTATGATATTTTGAAGTTGAATACTAAGCTAATTTAAACTATCAATTTCGTGTGACATGGCGAACGTCTGTAATTAACGCATATAATTAGGGGTGCTTCGAATGCGAATAGACATTTACAAACATTTATCAACTCTTTCATTCAAAAGATAAATAAACTAAAGCATTTTTATAAAAATTTCACAGAAAAATGCAACAAATTATTTTAATGACTTTGAGGATTTAGCTATAAGCACATCATTACGGAAGTTAAAAACTCAAACTTCCACTGAAGATAGGCAAGGCATGAATTAACTCTTGAGAGGTAGAGGACAATTAACCGGTTGACTGATCTTGTAATTTTCCATGTAGTATCAAGGCTATCGAGTTTCAATAGAATGCTCAAATACAATCGAGAATTTCAGCCTTTATTTGTGATTTATTAACAGTTGCTGGTCGCAATTTGTACACAGACAGCTTTGTACTGTCATTGAAATTCTTTTTCGCATTATATGAAACCATAATAAAATTATACTTACACCTGAAGTTGTCGAATGATGATTCTAATGAAGATAGCCTTTTTCTTTTCGAACTGCAACGAAGAGAAATCAAAATTGAAGAATAACGTGAAGTAATTCTACTCAATTCAATTAATCATTTATTTCAATACTGCTATCAACGGAATCCATTGAGATTATTAGCTGATTATCGGACGATGATTTAAACCTCTCAGATTTTCATTTAGAATTCTGTGTGGACTTTACACCTGTTTGTTACTTGATAATTCATGAAACATAAAAATTGAAAAGATGTATTTCTATAAGTCTCGGAAGTCCTTACTTTGCACAATGCGCAAAGTTTCAACGTAAACACGGTCTTTTCAAACGAAACATTACATGAAAAAGATCTTAAGCAGATATGCATGAAAGTTTGATCAACAACTATTTCATTTTGTGTGTGGAAATGAAAAGATATCTATCTCTCGTATGCAAACTGCCTCCCGCACTTAACGTTTCTATAGCGACAAATCATAGAAGTCTAGAAGTCTGTGACTAGCCAGAGACTACCAAGATAATAATATACCTTTGCATTTTCAGTTTGGTCAAAAGTAGTTTCAATTTAGTACAAATAAGATCAATTGGTCAATGTAAATCCATTTTCGGCAAACATAAGTAACTTCAAATTGGTCATTGATAAGTAGCAACGATTTCGTCAAAGTGACTAACTGCGTCATCCCGCTTTTGCAAATCACAATCAATTTAGTCAAAGTGATTTCATATTGATCAGTGTTCAGCGAACGTGTCATTCTGGTCAATCTGGTTTCTGTAGGTATATATACCAAAGGCTCTAATGAAAATCTGCAGTCAATCTGGCATCACTGAATATGCAGAGGGGAGCTTATCAAACTATCAACAATGTTGATCGCGAACGTTTGGTTGACGCCTTCATTGAAGGTCGAGATTATCAAGAGTTGGCAAGAAATTTAAACATTGCCCATCAAACTGCTCGTAACATCATAGTTAATTTCATGATGAACGGTAGAGTAGAGCGGCAGAATCGAGGAGGGGCAAGACATCACAAGTTCGACGATGAAATGAGATCCTATTTGATATCAAAAATAGAAGAGAAGCCAACTATCACACTCAAAGAGCTCAAGGAGAAAATGCGTGTGGACTTACCCGATAAACCTGCTGTCAGTCATCAATGCATCAGTAAGCAAATTGATGGCATGTTTTATACTCTCAAAGATGTTCGGGCAGCACCGGTGCAGTGGAATACACCTCAAGTAAAGGAAGAGAGAAGTGTCTTCGCCAATTGGATGATGGGTGACGGTCTGCATACACACAAGGTGTTTCTTGATGAGTTTGGATGCAATGTGTGGACAGCCAGAACTAAAGGAAGATCCATATGCGGTGATCGCGCGGTTCGTATCGTGGAAGGACAAAGAGGTCAAAATGTCACCATCTGCTTGGCTGTAAGTGCCATACTTGGTGTTGTCCATTATTCCATCTTCGCTGGCGGAATGACCAAAGAAAGATTCAGTGATTTTTTGGTTGAACTTGGTGAATAAATGGCCATCGTCAATGGTAACTACGTTGTTTTATGTGACAACGCCAGGCCTCACATGGATGCTCCAGGATTCGATAATCAGCAGCAAGGCTATCTTCGACATCTTCCGACAAATTCTCCTTTTCTAAATGCTTGTGAGATGGCAGGATCCTGCTTGAAAGCGGCTGTGAAACGAAGTTTGTCGGAGCCACATATTCAAGCTGAAATTTACAATCGTACTTCTCCTGGTAATCTACAACTGCGAAGGATTCGTGTTGTTTCGCGTGAATTGGAGAACTGTTTACCGGTTGTTACTATTCAGAAGTGCAATAGTTTTCTGACTCATGTGATGAAGTACATTCCAGCATGTATTCGTAGAGATGATATAAACGATTGAATAAAACATATACAAATGGAATTAAATGATTTTACTTTGATTAAATTGAAATTACTTTAACAAGCTAAATTATCTATGACTAATTTGATGATTACTTTGACCGATCGATTTTACTTTGACTAACTGCATTTTTACTTTGACGAAATTAAATTACTTTAGACTCCACCGACTAAATAGAAATTACTTGAAACGAATCAGACTAATTCGAAATTACATTTGACCAAATTGGAAGCGCAAGGTATAATAATACTCGCTTATTCATCAGAATGAAAATCACACAAGACAAGGTAAGTTGTACAAAATCAAAGGAAATTCATGCATATGAGAATGAACAAATCGTTTAACGTTCGTGAAATAAGTCACATAAGCCAATGAAAGTATATCAGCAAGAAGTTAGGATCAATAAATTAAATCAACATTCGATTATAGAGTTTAGTACAAGTTGGCACAAATGATTTAAATCGTCTTTCTGATCTACATAGCGGTTCAGCGTAGTGATGCGAATGCTGTAACAAAGGCGGCAGTAAAGAATGAAGAATGTGGCTAGCATTCGACATAGAAGAAAAGAGTTTCAATGACTGAGCTTGTCTTCTTGTAGAGAGGATTGGAAAATTATTACAATCCAGATATCCTTGTAGTCCCTTGACTTACTGATAGATAGATTTCGCGATGCAACCATCAAATTTGTGATGAACAATAGACATTTATAAATCGCAAAATGAAAAGCTACATTCTTTCGAGAGGAAATAAACGTTTCCTCCCTTAGCTATCTGTCCATCCCTCGCTGCGCTCGGGCTGTACACCGTAGCTGCGGGAGGAAAGGTTGATAATTCCTCTCTCAAGAAAATAGCTATGACATGAAGTATCAGATATCACAAGATTATTGCTTGAAATACTTATTACACTCTTCACTATTGTAAAATGTGGCAGCTGTTGACAGATAATCATGCATTCTCTAGGTCTTAAACTGATATTATCTATCTATCTGAAAAAGCTGCATTGATATACTTCTTATAATGCTCTAAAGTGCTTGAATGCTGAATGTTGCTTTTGCGTGTGACGTTAGTCGACAGGTGTATGAAGAAATCGCGCAGTAGTATGACCGAGTATTTGGCACAGTAGATATTACTTACTACAATTTCTACAAAACAATGTTTTTCATTGAATTTCTGAAACCTTTGAGATGCATGTTTGTTTCTTATTCTTGTATTGTTGTTAAACTAGCTCAAGGTATGTTCCAGCAGTACGATTACATTACATTCTAAAGATGCATCTGCTCATGAAGCGAGGTTGGACCTTGGGTTTTGGGTCGACCTTGGGTAAGTGATACAAAACTTGGGATTTCTATTAATGCTGAATATATACAGATCAAGTTACAAAAATTAATAATTTGATTGAATCTTAGGAGAGCTACAGGATAAGGGCGTAAAGTTCTGATATTTTATCAAATTTCCACTGGATTCACAGAATATTTCAAAAATGAAATTCTTGTGATTATTAGCTATTTCATTCTGGGCTTGACAATACCGCTCATTGAAAGTTCATGCATATTGCATCTACTGTAAGCTTGCAGGTAATTTGTTGCATTTTTGCATATTGAATTTTTATACATTCCATGTATTTTATATCTTCGCAGTTATCTTCGCATCCTTAACTTTCTGCGATAGCCGACATTTATCCAAAAATAAATTCATTCCGATTTCGTATTCTAAATATGTTTAGCCATGCACTTACTGCGCAGCTATAATAATTATCAAGTTTGTTTATATTTTTCTGATAAAATGAAAACAATTACTTCTCTATGAGGAATGTGTAGCTCAGTCATAATTAAATCAAAGATGTTCAATTAGTCAGTATATCAGAGTAGGGTAAATTAAAAGAAAACTTTATGACGTAATACATGTACTTAGGATACTAATTACAATTACTGCAATAATAAATCGTTTCCCACTAATACCACACTTCTCATGGACCCAATAGGAACTTTGGTATATAGAAGAATCTCTATGTCAGCACAAAATACAAAGAATGCACTTCGTTTACTTGATTTCATTCATTTATTTAAACTTGGGTCTTAAGGGACGGGACGCCCCTCAAGTCACGCTATATTTGTGATTCGTTATTTTAGTGAATATCGCCTCTTAGAAGAAACGTAGCACACACGCTGTTATACATTATTGCTTAAAGCTCTGCTATTGTCGATGAGAATTCATTCTGTATGAATAGAGCATTGGTATAGAAACGCTTTCCATCGAATCAGCTTGTCAATGTCAACTCCACTGTCTCTGATAGGTCAATACGCTGCAGTAGGGGAAAGCAAAAAAGTAGAGGATGCTAACAAATGGGTAAGTCGATCGCCACTGCTAATGGCTTTCATTTATCAACGCGACCAGTGTTTTTTTATGCAGGCCTGTTTTTTGGTGGGGGGAACTTCCCCCACCTAAATGTCAGAATCCCCCCCCCTATGATGGAAGACATAACTAAAATCATACACTAGATGCATGATGTAGCTGTAAATTTTTAAGATCGCCTTTTGCTTTTAAATGGCTTAAGTGACACTCCGCTGACTGCAGACCGTGGCTTCACTCGTGAGCCGCCAGTAAGCAATAACATTTTATTTTATCCTTCTTCCTGTGTATTTGAAAAATGAGCTTTTTATAGTACAATGACTATTTTTCTACATTATGTAAAAGTACTAAGGAATTCATGGAAAGTGTACATGCGTATATGTGAATGTAGTTAGGGATGTAATGTACTGATAGTGATGATTAATTGATGTGAATTATAGAGGCTATTGAATAAATAACTTTCAGACAATAAAGTAGTCATTTATCTCTAACAAGTGATTAGTTGAAAGCTGCAATTTAAAAGCATTTCTATCGTCTCGTATTATAGGCCTAAAATAGGCATACTTATAAATGCATGTTTTTGAAGTATTCACGAACAGATCAAATCAGTGACATGTCATATGTAGAGGCCCACTCGTACGTATATAAGGAATTGCAGTTTCTCACTGCCTGATGAGATACATAAACTTTCAGAACCCTCCCCCCTCCATAAGGAAAATTTCCCCCTGAACCACTAGGAGTGTATAAAACACTGAACGCGACGTTATTGCGATCAGACATGGCTCCGAGTAGAAAAGCACTTCTTGAGAGACAGAAGAGATACCGTGAGAACATGAAACAGGAGGGTGGTGAAAGGCTCCAAAAGAGAAGACAACAAGCGCTGAAATCGTATCAAAATTGCAAGAATTCTCGAGGCGATCAATCAAGAAGATTAAATAACAGAAAAAGACGAGACTGCGTGCGACAATATAGAAAACGACAGAAGGAAGCTTCAGCATCCTCTCACGCCTTGAATGATATTGATCTCACACCAACAGCAAGTACCGGTAGGCCTACCAAGAGTCAATCGGCCAGAAAAAGAGAAGAATTGAAACAAAGGAAATTTCGAAGACAGGTGTTGCATAGAAATCTGAGTTTACAGCGACGACTCGAAAAATGGAAGAAAGCTTGCAGTCGCCTTAAATCATGATCACAAGTTGATTCAACAATCACAAAAAGCAGCAGTTTCAAACAAATATCTAAAGCATATTCCAAGAAAAGGGTAGCTCTTAGATTTCACTACATGTTCATGAAATTAATTAAGCGGAAATATTCCATAAGAAGAAAACTGGCGAATGATCCTCGCGTTCTCGCAATAAAAATACGTGGTGGAAATGCACACTTACAAGAAATGCTAGAAACTGATGGTGTTTTATTTCGTGACTGCCCCGTAATACATGTATGTCAGCAGCTTTGTTTCTATAATAAGACAGAACCTTCGAGATGCAATTTTTCCTACGGTAGCTACCGGTACCTGAAAATAGAATCGGTAATGTATTAAATTTTCGTTTTTGTCAAGATTCCATAAATCACTTTGAGATCAAAGCTTATCATTTTGTTTTCATAGAGAATATTTGCTAGGCCTTGAGGTAGGATATTCATAGGCCTACCGATATTAGAAAATTAAATCCTATAGGAACCTTTACATTGAGCTAGGCTCATGGCCCATAGGCTACAATATGTAATATGCATCAGCGTCAAAAAATATTGATAACTTTCATCACGGTTAGGAACTACATGAAGATAGATTCTCACGGATATCCTTGCTAGGAGCTATATTTCTCATTGTTAAAATCATGTGATTGTGAAATAATATAGACATATTTGAATACATCTGAAATATATCAGTACTATGAATACGGTATTTGGTGTAAGAAATGAAAAAACAACAAGTAAGACAATTTGACTAAATCAATTCTGTAAATCAGATGGAACTGTTACTTGTAGGACGCCTTTTGTAACTTGAGGGACGCTGTCAAATCAATAAAATCAATATTTTGTCTAGGTTACGCAAATGGTGTGGTCGTGAATATAATGTATGCTTTTGTAAGCACTCAAATAATAGAATTGTGAAGTCAAAATAAAAATTTGAAATTCAAAGTGTCAGGGACACCAAACAGGGGCTAGCGTCACGAAGCCTCCGTTAAATCCGTTCTAACGGAGGGCTTAACGGAGGCCATAAACGGAGCAGCCGTAACGAGGGTCACAAAAGCTCCGTTTACTTGACGTTCCGTTAAACTAACGGACAGTTATTCGGATGACATGGTCAGTCGAAGGTCAGATGAAAAACGTCATAAGTCACATGATTTTCATCGTCATGCATCGTCACTGTCGCATCATCACAGCTTTGCCACTACGATTATCCAACCAAATCTTACTGCGCATGTCATGTGGTGCATGTGCTTACGTGCTGACTGCCTAGGCGAGAACGCTCCACAGCAGACCGAAAGCAAGACCGAAGACGTTTGACGAAGACATGGCTGCCGCTGGCAAGCAAAAGCGAACTAGGAAGCAACCGTTTTCACAGAATGAAATCAAGGTGCTGGTGGAGGAATTTGTACACCACAATGCCCTACTTACTGCGGCTCACACAAATGAGGTGACCAACCGTAGAAAGAGAGTTGTATACAACGAAATGGTACGCAAGGTCAACTCGATTGGAGGCAGGAACCGGAGTCTTGAAAATATCAAGGACAAATGGTCTAACCTCAGGGCCGCTGTCAAGAAGAAGGCCGCCGATTATCCCAAGAAGTTGAGGGTATCTCGAGGCACAACTGGCGGTGGTGAAAAGGAGGACATCAACATCGAGGATTTTCTAGATGAGACTGAGATGATGATCTACGGGGTCATCCCACCCGAGAGTATTCAAGGTAAGATTTGCATTTAGGCCTACAATCTACATGTAAATGTACAGTGTATAATTAAGCTTGATAATAATACATACATGTACATGTACTTGTACATGTAAGTTGGACTTAAACGTTTGAATCTATTAAGATATGTTTCTAATTTTGAAATAGACGAATTGTATTACTTCTGCTAGTTATTAAGCTCTGCTGCTGATTTTTTACGTGCACATGTGAAAGTATTTTGTTCTTTCTCCAGTATTTCATCGTTGATGTGTAACCAATTGAAAATAAATGAGTTCAAGCACATGCAAGCACAATAATGTTGTACATATTATTTTATGAGATATAATTGCTTTTAAAGTTTCTATGAAAGCATTGAGCAAATACTGAAATAGGGTACATGTTGTATACATGTATATACCGATACATCGAATCCCAATTTCTTTGAAACACACTGATCTTACTTCTTAGTGAATGCATGCAACGAATGGAAAGAGATGACTACCATGCAAGAATGCTGGCCATCGAAGATAGGAGGTTGAAATTGCAGGAAGAGGAATCGAAAGCTCGCATGGCGTACTACGAAACAAAGACCAAATACTATCAGTCTCTTACGCAGAGAATGTGCACGGATGCCAACCACACATCTCAGATTCCTGCAATCAATTCTTCGTATATGCATCCAATGACGAGCACCAATGCCATGAATCATTCGTGTGACTGGAGTTATCAAGACATTTGATAGCCTTTCTGCATACATGTACATGTAACTTGCATCTTTCTTCTTTCGAAATAAATTTGTTTGTTGGAATTATTATCATTTTTTCTAAATTGTTATCTTTGGTATTAGTGGATTGGGTTAGATACATTATAGCCTACATGTATAATAATCCAATGTTTTGCAAACAGTGGATTTGCACTTACCAGACATCATTATAGTCGTAGAGAATGTTCGATATTTTTTATTTGCCAGATAGATTTTCTAACTCTTTCTATGCACATGCATGCAGATACGGGTATGTAAATGTAGGGCTGTATATGCATGTACAAGCGTATACATGCACAACGTACATGCCATATCATTTTTCAAAGAAATCAAAAAACAAAACAATAGTTTCCCAAAAGAAAAATATTATTATGATAAGTAGTCTACACAAGTACGTTCAAACATGTAGTATGGAATCCTAAGGATGATCAATTTGTGCTGAATACTTCCTCGACTACTTTTTGACGAACATTGTATCCATTTTGTGTGATCCCAGTAGAGTCATGAAATGCTGAGATATCAACGTCATTTGAATAATCAAGTTCTTCTAAAACGTTGACATTGCACTCAATTGCGAGATTGTGCAAGCAGGCACAAGCCATAATAATGTTGGAGCACTTTGCCGGTGAGAAATTCATGCCAATTGTTAGGCAACGGAAGCGCGATTTTAAAACACCATGGCATCTTTCGATTACACTTCTAGCCTTTTTGTGACTTTTGTTGTACTCATTCTGAGCAGTTGAATTGGGGGCATCAAACGGCTTCAATAACCACGTCAATAAAGGTTATGCCGAATCCCCTAGAATCCAACAATTAGACATGCTTTCTTGTTCATTCCAACAATTTGATTGCTGCATCATAAACGAATCGTGTGTGCTTCCAGGCCATCGCGGACTGAAATCGATGATCTTTAAGTCAAAATCACATACGACGTGGCAATTGATTGATACAAATCCCTTTTCTGTTGACAAAAGTGCATTCATTGAAAGGAAGTGAGGGCTTTTTGATTGGTATGTGACAACCATCGACTGCTCCTATTGTCTTCGGAAGGCCACTGTAATTATAAAAATTGATCACGTTCCTTAACATGTCCTCTTCCGATGGCCAAACAATGTACTTCTTGCGATTCCTTGTTATTGCTTGTGAAACATCATGTATAGATCGACTTACAGATCGACTATTTGAAACTCCATGAATATCCGCAACTTGAGGTAAAAATCCGCCATGACTGAAATATCTCAATGCAATGCACATCTGTAATTCCACTGAGAGGCTTTGAGAACGCTGTGTTTTTCTTTCTAAAATTGATCGATATTCCTCACACAGTTCGTATACGATGGACTTTGGGAATCTATATCTCTCAAAAAATTCCACGTCTCCTAATTCTGCCAAGGGATTTATTCTGTCACGATAAACACGCCTTTCCTCAAAATAATAATCATCGAAATCCAGCCGCCACAGATGCATGGTCTCTGAGAATGAACAATTGCTTGTCGATATTGTATAGTGTCGAATATTGTCGATATCGTTGTAAATCAGCAGCCAATAGATATAAGATCTCGCTAACGGAGGTCTTAAAGACGCCCCTCACCTCCGTTAGCGATTTTCTAAACGGCGCGACAAACGGCGGCTTAACGCTTCTTCCTGACGCACGGATTATTTTAAGTAAACGAGCCGTTATGAAACGGAAGCTTCGTGACGCTCGAGGCTTCCTTTAATTGCTCCGTTATCGCTTTAATTGCACCGTTATCCCCAGAGCATCTAAAATGGAATATTCCATCCAGATTTTGTCAAGAATTCGGCAAATTAATTCGGCAATTAATTCATCTCCTATGCCTGTATTTGATCAAGATTGATATTTAGAACTTAAATGAACAGACATATTTTCACTTGAGATAATGAAACACTAAAATTTGGGGAACATTCTCATCGTATTTACGGAAAAGGATTGTTCATCCTGATTCATCGCAAATGAGTATTTGAATTTATGAATAAAGACGGAATTACGAAAGTAAATTGGTCACAGTCAGGCACGAAGCTTCTTGAGTCCCTACGATATATTGCACTTATAAACAATCATACTCTAGCACCGATCATGCACCACGAAAGCGACGTTCGTGATATCTTTACGTGGTCGTCGCTTGATTGTCAATCGGAAAACCGAAGTGTGGCATCATTCAGCAATTATTTGATTTTTATCTCAAAAGGATTGATGACACATTAATACCCATGGGCCATGCGCACAAAGAAGACACTTCCACAACTTTTGTCATGCTAGTCTGGCAGTCCAGGTGTACACATATGTGCCTATATGTAGGCTACTAAATTGTATGAGTGCCAAATGTATAGGTCAGATTTGTGTCGTAATTGCAATTTCAAATATAAATATGACTACGCAATTGCAGCTAGGCAATTAGACTACTGTGCAGTAATTGGTACTTGCATGTAATTAATAATTACGCTTTCTGAGTAATTGACACAAATCTGATATAGGCCTACTTGTGATCTCGAACTCAAGATCTCGAGATCTCGGTATTTAGAAAATGCTGAACTCGAGACTGAGAGGCGAGATCGAGATTGAACTCACTATGTTAAGTATTTTTACGAGTAGTACTTAGGCCTACTGCGCAGACCTGCTTCGCATAGACTGGGCACCGGTGTCGCATGAATAATGTGATGAACTGTACATACATGTATGTACCAATATTTAGACTAAACCTTTTGCGATCTACTTAATAGTGTTGCAATTACTACAAGCAGACATGAAGTTTCCCACTCATCAGCTGGTAGGAATATTTCTAGCAGGGACGTATGTGTAATAAGCCCATCATATTTCTGTTAGGATTTTTTTAACTTTTCTATTAAAACTTATTTCAGTATCTATCTAGTTCAGAACAGGCACCCTTGAAAGGGCACATAATGATCTCTAATAAAGAAACTAGCTTTGATATTCGAAATGCAAGTTTACAGGGTAGTCTGATATCAGGGATTGTAGACGTATACTATCTGTAGAGCCCTTTGCTTTACTTACATTATCTAATGACATGTGAAACTATCTGTGGGTAGCAAGTTCTAATGGAGGTGCCAAGACCTGATGTAGGACTATAATGCATGTAGACGGTAGGCCTAGAGTGGATTAGAATGTCCTTTAACCTACATGTAGATGACAAGGGCTTCCAGTCGGCTTAACCTGTCAAAAGAAAAATTAAGCTTATGGGAGTTATAAAAGGAAACATTTTGAATTTTTACAAATCCTGTGGGAATGGAATTTTCCATGGGAATTTCTCTTGGAATCCTGTCAGAATGGGACAAAGTAATCTCGTCCCACGGCAAGTCTGATTAAACGCCATTTGTAAAGTGAGGAATATCTGGTGCAGTCTCACAAACAAGTTGAGATAGATGTTTATCACATCGTATACGAATGGAACATGAAAATGAAGGCATTTGTCATATTTTATGGACGTTGGTCGGAGCCTTTCAGAAAAATTTGGGGGTAAAGAAGAAGCATAAAATGAATTTGGCTTTTACAAAATTTCCGTTGTACGCTATCTGCACAACGTTGGAAACGTCTTTTTCATAAGGCGCCTTGCGGTGAAAATTGCGTAAAAATTGCAAAAAGATACAATGATGAATCAATGCACATCTTTGCCATCTTTGCAGCAGCCTGACATATATCAAAAAATTTGTCAGACTTTTAAACGATGCTGCTTAAGATCAGCCATCAATTACTATTTACTGCTGTATGCTGATCATCACAGGTATTCTCCTATACGAAGGAGACGGCAACTTCTGTTCATGTGGTGCTGTAGACAGGAACTGCAAAGAAATTCAGTTTGGTCTGGTAGCTGAAAGATCCTGTATCGCAGAGTTCTAGGAAATTCACATCGATAAAATCTGCAATTAAGTCTACATTTATTCACTGACACCTGAGCATGGCCGAAACGTCTTCCATCGAACCGAACCGAATGCGAAAATGTGCGAACGACAGGTAGGAGCCTTAACCCTGGGGTACTTATCAGTTATCTCCCCCCCCCCACGTTTTCAAATTTGCCCAAAATCTGTAAAAATGAATCAATTGTCACAAAACTTCAGAAACACGTATTTGAATGCATTTTCTACCAACAGGCAAAAATTTATGCAAATCGGACAAGGACTTTTTGAATTAGAAACGATAACGTGAAGTGTAGCGATGTCAACAGCTTGATCTGACTTCCCCTGACCTCATCGCCGGGGCAGAAAGCACTTGATGTCAACAAAGTCATTTCCCGCATACTCGTGAAGTGATGATGACCAGGCCACATCCCTTACACCAACATTTTTAACTTAAGAAAGGTGTGGCAAGGTAGTGGCCGTGGGAAGATTTCAAATAGCAGCGGATGAGACGAAAAGGGAGAGAGAACAATGCACACACGAGTAACAATAATGGGTCGAATAGACGAAGTCAGACCAAGCTGTTGACATCGCTACACTTCACGTTATCGTCTCTAACGCAAAGAGTACTTATCCGATTTGCATAAATTTTTGCATGTGCGTAGGAAATATATTCAAATCCGTGTCTCTGAAGTTTTGTGACGATTGATTCATTTTTGCAGATTGTAGACAAATTTGAAAAGGGGGAGATAACCCATAAGTAACAACCTGAGGCGTCGCGTGCTCCCAGACCACAGGCCTTCGCTCGGCATTGGAATAATATTTCTATACCAGACTTTTTATAACATTAATTTTCACAAAAGATGACTTTTTAGTAACAATTTTCCGAACATTTTTTAATGCCAAGTGAATGTGCACATGAGAAGTTGATTGCTCATGTCGCCTAAACGCCTTACTCAAGGAGCTGAGATTACTTTATCCCTTCTCTGTCCCGACCACATTTTCTCGAAGAAAAAGGAGGAAGGGAAACAGTTTCTTGCGTTTCTCACGGCTGGTCAGCCACTCATGTGTTTGAACTTTGATGCATTAAAATGTCTTGTGTATTTCTTATTTCTTTCTCTGTGAGTACTTTCAATTTTAAATCAGGTGTTGGCCTACCTTGCTTGACGACTGTCATCTTTTCAGTATATTCCCTTCGGACGAAAGGCGTGATTATAAGCTCATATACAGTACTAAACATAGCGTCACATCAATCACGCAAAAACAAATCATGGAATTCTACGGAATCTGGATGTTCGAGTCAGATGCATTACTCTGCACTCATTGGCGAACGCATCATCTTATCACAGTCTTATCTGAACGTCAGTCAGCTGCTATTGTTGACGTAGTGGCCTCTCCGACGAGAAACGAATGACAGGAACAATTTTGTTATGCTTCCCTTTCTATATTTAGGTACCGCGCCTCGATCAAGAATATCGGAGAATTTCACTGTAAAAATTGGAGAAGGAAAAGCATTATATTATTCGGGAAAGCCAATATTGGTGCGGGCGCGTGTGCTTGCTGCCTCACCCGCACACAACTCTCTTTCGCTCCGTCTGAACACACGACTAGCATGTGTGTCTAATCGTTAGAAGAAAACAGCTGTGATTCGTGCGGGCGCAGCAAAACTGTTCAGTCTAAGGTTGAGCATCTGATTTTGAGACTGACAGCTACCACGAGAAGCTATCGAATTTAAATGAAATTTCATTTTTATAAATGTTGGTAAATTATTATTTAGGATGCGCCGAAGGCCTCGCAGGTACGGATAAGACGCCACTGGTACCAACCCTGGTTTCCAATAGGTCGCGCGTCGTACGTCGTGACACCGTCTTTCGCAATACGCGCTCTGATTGGTCGACGTTTCACGCAACTCCGCTTCAACTCGTAAGACAGATTTTAATCAATATCTGCTGCTTTACCGTGCGTGTCACCTTTGTGACGTCGCATGCAATGCTGTGCCCATTGTGACTTCAAATATTGCAGCCGCATGAACGTCGAGCGTTTTTGTCGCAAGAAAGAGGGAAGATAATTATGACGTCAAATTTCACGCGACAGCGCAGACAATGAAGCGACCTGCCCACAGAATTTGATTGTTTCTATAGATTGATCAATTTCTATAATTTGATTGATCCTTCTAGTCAAACGGAAGAAGAGACGACCTGTCTAATTCTGTGAACCTGCCACTCATTGGAAACCAGCTTTGACTGACTCCTTCAAATGCACTCAAATAACGAAATTTTGTCCAAGCATCTTTGGTAGTAAACCATTGAAGTCTATATTAATTATGTCATTGTTATTGGATGATTTTAGAGGCATCGAAAATTGCGTGTATCTCACCTCTGCCAGTGTTGTTTGAAAATACATTTGAACTGTCACAGCTTTAGGTGTCGTCGTTGTAGTTGTAGTCGTGGTCGTTTCCACTGGAGGTTCAGTTGAAATTTCAGATGATGTAGATGATTCATCAGTGGTGGTTTCCCCTGAAGGTTGAGTTGTTGGACTTTCAGATGAAGATTCAGTTACTGTATTATTTGTTGCATCGTTTTCTGGCACATCTTCTATATATTCAATTTCAACATCATCCGTGCCTTGACCTGAACTTGCCGTAGTATACAAGACAATCAGCAAGGTTATCGCCAATGGACGCATGAATTCTAAAATTGAAAAATTAACAAGTGAGCAACGTAACAAATGAAACTTGGTGTACATGAACAGCAGTTCGAATGCTCACATTTCACAATTTTAACTACAGACGACTAGCTGAAAACTTCAGTTAATGCAGCCCTACTAGTTAATGTGCTACTTAATGTCGCGGTTATTCAAACTTCTAAAAGACTTGGATAGAAATCTCTCAAAACGAATGCCAGCAAATTGAATAAATGAGCTGTGACCTTGTGTTAGAGTGTTCGCTGTGCGTCCGGGAGATCTTGATCGGGTCAAACCCAAGACTTTTAAATTAGGTATACTTTGCATCCTTGCTGAATACTCAGCACAAAATGAATGAGAGTGGATAAATGACAAATCGGCCACATGGAAGAAAAGTTCCGTGCCTAATGTGCTTCCGAGTATAATCAAAGTTAATTTACTTGTTATCTATGAACTATGGCTCTCAACCGAAGCATTAATTTCCTTGATCTTTCATGGCTATGAATCACAGTCGATTAATAATAACTTGAATTTTTATGCTTTCTTGGGTTTCAATTTACTCATTGAGTAATAATAATAATGTGCTTATTCAATAAATGAGAATCACAAGTGACAGAGTAAATCACAGACATGTAAAGTATACAGAAGTAATAAATTTTATAATATTATGTACAGAATCAAACTATCAAATTAAAGAGACGGCATGCATAAGGCAGGAAGGAATGGGAGCGTCCAACTGTTAAACACAGAGGCATGCGGAAACGTCTAGAGTTCGGCAGGCGGGGTGGTAAAAGAGCATGCAAAGGATGATCAAAAACCATACATTTATGAAAAATCTCAGAATGATCATATTACTTTGACTTTGATAATCAGGCATAATGTTGCAAGAGCAGACATCAGAACCGATTATGTAATGAGCACGTCTTACAACTCTCTGAATCTTAGCAAGGGAAAACCTTCCAAGCTCACCAAATAAAGGACAAGCATATAACAGTATCGGCATAATGATGCCATTAAATACCTTTAAACACTGACTTTTAGAAACGAAAGGTCTCAAAACACGAATGATATGCAGACGTCCGTTGGCCGAACGAACAACACTATCAAAGCGGTCTTTCCATGACAAACTGTCAGTCAGGAACACCTAAAATCACTGAAGATTCGGAAACCAAAATATCTTTGCAAGTGAGTGGAATTTCTCGTGATACATTTGACTTGCGTATGACTAGCTGACAAGATTTTGAAATATTCAAGGTCATCTTGTAGTTTTAGTCCACTCAATGATAGAGTTCAAATTCAGAGTAGGATCGCGATCACGTTCACAAACTTCAACTAAGGTTAAATCATCAGCGTACTTTATTAACTTTGTATTACAATTTTCAATTGTGAGGGACGACATTAACAACGCAAAGAGATATGGTCCTAGTACAGACCCTTGAGGTATACCAGAACGGGCACATATGAGAGGATCAATGACATCATTCACATAAATACGCTGACATGGCGAGGATAGGTGAGAAGACAACCATTTCACGAAGCCAATGTTGAAGCCTTTATCAATTAACATGTCAAGTAGCAAACCATGTTGAACTTTCACAACAAAGGTCTGTCGTAGTTCATTGAATATCGAAAGAGAATGACAGCTATTAAGTCAATGCAATACACCAACACCCTTGATTCCCCGACCGCACTCGCCTGACCTAGGAATCGAACCGGAGTCCGCGGTGGAGACGAGCTCGCACCTTCTTCACTAGGCCACGCTGACGGTTCAAAAGGAATGCGAGTGAAGGCAGAAGTCATCTCTAAGTGATATCGACAGCATATTGTCCTATTATCATTGACAGAACGCTAACAGCGTTCATATTGTAGCGAGACAGCATATCAGCATGTAATACGACTACGTCACAGTGTAAATTGACAACAAAGGTCTGTCGTAGTTCAATGAATATCGAAAGAGAATGACAGCTATTAAGTCAATACAAGACACCAACACCCTTGATTCCCCGATCGCACTCGCCTGACCTAGGAATCGAGGAGTGCGGTCGGGGAATCAAGGGTGTTGGTGTCTTGTTCTGACTTAATAGCTGTCATTCTCTTTCGATATTCATGTTGAACTTTATTAAATACTTTAGATAGATCCAAACAAGTGACTCTCACAGCTATGCTTTGAGGTTTCCCCATGTGGGTCGTGATCGTGTCGTGAAGGTCTATAAGGGCACTGGTCGTCGACCCATGGGGTCGGAAGGCATGTTAGATCCTACCGTAGTGTGATACAAACTGGCTTCTCATTTCATTAAAAATGGAGCGTTCAAATACTTTGGAAATAATCGGTGCCAGGCAGATTTGGTTTGCTATTCTTCTCCACAGGTCGGACGCAAGAATTTTTCCACAATTCAGGAAATTTCAGTGAATCAATAGATGCCTGAAAGATATGGGTAAGAGGGTCAGTCAACAATTCTGCAGCTTCTTTAATGGCACGAGCAGTAAGGAGATCAGGACCAGGTGATTGCTTCAATGACAATTTTCGCAACAGATCATAGACGACATCCTTGTTGATATTTGAATCCCACACATCATGTGAAAAAGAAGACCAATCCATTTCGTCATTTTCTTCATTAAAGCTATTGGAGAAGTAGGCATGTGTTAAAAGAGTTGTGTGTTAAACTGCGAAATGTTCAAACATTTTAATCTTCCGATATTTTCTGCATATATCATGCTTCCACTGAGGAGCATGCTTGTTATAAAGAAAATCACATAGATTAGGACATTTATTATTGTCTTAGGCTACATGAAAATTACAAGTACTTTTCATTGCTTTTTCTGATAAATACATTTTCCATTCATGAAAGTTCTCACCTTAATGCGTTGAATTTACGAATTGCGAAGAGCAAACTTTAACTACACTCAGAATTCTCGAAAAATAACAGACGAGAATTCAACAATGACTCATTGATTTGTAGTTCCAAACAATTGCATCTATGAACACTCTTCCCTACTAGATATTGAAAAGCTCTTGAAAAAGTAGGAAAACAACAAAAAAATGTGTGAAATTTCCACTTGACCAGTATCGGGTGTTCCGTGTGCATAAATTGTTTTACTAGCGCCAACTATCACACATTTTACATGTTTAACAACCACTAGTGTGATAAAAATTTATAGATAGAGAAGAACATGAGAATTTAGATTCTAAGAAGAATGTAATCAACCTGAAATGATGATCAAGTTATCAATATGATGATACACAAGTCTATATCATAGGTCAATATTATATATATATACATGTATCAGGTTGTTTGAAGCATCAAGATTTTTGGGTGTGCAATGCCTACTGATATCGTGTATTGGAATAAAACTTCGGCATTGGAAGTTCATTATGACATTCCAAAATTCAGATGTCGCGTGGCCTATAGTAATTTGTCATGAAATATTCGTCACTGAATGCCATTGAAACCGTAGAATCGATCAATCTGCTATTTTTAAAATATTCCTTTCCATTCAAAAAAACTTTCCTGTACTTAATGTTGATAAATCGGAGCAAATTACTCTCTGTATTAGTGAGGAAATATACACTTTGTTGAGCACATTACGCACATACAAGGCACCACGTAGTGATTGTATTCACCCGATGCTTCTTAAAGCCTCAGCTTTTGCTATATGTGAGCCATCGTCGCACCTTTTTAATTTGTCTTTTCGAAGTTGCCGCTTTCTAGTGTGTCGAAGATTGCTAATTTACATCCGGTGCCAAAAACATTGCACCTCCGGACAAACAGCCTGGGACCAATATCACTTCTTCCCATCGTTAGTGTGGTCTGAGAAGATATAATTTTGAGAACTTACTGTAATACAATCATACAATGTTTTGATTCTTCTCAATAAGCTTACAGACCTCAGTCATCAACCGCATGTGCCCGTGTTGCAATCCACGATACTGTACTAAAAATTTTAGAAATTTCTGATGTAGCAGCTGTTCGAATTTTGACTTTTGACATAAACCAAGCATTTGCCTGTGTTCCGCATTAAATGCTGCTGAAATTTCCTAGTAATTTTTTCCATTCCTTGCCGCAATGTTTTTCATAAATTTTGATCAACAGCTATTTCTGTAATCGCCAACAGCGAGTTGAATTGGGAGAAGTGTTAAGCCCTCTGGCAAGTGTTTCCAGTGTTTTTTCACAAGGATCATTGTTAAGGTCTTATCTATCTTCTTTCGATATATCGAGTTATAGACTGCAAAATGCAAGTGTAACTCTTGTAAATATGCCGAAGATGCAACACCTATAATTCCTGTTTTCAAAAAGGTAGCAAATGATTTTTCACTTTTTTCCAGCGAAGCTCTGCAATATGAAGCTTGTTGTTCAAACTATGGAAGGATATTATAAATGAACACTCGATATTAATTTTTCTGCTTCACCGTTGCGTCAATGTGTTTTGAAACTGCTGGTTGTCTTAAGATTTTGATACTTATTTGCAACAGCAATCTGAATTGGTCAGATTATTTTGCAGACATATTTGAATCATCAAATGTATCAAAACGCCTCTACATTTTACGTGTTCTGAAGACTATTTTAGACGAGGATCAGCTCATTCTTGTGTTTAGCTCCATCATGCGATCAATAACCGATAATGCGTCTCCTGTTTTCCATAATCCAGGTATTGTCCATAGCTCAAAGCTCGAGTTGTTGTGTTCGAATTGGGTTTTTCTCATAATTCATGGCGTTAATGTGAATACTTGTGATAATTGTTCTGTGCTCCATACACATAATTAGATTGTTTGAGCGCATCACTTTACTAGAAGTGCAAACTTATTCAAACGATGGCACATGCAGGAACTTGCTAAGTGGGCAAACAATTTTCTCGACAATGTTGGGCCATCCAATCATTACTAAAAAAAGCTAGCAGGCACACGAAAAAACGTTCACAAACTTCTCTGTAGAACTTGACATTAACTGTGTCTCTTTGCTGTGTGATTCGGTTGATAACAGTCACTGACATTTCTCACATTTCGGCGCGTTCAATGTTGAACTTGCTGCTCATTGTTCCATTGCTATGGTATTATGTCAGCAGATTGTGCCATTTCATTAACGTTACATGTTTCAATTCTTCCTTTCTAGTCAAACAGAAGAAGACACGAATGGGCTAATTCTGTGGTTCCATATGTTTCAACGTCGAAAAGAACTTTCCATGCGTTTCAGTAGGAAATGAACGATTCGAATCACATCCTACATCGACTCCTTCCACCTGCCCATGTGCTACAACAATTCGACTTGACTTTTCACTTCATTCACTTATCTCTGTATGATGTACAAGCTAGTTCTACCCATCTCCCCGATTTCCATTGGAGATTTCTTGTATTATCTTTTTGTTTTCTAAATAATCGCTTATTATCATTATTAAAGATCTCATAACCACATTTTTCTAATCACCAGGAAATGCATCGGCTTATTTATGATATATCTGCGATTTTCATAAAATTTCAGTCTGATGATATAGAAATTAAAAGACTGAAATTAGCAAGTAGCCAAGAAACTTTTTTCATGTACTTTTTTTTAAAAGATGTTGTACTTTTTTAACGCATGTGTGAGACATCGTAAAGTGCCCAAAGTCTCACACATGCGTAAAAAAAAGTACAACATAAGAACGAATTCTTCTACTTCCATATCCCATATATTTCAGATAATGTCAATCTTAAAATCAAAACAATTTTTCAAAAATTAGAATTGCCTGTCCGACTTTATCATCAATCTAATACTTTACAAATTATGTTACAAAAATCCAAAAAAGTGAAACAGTGTACCTCCATCTTTTGCAGAAATCCAAATAAGAACATATACCTTAGTGAATTAGTAATTTATAAAATTGACTGAAAAATTGCAAACATTTTTACATAGGAAGCACAATCAGATTCCTGCACACGCGAGTCAATGAACATCTTACTGACCAACATTCCTCTGTTTACAAACACCTCCAATTGTGTAAATCAGATATTGATGTAACAGTGATTGACAGAGATATCAATGCCATCAACTTACGTCTTCGAGAATCTGTGCTAATCAAAAGACTATGTCCTACATTAAATAACAGGGAGCAATGCACAGAATATCAATCACTGATTTTTGAATTTTGATGTCTTCCTTCTCAACATTGTATCTGCTTGAACGGTGAAAATTTATAATAAAGATCACTTTGCCACTCTTGATTTTAGCAGCTTGGCTTAAAACCCTTCAATACATATTTGTTGAGACTAAGATAAAAGGTGGAATGAATTAATCAGAATTAAAGTAAAATATCAAATTGGTTGAAATTCGATGCAACGGCCCAAGAACAGTTACAAGCCGAAATAGCAATCAATTTCACTCTATTTGATCAAAAAGCTGTTTTAATGTATGTAGGTAAATGAATAGTCTTGAAAAGATGATTAAATAATTCATATTCTTACTTGTAAATGAATTCCGCATTTCGTCACAACAGAATCAGACGAGAAACAAAGTGAAAATCAACACGTTCAAGAGATCACTATATACAGAATACAGAAGTGAGCAAACATTTAATTTATCGTCACTCAATAGTGTGTTCGATGACCTTGTAGATAAGAAACTGCTAGCTAAGCAATTGAAAATGTAGAATTCCGACATTGAGCAATGAGCAATCTGAATAGTCAAAAATTTAGTGCATGTAGTTGTGACTGCAGCCATTGGTTGGATTAGATTTAATTTTCAAGACCTAATACTATGTTTGTTCTACATGATAATTTGTTATCACATCTCACATACTGCATCTCATCAAACTATTTGAGTTACGCGTAAAACTAAAACCATTAATCGAAGTTGGATGAATTGGAAGACTACATGAACGAAACAATGCTTCTGCTTATCTATTATTTAAGTAGTTAGATCTAGAGAACTGCAAGCATGCAAACGTACATTTGTTGACAAGTCATTAAAATGATTAATTGTAAATACCATCGATTCAATACACGATATTTTTGCAGAATGCTGTGTCAGATTTCTATTCATACTAATTCCCATCTGATGTGAGGGTGGAGGAAAGTCCTGACACAGGCTAACAAATGTAAATATTTCATAAGATTAAATGCATCCATTGAGTAGCATTGTATGCCATTTCAGTACAAATATCTGCTGCTTATTTTCGCATCTCGCAAAAGGAAGTATGTATGATCAGCCAAAGCCGCATCAATTTCACCTGATCAGAGCATAATGAACATCACATATTCTTCCCGAACTTATTTCATATCGCAGGAACTTCTAACTGATTTTCAAGAAGCTACTCAGTAGATTTCTGAATATCATGTAGGCTACTTTCAATGTTTTGCATTAATGAACATGCACTGCAGTCCACTATCAATAGACAAATTTTGACATATCTACAGTACGCAGCTCGAACAATACATGCATCTAAATAAATCACAAACGTATTGAGCAATACCAGTTACATTATGATAATATTATGAAAATAATTTATATAATCTGAATTACTTGAACTTTTATAACTTCTGGCATTGCAAGCTATATGTCGCCATGTAAATTCACATGCTATTGAAAAACCGCATTAAGAGCTTTACCTAGTATATATGGTACTTGCTATTCATTTCATTTCACAGAAAGAGATCAGATATTTGTCATTTTAATAAGTAACTGTATATGCATATTTCTTAAACTTTCCTAGTCGATCACTTTTGAATATTTTTCTGTAAATCCTTACATTAAAAATGAAGTTTTCAGCTACATTGTATTACTTTGCTTGATTGAACTGCAGAATGCTTATTCTTCAAGAGTAAGGACATAGACAGCTTAGTATATTAGTTTATTTTAATATTTGTGTTCCCTGGATATTTCCACAGATTAAGAATAATGCGTTTTAGGGTTGGAACCGATCAGGGTCGGCCGGCGTTGTCAAAACTGAGCGGTGCTTGGTCAGTGTCTCTGCAACCGACTGGTTAAGGCTGGAAGCTGGTCAATTTATACCGTCAGGCAATATTCGATATATTCTCAAGCACACTCGAGTTTCGATATAGCATACATCGGGCATACCGTTACTTCGGGTAAGCAAGATTTCCAGATGGAGGGCACCGGTGCTGAGTTTATCTGTCAGCTGATTTTACCTATCAGAGCGAAAGCAGAGTCTTCGTTTTAATGCCGTTGTCAGTAATCCTATGGTCATGACTTCTGGCGTTTCACAACGTTCGGTTTTCGGGTCAATGTTTTTTAATTCAGCCAGTGGCAACCTTAAACCAATCGATGCGTTTGCATTATTGTTGAAATACATTGACGACATAACTATCTGCACTCCTATTTTCAAAAATTCAAATAATAGTCACATCCTAGAAGAGCATCAGAACATCTGCCATTGGGCAACCAAAATGAAGCTACCGATGAACACGAGCAAGTCTAAATGCATCGTATTTAGTAAGATAGCTGTATGCTGTCCTATTTCTGTTCCTGGTGTTGAAGTTGTTCAGGAGCATAAGATTCTGGGAAATATTTGGAGCAGCGACTGCTATGAATAGTAATCACGGATGTTAACAGTTGCATCACGAAATAGACAAATCACTCCATACGAATTACCGCCACGAGTCGGAAGGTCCGGAGCACTTTGTAATTTTTCACCATTCTATAATTTTCGCTCTGATTACAGGTGAGTGTCAATGATATTATTCATATCATAATAAGTAGTGTTATGTCTTTGATATCAATCTTGTATATGAACGTACTTACTGTAATAATATTTGATAAATTGATTACGTGCTCTCCGGACCTTCAGACATGACTCGTATACTAACTCATAAAATTACAGTTCAGATTGAGTGTGACTGATCAACTAGATTGATAATTAAAAACCAGTATATGTCAGATCGATGACTTGACTTACATATAATGTTTGAAGATGGCTTTCCTTTCCTTGTTTTGTGAAATGTCATCCTATTTGCATTATCTATTATTCATAATAAATGTATTTGTCGTACTGAATTTGACTCTGCTTGTATAGTTGCATCCAAGTCAATGATACTTTCATGAATCAGATTAAAGAATTTGTGTTATTCAGTTAATTTTCAGAATATGCCGTGAATGTCTCCTCTCCGCTAAAGTTCGAACGACCGCTTCATCATAGCCATTTTATGTTCACCATTTTATCATTATTCATTTTATCATCATCTTGGTCAACATTGCAGTGTTTTGCCTCAATGGCTAATGAACGTCTGACTTCTGATTTCTGATTTCTTAAAGTGGCAGAAGCATTTTGAATATGCATCGAAGGTGTTTGTGCGAAGACTGCATAGTCTTAGAGTTTTGAAGTGCATATTAAGTAAAGATGACCTCATAGCTGTGTATGCCACAATGCCTTTTTGCTGGAATGCCACAATATTTGGGTAAAGAATTAGAGAAATTGCAGCGTCGCGCCCACCGTATAATTTGTGGTTTTGATCATGAATGTACCTGTCTTCCCGAACTGTCTGAAAGGCGTCTCAAAACTTCAACGGAACTTTTCAAACAGTGTATTTCTGACATAATTAACGGCGTCATACGGGAGGTGATTTTTCACTTTCATGATTGGAATCAAAATAGGCTCTCCCTACCTTTTTTAGACTTTTTTTTATTGAAATTAAAATTAAAATATGAGCGTTAAAAACCCAACGTTTCGTCCGCCACGGTAATCAAGTATTCCTAAAACTTGACTTTATTAGCGATGCTTCCACTCGTCAGTTAAAGAAATTAACAAATAAATACGATTTGCCAATAGCTGTTGTAAATAAGCCAGGTAGAAATACCATTAGCAATTTGAACAGTTATAACCACAGAATTAGAGAGGTCGTCTCTTCTTCTGTTTGACTAGAAGGGAAACATTGGAACATGTAACGTAAATGAAATGGCACAATCTGCTGACTAAATACCATAGAACCATAAGCAGAAATACCATCGAACACTGAGCAGCCAGTTCAACATTAAACACGCCAAATTGTGCAAAGCTTCAGTGACTGCTATCAACTGGATCACACAGCAAAGAGATACAGTCGATGACAAGTTCTGCGGAGAAGTTTGTGAACGTTTTTTCGTGCGCCTGTTAACTTTTTTTTAAATGATCGGATGGCCCAACATTATCGAGACAACTTTTGCGCAATGATCTGAATTCTTCGAATCTGAAGGAATCGTGGCGATCGGAGCATTTTGAAGGAATTCAGAGCAATCCGCCAAAGACGCACGACTATTTTTCCTATCTCTGTAAGGTATTAAAAATTTCTTTTTGCCCACTTATTAAGTTCCTGCATGTGCCATCTCTTTGAATCAGTTTGCACTTTTAGCAAAGTGATACGATTAAACAATCTAATTCTGTGGTTATAACAACAAACGTCAATGCAGTATTTGTCTCCAACTGCCGAATAAATATCATTGTTCTATGCGCTATGTGGTCTACAAAGTCACGTGCCCTGCATGTGACGAGTATTACATAGGTTCCACAAATCGCCCGTTTGCTGACCGTTATGCTGAACATCGTAGAAGCGTTTCAAATGGAGATAATAAGAGTGTCATCTCAGATCATATTGTCCAATTTCATAGCAATTTGACCCTTAGGTTAGAAGATTTTATTATTGAGTTTATTGATCGCTTCAGCGACCCTGTTCTTACCAGGATCGCTGAAGCGAACTATATTAAATCGTATGGTCCTACACTCAATCGGAAGCATGAACTGACGAGCTGTCACTAGCTGTATATAAACCCATTGTATTAATGGCTGGACTTTGTTGCCCATGATTAAGTCCGTGGCGGACGAAAAGTTGGGTTTTTAACGCTCATATTATAATTTTAATTTCAATAAATTGTTTAAATGCAGAAATGGCAAATGCAGGGAAAATGCAGAAATATGCAAGACTTAAGGGCGAAGTAAACAAACATTGCGCTTTCTTAAAGCAGAACTACATTCAATCAACTATTTCAGCTGGTAATTCCAAAGAAATGTGGAATGCTATTAAGTACGTCGCAAGATGCGGAGTACCATGTGTTGATATTCCATTCTCTGCTCATGAACTCGCTGACTATTTCTCTTCCTGTTATGGTCAATCGCATGTGCCTCAGCCTTCGTCTGAAGTCTTTTACGAATCATCGGAATCAAGCACAAGCGACGAACGTCATTCTGTCACGACTTTTTCTGTTGATGAGGTATCATCTGTCCTCAGCAAAGTCAAAAAAAGAGCCCCGGAATAGATGGCTTACCTCACTGGATATTCCGAGATTTTTCTGACCTGTTATCTCCAGCCATAACCGAATCGCATTCTCTCGCCTAGCAGGTTGGCGTGCGGACGTATGTTGCACGCCTCCTGTCGGCACCATGTTTCTTGCTTTGCCGCTTGACTTGCCTTGCTGTGTTACTGCTAAATTGCTTCCCATATACTTCTGCTTCCAATATTCAGCATATTAACTGTTCATACTTTGTTCAAGAAACTTTCTTCAACGCCAAAGCATTCATTATATGTGATCATTCCACGCTTTTCAACGTCTTATCTGAAGCAGCTTTCTTCGTTCCTCCTGAACTTGCGACCGCGCTATGAAAATCGCCTGCATCACGTGACCGGTTAATGAACTCACTTTTAACGATACATGGACGATAGATAGGAAGCCTTATCAATGTGCTGTTCCGCATCAACGTCGCAATTCTTGTGCCTCTTGTGTTATGTAACTGCGTTCACCGAATGTATGTAAATACTTGTGAACCAAAGAATAAAGGTTATCATTAAAAAAATTATTCAATCGGAGTCTAAGTTTGAAAACAGTTCCCGATTGTTTCAAATGTGCTATTATCACACCTGTCCCAAAATGCTCATCTCCAACGACAGTAAACCAGTATCGACCAATATCTTTACTTCCAATTTTGGCAAAATGTTTGGAGAAGTTGGTCTCAGATAAATTGATTCTTCCTCGTATTCGTGAAAACATCTCTTCACGTCAATTCGCGTATTTGCCCAGCAAAGGGACAGCCGTAGCAATGACGTTCTTATATCAAAGTGTGTTAAAATTCCTTGATGATGGTTCAGGTATCGTCCGTCTATTGACGATTGACTTTGCTAAGGCGTTCGATTTGCTTTCGCATGAATTAATCTTAGCGTCATCTGTCAAGTTTGGACTTACCGAATCTGTAACCCAGTGGATCAAAAGTTTTCTTTCTAATCGCAGTCAGTGTGTCCGTGTGCCATCTTCCTTTTCTCATTTGTATTCTCATTTGTTCCACAAGGAAGTATTTCAGGACCGCTATTATTCTGTATGTCTGTTGATAACTTCGAAACCTTGTATCCTAACACGTCGGTAGTAATGTACGCAGATGACTTGACATTGTTGCACTTTATTCGATCCCCAGAAGAAGACCTTTTACAGGAGGAATTTAATCATATTCAGTCGTGGTCATCATCTATTGGACTCAGAATAAATTTTTCTAAGTGTAAAGTGATGAACATCATTACTTGCAAAAACGTAAGTGTTCTCCCAATTGAGTTGACAGATGGAGCCGTTATTCAAACCGTATCGCACCTGAAACTTTTGGGAGTTCACATATCTGACGATATGAGATGGAACAAGCATGTTAACACCATTGTTTCCTGTGCCTCAAGGAGGTTGTTCATTATTTGGAATTTGAAGAAGTCAGGTTGTGATGATTTTACTTTAAGGAGAGCGTATTTTGCATTTGTCCGGTCCACTATCTTATATTGCTGCCCAGTGTTTGTTAATGCACCGGAATACCTGCATCTGAAGATGTCTGGTGTTGAGAAGAGAGTATCTAAAATTATTGGCAAGGATATTTCCCCGGCATTATTTGATGTCGTTGACAAAATGTGTCTGTCCCTTTTTCGTAAAGTTGTTGGTGATTCTAGTCATCCGATCAGAGAATTTTTTCTTCCACGGGGTAGGTGCCTACGAAAGACATGCCCACTACGCCCAACGAAGGCAAAGACTGTCCGTTTAGCCAACTCATTTATACGCTTCGCTAGATAAATTTTTGTGTGTATCTTCGACTTCTTGTGGTTCGTCTACATGTCGCGTAATTTAAAACTTGTATTAATTTCAATTGTGTCAATATTGTACGTCTACAGAATCATTGTTGTTGGACAAATAAAGGCTATTATTATTAAAAAAATAGGGAGAGCCTATTTTGATTCCAATCATAAAAGTATTTCTGACAACCATATTTCGCATCCAATCACGTTACTAACAAGTTGAAGATCTGGAATTATTTATGGAACAATTTGCAACAGAACGGCGGAGGAACTCTTTCATCGTATATATGTCTCTGTACTGCAATGGATTCATCAACATTTCAATTTGAGCTGTGTAATGACTTTCATATTGGACATTCTTTTGTTTGCCATCATCTGATTCTTATTCATACAAATATGCAATTTCTGTTCTATTTTATTTTTATCAACTTCTATCCTATTTGGAGAATTTAACGATTACTCGCACTTTGATAAGTTATTTTGCATGTGTATGGAAAAAGTTTGAACAGCAATATGTGTAATGACCTCTTGGTGTCACGTTTACAAATAGGCTAACGTGGAAAATGCATGTAAGTAAAATTTTGAAGAAGGCGTCCCGCTGTCTCTACATTATCCGTTGTCTGCACGAGACTTTGGGGAAGCATGAACTGATTGTGATTTTCCATACAATCGTCACTTCCCTATTTTTGTATGCATCACCGGTTTTTGGCCATCTTTTAAAAACCTTGACTGAGAAGGTTGATCGTTTTTTCAGAAGATCACACCGTTTAATTTGTGGACGTGAGTGTGAATGTGACAATTTTGACCTGTTTTCGGACATGTTACTTCGAAGTGTGTTGAATCTGTGAACCTAACTCCTCTTGTCATCCGCAACATAATTTTGTGCCAATTCGCTTGAGAATCGGTGATCACTTTTCGATTCCTTTTTCGTGTACTGACAGACAGCACACTTTATTCCCTTGGATTTGTGTGGAAGCAAATGAGTCTGTACAAAATGTAGCTAGGGCTATTGTTCCCTTATTGAATACTTTGTCTTATTATCATTTACTTGATTATTGCATTGATTGTTGTATTGATGATTTCCATTATTTGAAATATAAACATCTCTCTCTCTCTCTCTCTCTCTGACTTATTCAGTTATGGAATTATTTTAAAATGAAAACGGAAAGCACAATTCTTGCAAGATTCATATAGAAAGTACACTAAAATATACAATTGCGAAAAATTGTTTGAGACAATAGAGGGTTTGAAACTTCATGTGTAGGCTAATAATTGCTTGTGTTACTGAAAGTAGGTCACTGATTACTTGTGTTATCAAGTAATCAGTGCCCCACATACTCTCACTGCTGTCAAGCCGGTTATGAATGCTTCGACCTGCGCAATGCGAGAGAACAACTTCAGTTACAATCAAAATCCCTAAACAAAAAAACGGTCAGGAATTATTCAGCAATAGACTTATTACATTAACATATTGAGAGGTAATTTTTACTTCCTGCCTTCCTTGAAAAACTTTTTGGAAGCAACAGGAAAAAGCAGCAAATTTTCATTGATTAGTGATTTGCAACGATTATTCTATGTACTTAACCTGCTCTGTCATCACCATATCAATAATTTTGTATATTTAACAGCCAGCAGTTTCGTCTGCGACTTTTTATAAATATTTGAAGAGGAATTTTTTTCAACATTTAAGATGCCGTTTGCAACATGTATGTCACATGCAATGCTTGTAGATCGCATACTTTTCTTTGCAAACTTTTACCATTTTGTGACTCTTTTGATTGATTAAATATAATTTAATTATTAATAGGAGTCTTGAACTCCTCAAATCTCTGAAAGAAGCAGATTTGTCATCGTCTTTCGTGGAATTGTGTGCGAATTACCTGCACAACAGAACTCAACGTGCAACAAAGAAGTACTTTCCTTCCCTAAAGAAGTGACTTCCAGAGCACCACAGGGGTCTCTGATATCACCCTACATGTTCTCCATTCATATGTCATCTTTGCGTACTTCCAAAAGAAACACCCAAATGACAAAATATGCTGATGACATCGTCTGCATAATACTCATTGGGAAAGCTGAGGATTCTGAGCTTCTGATCTCATCAGAAGTACTACATGTGATCGAATGGACTCAATCAAGTGGTCTGTCGATAAATGCATCGAAAACGAAATGCATGTTCGCGATGCATGAAAAGTGCAGCGTCATGTTCGCTGTCTCCTCAAATATTAATTTTGTGACTAATTTGAAAATTCTGGGTGTGATCTACAGTGCTGATCTCAATGAATTTACATACTTAAGAAGCTGCGAAGCCACATCACGAAGTAACAGTTGATTGCCATTTATAGTGCCGTCATACTCGATGTAATCGAGTACTGTGCTCCATTACTTGTATAGGGATGATCCAGTCAAACACGGAAAAGCTATAAAAGATGCGAAGGAGGTGCCACCGAATCGTTTGCGGCCCCGATTGCCAATGGAGTGAGTTCATACCAGTTTGGATAAGACGATACAACCAAAGTCTCAATGCATTTATAAAATGAAGGACCCTTCACGTATGCTTCACAGTCTATATCCACGTACGCATCGACATTCAACGAAACTTACAATGCCTTCTATTCGCATTAAGCTCCGACATGACTCCTTCGTTATGGCTGAAGTCTGACTATCCAATCGAAGCTTTCGGTTTACCGGGATATTCCTGTTATAGAGCCGACAGGCTAAGCGACTCAGGACATGGGGGAGTGATCATTTGGGCAAAGAAGAACTTGCAGCCATCTCAACTGTCCCTTCCGTCAATTCCAGAAATTGAGGTGTGCAGTATTCGAACTAATTCTCCTACACTCATCATCATCGGCGTATACTTACCACCTGGCATGGACAGCCTCAAATTCAATTTCGTCTGCGAGAGCCTTTCAAGTTTGATAGATCATCATCTAAACGAGTTGCCCTTTCATCGTCTCATCGTCGCTGGAGATTTCAATAGATACGATAGACGCTTCCTGACCTCAAAGTTCTCGTTGTTCAACATCGTGAATGGCCCTACCCGCAAAGAAGCGATCCTTGATCTGATACTTATAGACGAATCCTTGCGAGCAAGCTACGACGGAAACATGGTTGTGATAGGTCCACCAATCGGAAGCTCGGACCACAATGTCATTTTTGCAAGATCGAAAAAACCTGTAAGACTCCGCGAAGTAACAGAGCACCTGGTGTATGACTTGCGTGAATCGCATGTACTTGAATTTGAACAAAATTTTTTGTCAAATGACTTCACCCATTTCTACTCTTGCACTGACGTTAATGAGAAATGTGGCATTTTTTATGAATACATGCATGAAGCTTTGAGCACGATTCCTCAAAATCGAGTGCTTATGACGAACGCTGATGCGGTTTGGATGACTCCTTTGGTAAAGTTATTAATTGATCGACGCTGGGATGCTTTCCGCAAGAGAAACTGGGGATTATACAACGTCCTCAAGGTCAAAGTTCGGGATCTAATATTCAGAGCAAAAGCGGCGTTTTTCAAAGACAAGTCTAAGTCCGTTAAAGGAATGTGGTCATATATCAAAATGGAACGTGGTTCTTCCAGTAATTGTTTCGATTGCTCCCTTTCGTCCTCCAGCTCTGAGGTTGCCAATAATTTCAACGACTTTTTTTTGTAGTTCAATGAACCCTTCCTCTAAACTTCCCATTCAAGATATTGCTGATGACAACTGGTTCCCTTTCTGCAGTGTCGAAGAAATTTGGAAGATTCTTTCTCATATTCGTCCGAAGGCTACTGGCAGTGATAGTGTGCCTACCATGCTATACAAGAAATCTGCACTTATCCTTGCTGAACCCATACACCACTTAATAACAGTGTGTGTGCATCAAAGGAAATTCCCTTCAATGTGGAAAATAGCTGACGTCGTACCGATACCGAAAATGAGCAATGCATCAATTGCAGAAGCGCGACCCATCAGTCTTCTACCAATTCCAGCGAAGATTCTCGAAAGAGTGCTCCTAAATGACTTGAGACCAAGACTTTCACAGCTGCTAGGTGATTCCCAATTTGGCATAAGAAGGGGATCGTCAACGACTCATGCCATCATAGCGGCACATGAAACTCTCACCACTCATTTCGACAACCCTGAGATTGGGGCCACAGTGTTTATAAGCTTTGATTTTTCGAAAGCGTTTGACAGGATTGTGCATCGAGACCTTCTTTTCAAGGCAAAGGCTTCAGGCCTTCCTTCGGGATTTGTCCTTTTCTTGACAGATTATTTGAGAGATCGCAAGCAACGAGTTCGTTACCGAGGAAGTAGAAGTCAGGCAAGAGATGTAAGCAGTGGTGTCCCTCAAGGGTCCATACTCGGACCTTATCTATTTGGGCTCTACGTATCATCTATACAGCCACAATCCCCAAGAACATGTTTGATGAAGTACGTGGATGACATCTGTCTATCTGTTGGGATTAGAAAGGGCGAAGCTCGTCATGACATCGATACTCTCAACATCGAAATTGACAGTGTGGCACAATGGTCATCAGAGAATAGCCTGTCCTTGAACATTCAAAAAACCAACGGCCTTATAAATTACCGGGGTCGTTTTAACGAATTCTTCGACGTCGAAGCCTCTATACCCTCTGTCCAATTCCAAGAGAAAATCAAATTTTCTAGGAGTGATACTCGATCATTCCTTTGGTTGGAAAAGTCACATTGACTATATTGAAAAGAAATGTGCGCAAAGAATCTATATATTGAGAAGAATGAAGACCTTTACAAGTGATGAACAGTTCATGTGTATTTACTCATCCATCATCCGCAGTTTGATTGAGTATGCCTGTCCAGCCTTTATTGGTCTTTCTGTAGATGATTCGAATCGCCTTCAAAGGATACAAGACCGGTGTCTCAAGATTAAGGGAACTACATGCATTCTTTCGGCAGCAAGTGTTGCTTCTAGACGTCGGACTTTGGCCTTAAACTTTTTCAGCAGTCTGAAGAGTCAAGAAACTTTGATTTCAAAGATGGTGCCTTCTCTTCTACCGTCCGGTCGGTTTTTTTTGGTACCATATTGCAGAACTACATTGCGCCGAAATTCCTTCCTACCACGAGTGTGCATAATGCAGTCTCAAACATTTTGTGATTAAGATCACTGTGATGAACTTCAACGTTACTTTATGATTAACTTAATCTCTATTATCTTACTTGATTTTTTTAAATAGCTTTGTATTTCTGATTCTTATTTATGGTTTGAATAAACGGATCTCTCTCTCTCTCTCTCTCTCTTCGTTCCTTGCATGACAACCGTCGACCCGCCTGCATTGATTAATATGTAGCCCCGCTACTTGCTCATTTCATGCAACTTTCAGCTCATCTCGATTTTCAATTATTGAAATATACATGTACGTTTCTTATCTTATCTTACTCTAGAATAAATACCGTCAATGGTCGACATAGGCTGAATTACATTGAATATCCCATGAGCAACATGAGGCTATATAGTTGGAAATGAGGAGGATTCAAACTAATGATAAAAGAAATCAATTTTTTGCAACCATCCTTCAAATGTGTTGTGAAAAATGAGCGTGTATTTTGTGCAAAATGACGACATTGTGTCGATGTGATCTAAAAACTGAGCATGGGTGCAAGTTGACGGTTGTCAAGCGATATCAGACTCATACGTCTCTGTTGCGTGACAGTGTCTACTGACAACATCATTGGAGATGGCATTACAGTGGATAATTGATTACTAAAGTACATAGAGTATGAACATATAGGTAGAGTGAAATAATGAATTCTAATGAATTCAAAATTTTGCAAAACTTTAATTCATGCGTTGGTGTTCCGGAAATTCATGATGATGGATGGAGCTTTAAAATTACCACGAAGGAAATTCAGAACGCTTTACATAACATTAAGACTAACAAATCTTCAGGTGATCAAAGTATACCAGCTAAAATTTACAAGCAGTTATCTTATTCAATTTCAAGACCACTTACAACAATTTTCAGATCAACGTGTATTCCCACAAGATTGGAAGTGCAGTATTATTGCTCCCGAGCCTAAAGTATCTCCACTGAGAATTGATAAACTCAGGCCAATATCCGAAACCACACTACCAGCAAAACTGCTAGAGAAATTTGTTTTAAAGCGCATGTATTCCGACTTTTCAAAGTTATATGGATAAAGCAACATGGTTTCAGAAATGGTGGCTCTACCACTACAGCCGTCCTTTCCATCATGAACAAGCCATGTGAAAATTTTGATAACCTTTGTTTTTAAAAGGGTATTTGATCAGTTAAATCATAACATAGTATTGAGAAAATTTTGTGATAAAGGTATGCCCACTGTTTTTTTTGTGGCTGCAAAATTATTTAAGTAGCAGAACTGCTTGTGTTCGTTTACTGAGCACTGATTCCACTTTTCTTGATTTTGTATCTGGCGTTCCTCAGGGAACGGTTCTCGCCCCCTTTATCTTTGCCTCTTTTTTTGTTGACTATAATTGCAACCATGACAATTTGTGCAAAGTATGCCGATGATCTCACATTAATTGTACCAGTATTTAATTCTGAAGTTTCAAATGTTGAGAGCCTCGTCAAGAATATCATAATGGATGTAAAGTTTTGGTGCGAAGGGAATGACATGCAAATAAATTTTATGAAATCAAATGTAGTGTTATGTCTTAAGAGTAAAGTTTTGCGCAATCCCAGTCTGTACAATTTCCCCTTGAATATTATTGTTTCGGTAGCAATACTCGGCATTAATATTGCAGATGATCTGTCTTGGCATTGTCATGTTGACAAAATTTTCAAAGTTGCCAACAAACGATTTCATGTTTTACGTAAATTGCGTCCGCTTGTATCTGATGAAGAATTGCATATCATATATACATCCTATATTAGATCTTTTTTGGAATATGTCCCGTATTTGTGAGCTTGGATAAAACATTGTCTCTGCGATTAGAAAGAATAGACAAAAGAGCACATCGCATCATTTATAGAAACAGTTAAAGAAAGTGTGACTGCTCAATTGATGAAATTTCAAAGCGTCGCTTTATGTTAAGCAAAAGACTTTATTTACATGCAGAATCTAGTGTTACTCATTGTGCTCATCGTTTGATACCTAAACGTCTTACGTATTCAAATCATCCATGCATACCTCTTTGTAGAACCGGAAAAATGAAGTCATCTTTTTTCCTTTTATGGCTTGTCATTTAAGCAAAATTTCTCAGTGAAAGGGTATGAAATCAATCTATGGTGTTCACATGTCACTGCATGTCTTTTTATGAATGTATTTAACTTTTATTTGCATCAATGTTGAATTATGTACGGTACCTTTTGATTTTTATTTGATTGAATAAAACATTTTCCTATTCTATTCTATTATATTCAACACGGACTATTCTATTCATATAATATATTATATTCATTTACATTCATTATATTTATTATATTCTATTATATTCATATTGCCTGACCAATGTTTCAAATTTAAAGCAATGGGATACTTTAAGTAAACACTTCTTTGATAATGCACTTGTTAAAAATTAAGCATCGACATTAAGAATCTCGTTTTTTGAATGCTTCTAAATACCAACTAGAATGGATGATACTTCTTGGCACACCAAACAAATGTGTTTCTTCCTGCTTGAAAATGCTCAAGTGGCCTTTATCCTCGTTCTAAGTCTTTACCACATAGTGCTGTTACCAATCATGAAGCCTCTTTAACAATTCTGCTCCTCCAGTCGATTATTTTTCTTGTTGGCTCATTCTGATTCTATTTTTAGAGGCACCACTGATAGAATGGTATAAACCTACCCTGTGTATCGGAAAATAATGCATTTTCTCTCTTGCTTTACCGTGGTACATATCCATGCTTGCTCTGTTCGTCTATCTGTCCTTGTGAGTTGTTTACTTGATTTCGTCTTGTCAGTGTCGATTGCATTAAAAGGTCAGTTCATGGTTGAAGCCGGCCGGGGCCAGCCAGGCAGCCGGAGTTCAGAGAAGTCGGCGTTTTCAAAACGTGCTGGTCGGTGGCCACCTTATTAAAAACCGGCCAGTCGCGGACGTTACGGTGACTGGCGTCTCTGTACCGGTTGGTTACGGCTTGGATTGTCAGACAATATTTGCGTTACTAAAACCGACCGGCCGATTTCAACCTTGAGTCAGTTACCCGGTGTCCAACCTTTAGAAGAGCCGGCGAAAACGTTCGGTGATACCTTTCCTTTATCTATTTTTACATAAATGCATATCATCTTTTTTTGATAAGGAATGACCTCGAGAATATTTGCGTTTGTAGTCTATGAATTCATTAACGCAGACACTACTTCAATTACTTGAAAAGTCGTTTGCTTTTGCAACATGCTGTAATATGCTTTTAGTAACTTTTACATCATTTAAATAACTTGTACCTACAGCTATTTCATTTGCGAAGGGAAAGAAGTCTAAGAAAAGGAATAAAGGTATTGTCTCTTCGGATACGCTGTTAACAGTGGCGTTGCGTGCTCCCAGACCACAGGCCTTCGCTCGGCATTGGAAGACTATTTCTATACTAGACTTTTTTATGTTATAACATAAATTTTCATAAAAGATGAATTTTTAATAACAATTTTCCGAACATTTTTTAATGCCAAGTGAATGTGCACATGAGAAGTTGATTGCTCATGTCGCCTAACCGCCGTACTCAAGGAGCTGAGATCACTATATCCCCTCTCTTCCAGACCACATTTTCTCGAGAAAAAAAGGAGGAGGGGAAACAGTTTCTTGCGTTTCTCACGGCTGGTCAGCCACCCATGTGTTTGAACTTTGATGCATTAAAATGTCTTGTGTATTTCTTATTTCTTTCTCTGTGAGTACTTTCAATTTTATATCAGGTGTTGGTCTACCTTACTTGACGACTGTCATCCTTTCATTATATTCCCCTCGGACAAAAGACGTGGTCATGAGCTCATCTACAGCACCAAACATTGCGTCACATAAATCGTGTAAAAACAAATTATGGAATTCTACCGAATCTGGATGTTCGAGTCAGATCCATTCATTCCTCTGCACTCATTGGCGAACGCTCATCATCTGATCACAGTCTTATCTGAACGTCAGTCAGCTGCTATTGATGACGTATCGGCCTCTCCGACGAGAAACGAAGGACAGAAACAATTGGGTTGCGCTTCCCTTTCTATATTTAGGTACCGCGCCTCGATCAAGAATAACGGAGAATTTCTTTGTAAAAATTGGAGAAGGCAAAGCATTATGTCTATCGGAAAAGCCAATATTGGTGCGGGCGCGTGCGCTTACTGCCTCACACGCACACAACTTTCTATCGCTCCGTCTGAACACACGACTAGCATGTGTGTCTAATCGTTAGAAGAAAACAGCTGTGATTCGTGCGGGCGCAGCAAAACTGTTCACTCTTAGGTTGAGCATCTAATTTTGAGACCGACAGCTACCACGAGAAGCTATCGAATTTAAATGAAATATAATGAATGATGATACTTCTCATTTTTACAAATGTTGGTAAATTATTATTTAGGATGCGCCGAAGGCCTCGCAGGTACGGAGAAGACGCCACTGGTTGTTAATCCACTGGTAGCAACTAATTATATCTCAATCTGAATCGCTCTAAAATAGCAAATAATCTGTATGAGGAATCGGCCAATTTAGTTATTCCTTACTATGAATATTTAACATTGTCAATTCAAGTATGTCTTAATTTCCGCTCATAATTCAATTGACTGTTCAAGAAGAGTGATTGACAAATCTCTCATTTCTTTAAACATGAAAAGCGGCAATTTTGCTTTGAATGACAAATAGCTCTAGATACATACCACGCACATATATGTATGTGCATGAAAAGTCTCACTTTTGAATTTTGCTTCTTCGGAAAAAATAAGCGGAACAGTAATGCGTTGGTGGAAACCCACTTACCATAATACCTTTTATCTATAATATGACAGCACTTTTTAAAATATTGACAAAGACATCATCCGAAATGTCTATCTTCTGTATACTCAATGGCATGTCAAATGCAAAAGACGATGCAAGTTTGAAACTATCTTCAGTTTTCAATTTAGCTAAATGAGCTGTCCAATAGGTCAAGCAATCATAAGCTCTACGGAGCTAAATCATGAAGTTCTGCGGAGCTTCAATCAGAAATTATCTCCTCAGCTTTCCCATAAATGGGTTTTACGGTATGGTGGTCACCAGCAAATATGCTATATTCTGATACTTTACCGACAAAAAAGGCCAGATCAAACATAGTTTCCATTTAGAGCACTCGCCGCACCTCCTTCAAATGTCATACCTACTTTGGCCTTAACTTAGGTTTGCAAATCAACACTCAGCCAAAAGGCCACTTTGCCAGTTCAGCACGAGACAGGTCTTTTCGAAAGTTTTATTTGACGGAAATGGAAGATGTGCTAACAGAGGTGCGCTCATCACATTGTCGAGATGAAGTCGTGGATATCACGCCTTGGACGGCTAACAAAAACGAGCTGTACATGCGGTATTGGCGCGACTTCGTGTGGGACTCTATTCGGCTCTATCCGTACACAGGTGTTCTACTCATAGTTTTGATCAGTCATCAGATAGCATATAATTCAGGAGCTCAGTGTAGTTGATTCGACCATCGCCATCTTTATCCGCTTTCTTGATAAATCTCCTGAGATCACTGAGCTTCAACCGACCTGCAGACGCTGAAGTTTGAAATGATTCGAACAGTTCTTTTTCAGTGATGTAACCGTCGCCATTTTTGTCCATTCTTTCAAATGCACAACGAAGCTGACTGTATCTGTAAAGGAAAAAAAATCTCGCTATCAACCACAAAATGCAGAGTTCAATCAAGTGTGAGTGATATCGAACAAGACGACTGCGACCATGTTCGCCCAGCCACATGTAAACTACTTGTGGTCGAACAATGATCAAACCGAACTTAAATTGTCATCCACAGACATGGTTCATGATGAAATTGACAAATTGACCAAATAAAGAAAAGGGAGAGTAATCAAAAATGACCAACAAATTTCATTTTTCAAATAATGAAATTCTGTAAGGAAACGAGTTCATAAAAGATTGATTCAAATCATTAATAACCAAAGTCTTCGCCTCTTAATAATCCTCGGTAATAATCTAACCGATAGTTTATGCAAAGAACTTCATCTCTGGTGTCATGATAGATTGCAGTTTGTACACTAGCTGTTTGCCTGACGTAAAATTGCATGTTATTTTTAGACATGTTTCTGAACATACGTGACAATTTTCGTTGCTCAAAATATTACTGACTGGGTTGAAATAAATACATGCTTTACATGCCCACACTTCACGATTTCATGTGTATGCATGTAGATTGGAAATAAAAAATTCTCATGATATTAAAATGAAACAAAATGTTACAGGCTTGTGTTAATTATTTGAAGCAACTACTGTTTGTGGACAAATACTTTTCACAGCCTTTAAGTGCCTTTCATAAATACTATTCACAACTTTTATTTTCTAAGTGACTGAAAAGAATGCTTTATCAATAGACAAACTTATAAATTCGTGACAAATTCTGCTGATATCCTGCACTGAAACTTCGTTTCTGAAAAAGTGCACTTTACTCTTTAATAGTCATTTTCGACTCGTGATACATGTTTTGGATATTTTAAGCAAAAGGAGCTATTACAGTGAGCAAATATTCAATAACTGCTTCAAATGGTGTACCAGAAACACTGCAGCTCAGTTGCTCTTGAAACATATTTTTCATCGTGCTTAAGATGATAAGCAGAACAAACTGTTTTGGTTTAAAAGGACATATCAAAAGAGCTTCAAATAAACCGATAACATTGTGTTTAAATTTTGCAACCTTGCATTCTCCTAATTCACCTTTTACTGCGAATATCACCAGGCATTTCGTTGACGACTCTTTCTGTTGTGCAAATAAAAAGTGCGAAAATAGAAATTGCAGACCAAATCATAGACCTGTCACAAAACATAGACCTAATCTCAACAAGTAAGAGAATCTGCGGATCAAATTACTCAATCTACAAAAAAAGGACAAATTTCATTGTTTTTAAGCAAGCATCAAATTTTAGCACTCTGACTAGTTTCCTCCGAGTGAGATTTGTCCAGTCCAAATGAAATTCTGCTCTTACCCTGAAGCATCTGTATCTCAATGATTAAGCCAATCGGGTGGATCTAAGGGAATAGGAGTTAAAAGCAATGAGCCTACACATAACATGCATCATGTAGGAATTTCCATGTCAGTAAATATTTTTTCCACCCTTGAGGGAATTCACCAAGAGATGTCCGAGGAGTTCTGTAAAAATCAGCTAGAAAGTTGATGCATGAAGCATTCTGTTCATATTGACAGATGTGCTGTCTGACTTTTACTTTCATGCGTCATGGTCTACTTTTCGCAAGAGTTCCTATTTTAGTTTAATAAGCCACGTATAGTGAGTCTAAGAGTTCCTGACGAATAGCAGTCTAAAAGCCCGTCATATAGCCCTGGTAAGATATAAGTTTACAAGCTTACTAATGGGCCATTTACCATTCTGCTTTAATTTCATAATTAAATATCGGACCTGGACTGGGTCAGAAAGATTGACCGAGGCCAAAAGCCTGATATGGGCAACATGCAGTATGCGCTAGCAGATTCGGCCAACTCTTGCTTAACAACCGACGTTTTTTTGCCACTTTCAGTTAGTGGCGAGATTAATCGTGCGGCGGGATCAATCGCGTAATTGTGCGATTCATGAATGACCAGGAATCGCGAAATTTGTTTTGCTCAATGAAATCTGCTTGATGAAGAAAAAATCAGTCTATTTTCCTATTCAATCGTTCAGCATTTGAGATAATTGTACGGAATAGAAGTTGGAAACCTGCGTGCAACACCTATGAGCGGGTGCTCGCACCTGAGATGATGTATAGCTAGGATGAGACAGAGTTGCCGCGTGAGACGTGAGGCAATTTTTCATACTCACATAATAGTAAATCTCTATGGGAGCCTAAGATTTGCTAATGCTTTGTTAACTGGTCTAAAGGTTTGAATTTATCGATGAATAATAAGGCTTATTGGAAGATTGATGGAAGAAGCGATAAATGCCTACTGCTAAAAATATGGTTGATGAAGACCAAAAGAACCAAAATTGGGAAGTGCAAATAGTACTAGGTAGTAAAAAGCGTCGACAAAAACATTACTCGACGCACGTCGCACATTCTCTCCCCGTCTTAATAACCACGAACTCAAGTACACAAAAGGCGGATTGATAGCACTAGACATGTTGCGCCGATAAGGCTTCTTCAGTGGTGTGACATACAATCTCAGAGTAGTGCTTCATCGTAGATTTAGAGTAGATTCTAATAATAGATTCTCAATACTCCTTATGCATTGTCCACGATTCTTTCAGTGTTCAAATAGAGTGTGATATTAATCAATCGGGTAGAAATTATTTTAATGTCTAAATAGGCCATGTGTCAGATAGCTTCAATTGTTACACTCTGACGTTGCATATGCAGCTACCATAGAAATAAACTGTTTATCTGAAATTCGCTAGAATGGAAGTTGACTCAAGGTCGCGGCACATCCGGGGGAACTAAGTTGGGGCATGAAGAACCAATAAGAAGCTTCGATTTACTCATGTGACTGATTCTAAACCAATGATGCAGACGTTGGCAGGTGCATCTAAGTGAAAATGCGTGCGCTTTATGTGCCACTATTGTGCATTGCATGAAGCTTAATTTCCATTCTAGAGGTTTTATTGTTGTCAATTTCTATGGCAGCTACAGAATGGAATTTCACTTGCATTGACATGAAGCGATAAATCGCATACAGCTCTCTGTATGGGACATGTAGTGGCTGCATTTCACTTGCAACAACAGTTACGAATTAATTCTTTGTCTTGTTTGACGCTAGATGTAAATCAATGAAAGTGATATTCAATCAGATCACCGCAGTCGTTCTAATCAGTTGTTCTGATTAGATGAATGTCCAGCAAATTCAACTCACTATCTGCAATATAAGTCCTGGATATCCATGTCACACCTTATCTGAGGTACTACGAACTATGGAGGCGTCTAGATTTTTAATAGTATCAAGTCAGCAAATAGAAGATGTGGTGAAGAATATCAAGTCTAAGAACACAGAACGCAACAGTACTTGGTGCATGCGACTGTATACTGATTGGGCTACATGGAGGAACTCTGAAACTGATCAAACTGTTCCACTGCTGGATGAACTACCCACTGCTTCGTCAAATAAGTTGTCACTTACTCTAAAGCATTTTATCTTCAAAATTAGGCGGCAAAATGCGTCTGAATATCCAGCCAACACGATGTATAACATTGTTTGCGGTTTGGCAAGATTCATCAAGAACGAGAGCCATGGACGCAATATTCTGGACAAGGAAGATCCCGAGTTCAAGTCGTTTGTTGACAATCTTGACTGACGAATGCGACATCTGACCGCACGGGGTGTTGGAGCTTCTCAAAGAAGGGCAGATCCAGTGTCGATCAATGAACTGACAATCTGGGAAAATGTGCTTTTTCGCTGACGGATTCATATGGTCTACTTCGCGTAGTGTACTTTTACAATTCGCTGACGGATTCATATGGTCTAATTCGCGTAGTGTACTTTTACAATTCAAAAGCCTTCGGTCTCAGGGTGTCCTCTAATAATAATTCTACAGGCGTCCTCTAAAGAACATTGTCAGCGCTTCTCTTCGTTTCGCTATGACACAGTTGGCATTAACAGCATCAGAAAATTGCTTCCAACTACAGCCTCCATTGCCGGAATCCATGCCAACATAACAGGCCATTCAGGAAAAGTAACCTGCGCGACAAGGTGGTTCCGACAAAATGTAGATGAACAATTAATAATGTCGAGAACAGGTCACAGAAGTAGTGCTGTCCGAGCATACAAACGAATAAGGCCATGATCAAGAGAAATTGCTGAGTACTTACCTGGAATCACCTCCAAAGAAATGCATTGAACATTTTCACACACAACCCAAAATCGATGATTTTAATTATGCTGCGGAATTTGATTAATGAATAAATTTAATACTTCTGGAATTGTTTTTCTTAATTTAGTATAACGGGCGACTTTATAACGGGCAGTGTAATTAGCAGTTATCAGTACAAGTAGTGAATTCTATTATATAGGCCTCTACTATTTCTGTTATTAATTTATTAGGAAAATTTAATTGTTACAGAATTCGAACCGATTTTCACTAGATTAAGGTCTGACTGACACATAGAAAGAAATGTAGAAGTGTTGCGATAAATCACTTGTCACTACACTTTCTAACCCACCAGAGTGGTAACAATTCGGTTGCAACACTCTTGTCGCGATCTCGGGTTTCGCCCTCGATCGGACACTCGTGGTGCAACCTTCAATTCTAATGCAAGTTATCAAACTTATAATAAAACTTAATATCTAGAAATTAGAGAATATATGTCAGCCAGAATAACAATAAACTTCTTATCACTGAATTTGAGAATCTCAAAATATTCAGAATCGCACTCGCCAGTGAGTCTTAAGAAAAACGGTACCAACTTCAAGTAACAACGAATGAATGTAGATCATAAATCAAAAGAAAACAATTGAGAATTTTTCGCCAGTCGACGCAGAACAATTCGAATTTTTCTCGAATCATAACTTCGAATCGAATCGAATCTCGAAGCTTCGTATGTCCTTAGAAGAAGGAAATCTGATGTCAACTGCTTTTTTGTGTTTCGCTACTCGGGGGATTTCAAAAGCCCTGATGAATTAGTAGAATTTGAAGTAGATTTAGTCAGAAGTTCCATGAAATTGTAGACTATTAACTAAAAGCGAAAAAATAAAAATATGCAATTTAGAAATTGAAATGAATCATATCGTCCGATTCATACAAAGCTGATGCCACAACTGGAAAACCATCTATGCAATATATTATCCGTACATTCTTCAAAATCACATGTAATCGCTGATTCATTGGCCTTTCCTCGTAAAGCAAGCACAGACTCTCACATGAGAGCGTGTTAGTGTCAAAGTTCAGTGCAAACTGTTGCTTTTTTTGGAATATTTCAATCAATGTCGAAATCATTCACTTCAATTTGAACAAATTGATTTCTCTACAATGCACACCTCCATTTATATCAACACCGGTTTAAACAAAATCCTACTTGTATTATTCAATCAATCAAATCAATAATATTTATTCAATCAAATGCATCGTGGTGCGATCTTTGCAGAGCCACTTTTCAGACTCCGCCATGATGATTATCGTCTAAATGAAGAATCGGAAGTAGGCTAGGCTAGCTTTTCCATTCAGTCGTCGTTCTATTAATCTAGTTTCTTGGCTTTCAATATCTTCTGCTTTGCATGTAAATTATGCTCTCATCTTTAAATGCGATCACTGCATTGCTGATTATGCTCATGCAGATGTGCATTGGCCTCAAAATGAGACCTTGTTTGCTAATTTCTGTTTGATAATTAGAAAGTTATGCTACATTAAAGTTTAGTCACATATTTTATGCCGCATCCTGTAAGACAACACTTCTACTACAATCTGAAATAATGCTTATTCATATAAGCTTGCCTTTCTGACCCTTTAACAGCAAAAATGTGCAATGCGATATCAGATAACAGGCATTAATCTACATTTAGATTTATTTTAGAGAAAAATTGTTCGTTTCTATAGCGACTACAATCTATGTAGAGGTTCTACTTGTGATAGGTTCGCCTCAAGTTATGACTGCTCTTCCCATATGTAATGTTACTGACGTAAAAGTGGATAATAAGGCCAATGGTCCATACTTTATCATTCAAGGATCCCGTCCCAATCAATATATGTCTTTTATTGCTGATCACATAGCTAGTAATGCCATATTATGATAGTGACAACGAGAGATTGTTGATACACTATTATAAGAGGCATAAGAGGTATTAGAGGTAGTGAAGCTACACTGGCTCAAAGACATTGTATTTGGTTTGGCTCACCTGATATGTTGACGTGGAATTGCATGAAGAGTGTCTTTGTATTCCGTAAAGCTAATTTTGCCATCGTTGTTCGTATCGAATACTTTCAAAAAATCCTGCAAAGTAAGTTAAAAACATGATTGAAAGTCTTTAAATTATCAAAACATTGCCAGGACAAGATAAGAGAAGCTCATCAGCCGGAGCGATGACATTAATTGGCTTCATATTATTATTATTATTTTTATGTGAAAAAAGTCTTGATGTAACATACATGCATGCATTTGTATGAAGCATTTTGATGTGCGATGATTCATACCCATATTCACTTCTTCAGACGCTTTTTATGCAATATTAATACGAAACAAAATACATGGCCAATTATCTGAAACTCGTAATTGTTATCATGGAGGCATTCTTTAGTAAACCGCTGTTTTGGTTCTGTTTCATTCCAACTGAGATAATTCTGCATTATGAATACCTTTTCACATTAGTGATAACAGTTACTGATGATAATGGATTATATGAAATTCTTTCTAGTAGACTCTTATACCGATGATAATGATAGTTTCATTGGCAATGTGTCCAAAGTTACAAAAATGCAGTTAGAATGATGGAAAGTCTGATACGGACATATATAACACATACTCGCATATAAATGATGCTCTTGAAATCAAAATGATGCAATAAGTTAAAAGTTATGAATTTCTTTTCTGTGATTTGGTATGTGCAGTAAATTTAGCAAAGACTCCATCAACAGCTGTCCACAAAAGGTAATCAAACAATATTGAGAGCTGCAATGTGTACACTCCTTTTGGCAACTTTTTTACTGACAGTTCGGCATTAAGTTTGAAAAGACAATCGGTTGTGAGAAGATGAACGGAATGCAATTAAACGTCCCCAATTTTCAGACCAGGAGTGAACAATGCTGACGTCATTTACCTAATGGTGGCAAGTCGTCTAGAACGCTTTCTGAACCAAGAGCTGTTATGCCTCCTGCCTCGAAATGTGACCATGCATGTGCAATACTCGCCTGATGCTTTCTGACCAAAAATCTGATGCGGTGCAACCAGTCAATCGTTCGTTTGAGACTTTGTCATCCCAGCTAATATTGAGAATTAATCAAGATATCTGGCCATCGAAGCGAAGTAGCTTTTTCGTAGTCAATGTTTCACAGCCTTAAAGAAGACGGGACTGAAGAATTTTTGTCTCATAGTAAAGTTAAGCATTTATCTTCAGATTGTTGGAATGAATGGCTGTGCTTTGACTATGCCGCGAATTTCAGAGATCTTGAAAGTTAATTTTAACATATGTCATGGAATCTTATATACATGTACATCTATTTCTTGATTCTCTTTCACGAAAGCATCGGAATGAAGCTTTTCAAGTCGATGTACACCAGAGTTGGAACTGGCTTAGAATTTCCGGGTCTGTAGAGGCAGGTCCGGGCCTGGCCCGCATGTCAACTTCTTTGCTGAACAGTATCATCAAGCGCTGTTTACAATGTTTACAAGCCATAGCAATGCGAAGACAGCAAGACGCTGAACGGCGGTCTGGATGGCAATGCTGTTATCTATATGTTTGTTATTCGCATAATAATTCTCACTGAATGGTAGCTATTCTATGATTTATTCTAGCCAAGGATGCATTGCACTTCTAGATAATGCATGTAGCATCTTCGACACTTGTTATATCTGAGACAGAGTCCTTTGTCAACCAGCTTATCTATCTCTAATTTATTTAGCTTAGATTGGCCTCATGTTGTGTTTTGTCAGCAAGTAGGTGGCTTGCTAAGGTTCAAAATACACAATTTGATTTCAAACTGGAAAATTAATTTCATTGAATCATCTCTGAGGTTAGTTCCATAACAAACTTCCATTTTGACACGTCCAATTTTTAAATCTAGTGAGATTCTGGTGAAATGGCAGTATTCGGTACAGAGAAACAAAAGTAAGCGAAAATAAAACTCCCACAAATCTATGCGCAACAGATGTAGTCTCCTTGAACTTCAGTTTAATCGTCAATGTTACGTCTCCAATAACCGTTTGACATTGCTCTTCGATTGAAGGCCGAGAAATAAATTCGAGCTTGTCATGATGTGCTAAAGCTAACAATACTTGAAAATATGACCAATTTGAGGATGAACAAGCAACTTGCTCAGTAAACCTTTTTTGTTTCCACTATCAGCCTTTGATTGGATTGAGTTATTCAAGGTAAATTCGTCTCATTTGAACACAGTTGTGATTCACAGTATGAGATTGACTTTTGGTAAAAAGGAATATAGAAGATACTTCAATCCCGCAATTCCAATGTGCTAGTTGTATCTTTATTCGGAATTGCTGTACGATGCTGAAAATTGATAGATCCACATAATCCAACTGTGTAGCAATGATTGATTAGTGTTGCTACGCGCACGATTTGAATTTTGGAAGCATCAAATGGTACACGTAGCATAGCAGCATTGATCACTCAGTATTGTATTATAAAGATCAGGGTTTCGGAGTCGGAGTCGGAGTCGGAGTCCCCCGGAGTCCTATCATTTGGCCGGAGTCGGAGTCCTATCAAATGATAGGACTCCGGACTCCGACTTAGTAGTAAAATTGTTGTAGCCTCAATAAAAGATGGCATTTTCAAAAATATATTTTCCATCATTTTATCTTCCGAGTTTCTCTAGCGACATTAATCTACATTCTAGACAAATATCTTTATTATATTTAATCATTTGATCATTTTATACAATTAATATAACTTACTTTATACATAACTTAACAAGTTGATTAGCCTACATCAAACATTCTAGCTACTACTATACATAATTTGTTATCCTCCAATTGATTTGATATAGACGTATAGCTATGAATTGAAGTGAAAATTTGATGCTCAAAGTTATTTCTTATTAAGCCTATGGCGCACGCGCAGTATTGGTCATTTAATATGAGAATGTCTGTCAATTGTTCATTTTGCATGGTTGGTGGGACTATTCCTCTGGGGATGATTAAGAGTAGATTACAATGATACTATGGAAGATGTGGAGGCCATTCAAGTGGCTCGTGACGCAGACATGTAAAAATGTCATTTACATAAATGAAGTTTATAGTTGCATAACTTAGAGCCAAAATTGTGAGTTGAGAAGACTGGAGAATCTTCGGTGCCCGGAGTCGGAGTCGGAGTCCTTAAGATTTAGTCGGAGTCCTTAAACTTTGAAAACCCGGAGTCGGAGTCGGAGTCGGAGTCCTATCAAAATTTTAGGACTCCGAAACCCTGATAAAGATAAACTGCATCAATTTTCAACATCGTTCTGCGATTGAAATCCTCTATGTTTGAATACAAAGAAATCCTCTAAATCTGGAATCGACTTTGAAAGTAAATTTCTTTGCACGTTCGGAAATCGCTGTCCACACGCTTCAGAAAGCTTGAATACTATGAAATAATTCATACTAGTGCAAGGTCTGCATTTCGCGCTAATGCAGTTTTTCTTGATCGGAATTCTTGCGCGAATTCATAATTCTCTCATTTTTCGTGAATAAAATTACAGAATGAGCTAGATAAAGTTGCCCTTAGCAGAGGCAACAATTCAGAATAATTTCCTTTTCGAATGTCAAATTGTCGATTTGTTTCGGAAATTTTTTTAAACCAATGAAATGCTTTTAAGACAATTGATTGACGCAATATAAATACCAAATTAGGGTCACTAAGGCCAGATGGCAGATTGGACAAATCGAATTCATCCTCGTATAGTTCCTATATATTTGGTGGTTCATCTGCGGTGTCAAGCCAGAAGTTTGGCGTTGAGCCAATTTTAACCCTTATTGGATAGTAAATGCACTTGCATCACCTTTCAAAGCCATGTAAGTCACTCAAGCGTTGAAACGTGGAGCAAGTCTAGGCTAACTATTAACGTTGGCAGAATATGCAGATTCAATAACGAAAATCCCATCCTCGTCGCTTTTCTGTAATATTCTTTATTAAGACAGATCTATGGCCGAGTTCCATTTATCCCACTCTTAATCTTTTGTGTTGAGTGTTTAGCAAGAATGCAAAGTGTGTTTATTTTAAAAGTCATGGATGTAGATTTGAACCGAGGTCTCCCGGACGCAGAACGAACGTAGTAAGGCCACAGCACCGGTCTATAATCCAACTGTAGAGCAATGAGTGATTGCTGCTGCTGCTACGTGTGCAATTTGAATTTTGGAAGCATGAGCTAAGGAGAGGAGCCAGAAAAATAATTACCCTCTTCGTGGAACTCATTGACCTGTAAACATAGCAAGCCCTACATTATAATACATTATGCATAGAGAAATTGCAATTATAATTTTGATAAATTTGTCATGTGCTACTTGTAGGAACAGCTGCTACGCTTTTATTTTGACAATCTCGATCCCGAGGTATAGCTGGAAATGTTGAAAAAAGTTGGAATTTTGTAGGGATACTTTCATACCGGGTCTTTACTCTACCAGTCCCAAATCTCAGGAAATTGCGGATTGAAAGAGCAAAAGTCAGGAATTGCAAATGCTCCCTGTTACTCTCTATGTCACCATTATCAATTTGTACTTAAAGCGGAATGCAAGCTTGCTTCAAGTCTTGTACCATAGATCCCGATACCATGCGCAAGTAAACCGACTTTTTCCGAACATAATGCGTTTAATATTCACTATCAAAATTCACGACAAGAAATAGCGCAATTGTTGCGTAAATGCAACATTACAACTGAATTCAATGAATTAAGGAATATTTTAACTCCAAAGCTGGCAAAATCCATTGAGTAGCTTCTCCAAAAAAGCAAGACGATGACTAAAGAAAACAGTAGCCAATGAGTATGACATCAGGAAATTTATTTTTGATCATTCTGCTCTCCTTCCTTGCCGGAAGGCATTTTTTCAACAGCACCGGCTGCACGCTGTTTTCTGTGAAAATTTCTGTGTGTTTGCTGCGCTTCGACGCATGGCCTGTGTTCCTATTTTCCAATTCTCCTGGAAATATACATTTTTGACTTCTGACATCTTCTTATCCCATATCCCCAGTATCCTATATTACCAGCATGCATCTATGCATTGTAACAGCTTTTTTACGATGGTACCCAATCCCAGGGTTTAATCCTTGGATATAATCATAGAAATAAGAGAATGGCTGCAGCTTTTCACAAAACTATCCGATATTATCAGATGAATGTGGTGACGTCAAAAATTGATGGTTAACTAAGAACGGAGTTCAGATGACATTATCTTTAATAGCAACTCGTATGTAATTGAAAGACAACGAAGCAGTATGTTTAATACATTTATGGGTTCCCGAGATCTCAACATCAAGAGTGGGAAGCTTGACTGTTACCTTTATTCATCACAAGCTAACGTGTGCGATCATAAAGTAACTCCCATCCATCTATTTCGAAAGAGAAGCTGATGTCCATGCTGTGTAATCGATGTCCATTAAGAAACTGACGTTTAAATAATTCAAGCTATTTCCTTGCGAAATTATTCATGATATGTATTTAGTTGTCGCACTTTTGAAAATTTGCTTAACTTATATGCATTTAGTGTACCTTTGAAATTTTTATAATAGGCACAATTTATCTTTAAAATAAATTAAAATAATATAATTAATAAATTAATATAATTTAAAATAAAATTTTAATAATTGATATATTTTATATATGAATGCATTTTTGATAATTCTTATAACTAATTTTTATAAATAGTTTGTAATTTCTTTTCTTTTTCTACTTATTTTTACCAGCATTTATATTTATTATTTTTTATTCTTATTTTTCACAGTGATGTCACTTTCTGTATGGTTTGAATTGTAATTTAATTGTTGACCGTGTTTCGCTTAAGGTTAGCCCTTGCTAATTTGATCATAAAAAGGAAGATATCTTTTTTTTGTAAAAGCTGGTTAAGTGCTGACTACATGCTGGTAATTAAGTATGCCAATAGAAGTTGCGTAGTCATTGTTTTATTAAATAATTGACCTACAGCTTCTTGAATTTTTTCAGATTTGTGAAATAGACTAAAATAGACGTGACCGACAAATCTACAATCATTCATTTATTTTTGTACATTTATAAGCTGCCGTGGCCTTTGATTTAATGAAATTACTTTTTGCGGCGTAGTTTTCTGCAGACATTTTCTTTTTAGGTCCTTCTGTATTTTCTCGAAATGTGTGACATGCTCACCGAATGTTGTGTGACATGAATGTCATTATTATTCATTAGTATTATTATTCCAATTTCATTTTGATTCAGTAGATAACTTAATGGTATTCTTGAATACTACATGCAATTGGCATTGAGTTTTTGAGACGGATGCATACGATTCTCTTAATACAATAACTAAAAATTGATTTTTTAGCTTTATATTAGAAAACCCATGGTGTCACTAGATTGGTGTCACAAAATTGGTGTCACTAGATTTTTGGCTATATTTTGATATTTTACAAATTGTTATGTAAATCAAGATAATCAAGGATGCGTCAGTGGCACCATTGAGCAAAAATGTCGACATTGTAATTTTCGTCGCAGATGTTTTCATCAACATAAAAATTCATTGCAAAGCTTCGATTTCACAAATGCAAATTTTCTATAGTTTGCAATTTTACTATTACTTTGTTTATCAATATCTGTCATTATTCTGTATCTCATTGCTAGTTCTTATCGGAATTACTCTTAGAAAAGTATAGCCTACTTGTACATAGATGTTGTTTTCATTGTTGTTATTTTGCCTTTAAATAAAGAAATGCATAAATTTTCTAATGGAATTGCTTTTGAGTGTCAAGCATTGACTGCAACCCAAAGTCTTATTTGTCAAAAAAATGAACTACATCATTACTAGCTTCGCTAATCAGAATAATCATTATCGCAAGCCACTTCATCAACTGATAAAGTGGACGATAAAATATTTGCCAATCATCTTGGTTTAGTGGTGCATTGATGCATTATATAGTTACTCACTGTGTCCTGTATATTACTAAGCCGTGATTCAGTGCAAAATACAATTGTTCGCTTCAAATGTTTGTCTTATTTCACATTGCGTTGCTTGCGAATTCATTTCACGTCTTTCATTAGTCAAGCAGGAAAACGAATAGCTAAGAAGAAATGATGTTGTTTATGGGAAGCACAGTGTGCGTTCTATAAAGAAGACTGCAGTGGTTGTAAGCTGATTTCAGTGCGTCGGGCCGAGCAATTGACGTCATTGACCAGAAAGGGGTAACGCGATACCCCAAAGCGCTACTTGTGCTAAATCTAGAACAGACGATGGGTGTAAACTGACAACGATAATTGTTGGCCATGAATGCGGACCTGTAACACATGCAGCGATCAAATTGTCCGTCGGATAGTACTCCATTGATTTTGAAAAATCTTGGGGCAACAGGCTACCCCTTTTGGTTGGACTAGGGGTAGAGATTGATAATTTGATAATTGATAAGTTTTTGATAATTTTGAAGATGATAATATCTTTGCATTCTTTCAAATCTCACCTCAGGTAGATACAAAGCTCTAGTTCCCTAATGTCTTGAATGAAATGAGCGGGTTTGCTGGATCTCTTTGCATCTAATCTGATTTATTATTCGCTTTACTGTGGAGTGACAAATTAGATTTCATTTAGAGTGCAATCACTACTTGAAATTGCATGCATGCAAAGCTTGTAAACATATTCATTTCAAAAATGATTTCTTGAGTTTTATTCAACAATGAGAAAACAGACCTGTCATTACACTAAGGAGGCAAACATTTGATAAGGTAGTTTTATGATTGGTGTCGCTTCACACCCGTGATATTGGCAGGTTAATGAATATATGTCAATTTACGTTGACTTTCTAAGCTGTCAGTTTTTGACATTTACAACTTAATAATTATGCCTCTTAATCAAATGTTCAAGAATTATGTTTATTTTTCATCCTGCTACCAGCAGGATTTTAAGTGAAATGAGTACGTGAGTATGTTTGCTTGTCGACAATGTACACTAATATCTGAAACGTGTTCGAGTGGAATGAGAAACGGTGATAATATATGTGCTACATTTAAACACATGGCAGAACTTGGTTGAATGATGATTAACATTATAAGCAGCAACTCTATTTCTCATACAATATTTTGCGTTACATTTACGTCGTTCAACAGCATCATATCCAAAATCTCATACTTACTTTGACAAATTTAGTGTCGAAATTTTGCCCTTTAAGATATTCCTGTAATTCTGCCACTGTAATATATCCTGACTTGTCGCGATCAATCGCATAGAACGCTTCAATGAGATCCTCACTTTCCATTTCAAATAGTCCTCAAAATGTGGTCAGTTTTGATCAAGGAAATCACTTAGACTGCGAGTGATTGATAAAGTAGAGTGAGTTGTACTCATCATCGGCACTGATTCCTCATTTGCCGAAATGCAATGGACAACATTGTCCAATTAGGATTGTTATATCATGTACACGGAGATACGAAAGCGACTCACTTGTACAACTTCTTTTAAGTTGAGTGTCGCAAACCACACCCACATGAAACGTATTCTGTACTTATTATAGCTTGAGAAAATGATAGTGCTGCTATCAACAAAAGGAATACATTTAGCAAAAGTAATGCAATTAGTATGATGAGATACATGTACATCACATCGTGTTTCATAGTTAGGTTCGCTGGTGAATAAATCAACAGACACTCATGCAAAATGTCACAAATGTAAAGTACATCGTGTAGAGAATATTTGACTGGTACTGATGTCGGAACAGCTCTTTCCCAAAATAGTCAGCTTTATATAAGATTCAGCGCACTCTTGTGTAAAATCTGACCTTCTAATTGAAATTTGTCAATTCATACTCCAACATTTTATGTACTTTACGGGACTTCGTTATTATACTTCATCATTCCATACATCTCACCTTTTTGATTTCTTCACTTTTCTATATTTCCTTTCATATTCCTCTTTTCAGCATCATGAACCTTTTTCAAAGTCATTCAATTACTCAGTCAGTCTAACACATTTTCCCCATATTTCCTACTTCTATTTTTCTATTTTGTTACTTTTTCACTATTGTCAAAGAACACCTTTGGCTTACAAGTTCGTCTTTTATATCTTATTCCTTCGGCGCATAAGCCTTGACTAAAGAAAAGGGAAGTTTCTATCAAACTATAGTGACGCTTCAGCTGCCTCCATTTTAATCATTTCAGCAATCTTCAAAATTGTCATTCTTTATTGTGAGCAGAGCAAATTGCCTTTTTGAAAACAAAATCATGGTCAATTGATTATTTCCTACTTACGTGACTGTAATGTAATCACGTCTCATTTTATCATCGATGGAACTTCCCTGTGAGTTGTTACCGAATAAACTTCAACCTTCGATTTTCGGATGGTGAAATCCTGAATTGACATCAGTAAATAAACAAATACAATCTGTTTGCTTTTGTTATCAAAGTAAACGTTTCCTGCGTCATCAGTGATGAAAATTAACTGATGTGATGAAATGGAATTTATAGTCATAACACAAATATGAAGTCGTTACTAAAATTAGAATTTTGAATATACGATCCACATTTTCATTGTACTTTTTTATTGGTTTTGATATATAAATTGATTCGATGACTCGAGAGGGAATTTCGTACTGAGTTAATTTATTTAAACCAGCGTCGTGAAAGAAATTAATAGATCATTATCTTGATTGACGTAGATAAATCTAAAATTAACACCATATAATGTGTGTTGCAGGTGTGACATGCTTTAGGAGACGACAAGTCAAAATTCTTTACGTACAGAGGCGTTTAAAGAATTTTTTCATAGCCCTATCGCTGCTGTGTTTTGCAAATTAACGAGAACTTGTGCGCATGTGTAATTCATAGACAAAAGGCAATCCAGATCAAAAATTTACTTCAAAAATATAAAAGCTAACCAGAAAACGATAAAACCAGCTCGTGAAATATCTTTTATTCTCCAAAAAATTCATATTTTCATTTTAGGTCTCTTTAGTCTTGTGGTTATCTTCATTTGCAATTTGGTTAGCTTCTCGTCATGCCTCATGCCGAGCTGTCTTAGTTTATTAAAATGTAAATTAATTCTAGTAATGAATCATTTTTTCCTTTTTCCTCCGTTGGGTCGACTAAGTACCATGCATCCTGCTCCGTACTGGGGTATGGATCTCTATGTTTTATGTGTTAATTGGATTTTTTGCGCAATAGACTTTGAATAATCTACCGTAAATCGTTCCAAGATGTTGCACTGTTGTTCCTTTAGGTTTTTATACTTCCGTTTTAAGGATACTTCGAATTTTTAAGCATGCAGTGCTTTGATTTAATTCCCCCGTGTGATTTCATGTCATTTCTAATCTCTGACTGTCTATGGAGTTGTTATTTCAATGGTATAAAGTTAAACACATAGGCCAATATTAATATGAATACAACGAATGTCTTTGATTTATGATATACCTGAAGATTTTGTTGGGTACATGTCAAATACATAATTATATGCATAATTAAAAAGGCTCAGGTATTATGAAACTTGATACACTTATCAAGAATTGCAAGATTCTTTTGAGACGCGCAAGACATCAAAGTTCTGCGGTCAAAGTGTGGTAAGCTAGTTCCAAACACAATTCAAGAACCTTATCCACTGAAGAAATTCTACAATTTTTTCATAGACACACTTCATTGAAGTTTTATAATTATGGGCATTTTTTTTAATAGCCTTAAGTTTTGTGATATGATCAACATCATAAATAATCCATTCTCATGTAAGAGACAATCTTTTGTTTAACCACATTATGGCCACGTAATAACGGGTGATTTGGACATCGTGGATAATCAAGACTTACATCAACTCTTTAGTTTTGGTACAAAACACAGAATCCCCAAAAGTCTGAGTTGGAGTACCATAACAACTCAATTCAGGAATTTATTAAATGAGCATATAAAATAAGTAATAAGGAGAAGCTCGATGCCCTTTTATTCTCAGTGTGGAAATTACGACACTGGCAGTGATTAAAATCGAATATATCTTGCCAAGAAATATTCGAATAGATTTCTCGCACATAGTCGACACAAGACAATTGTCAAAATTGGTGAAAATCTGAAAGAATTAGAGAATCACCTCGTAATTCGTCAGTTGATAATGATAACCAATAAAGTTGCTAATAATTATGCATTCATTTGCAAAAAGTTTTATCTCCAAATTCTCTCAGCCGAGTTGGGAATTGATATTTCCACGTCGAACATATCGGATAATAATAACTACGGTCCAGAGCAGATTTTAGCGCAGAATGTAATTGAACAACATACAACAATTATGAAAAGCGAGCTCAAACTATCTGACTGTGAAAAAGACAGAAAATTACCAAATTGTATTGGATTCCAAAATTTCACAAAACTCTATGCAAATTAAGATTCATAGCAGGTGCACGACACTGCACATCGAAAAAGCTTTCCATCAAAATAAATTCAGTCTTGACTATTTTACATACTTAACAACTTTAAGAGATATTATATGGCTGGCAACTAAGAGAAACTGTGGTTTCGATTGTTTCTGGAATATAAAGTCTACACAAACATTTTTACACAGAGTAAATTCGACGCAAGTTCATTCACCACAAGTTTTCTGATTTTTCAACCTTATATACGAATCTTGTTCAAAAACTGATTGAAGATCACGTATTCACTATTATGGATTTGGTGTCTAATTCCCCAAATAGAAAATTTATTTGCATTGGATATGACAAGTCCTTTTTCTCAATGAATAAATGTAATGGTTATTACTGTCCTGATAAGCAGAGGTTAAAAGAAGCCATGCATTTCCTATTATCACAGACCTACGTCACATTGGTAAGTCTTCAAGCAGATTAAAGGCAGTTCAATGAGAGTAAATTCTAGTCCACTCCTAGCTGACCTATTTCTCTTAAACTGCGGATATGTTTTTATGCAAAATTTGGTAAAAACTAAGAAATATCATTTGGCACGCTTACTATCACTTACATCAAGACACATTTATGATATATGTGATATCAATTATTGCAAACACCTTGATTCGTTGATTCACAGAATTTGTCCACCTCACTTGTTGGCGGAGAGAAATGGTGATGATAATAAAGAGGTAGTTTACCTTGATGTGAAAATACAAATCTCATAAAACAGCTTAAGAACTTCAGTGTATCACAAAGTGGATGACTGGCGCAACTGAATTCTCTGGAGGGCATTACAGATGGCCTTTATGTTTTCGCCTCACAATTAGTGAGATATATAGGTGCAAAGGAAAGGGGTAACTTATTACCCCAGAAACATTCGATCGGATGTAACTTTAGAAGATAAACAGAAATACTCCATCATATCATGTGTTTAAAGATTCAATACGATGCCTCTGAATAATTGGCTTTTCATAAATTTCTAGATTTTTTAACTGTAGAATAAATTTTTTTGAGGCTGGGGCAAGTTTGACCCCTCTACGTTAATAACGAGATCCTTATTAATGAATAAAATGTAACATCCAAAATGACTCTGTTGACATTCATTCTCCTGGCTGCAGAGACATGTAGCGCAGATCAAGTCACGAGAATTTTCACGGAGTCCACACAGGATCTTTTTGAAGTCACAGCACGTGCTGATGATGATGGATTGGAAATAAACGAAGCAGTTCATGATTATTATATTGAAATGGAGTCTGATAAAGAATCTTTATCATCGATTTTTCGAATGATGAAATTGACGGAAGACATGGGTTTCAATGGTCAAAATTATGCTCCTCATCGAGCATCCTAATCACTTTCCCCGGGAAGTGAGCGTTGAGGATGCCGATAAAAGGAAAGCTGCCAAATATGAAGAACCTGCAGATTGGATTTAGCAGCAAGGGTGCAAGTGCTATTTCATGCCCTTTGAGTTTGAAGTGGCTAAATGTTAGTTGCTGAAAGGCATGTTTGGTTGCTCCATCGGTGAGGAAGTTTCTTGTTAAGGAAGGCTGGTGTTAAAAGCATAAAGATCACCTTCAAAGAGTTGAGTGCAAAGGCGAGAGACGTTAGCAGCTTTGTGTCAGGGCGGATAATGTTTTACACAAATTGTTTTAGTGTTTAAAACACGATGAGAAGTTTAAAACATGTTTTTTTAGAAGTGATTATTAATGTTCCTTGATTATTAAAAAGTGATATTAACCTATTCAATGCTATAACCGAAAGATTATACAACCATGGTGGCAGTTCGTCACCATCGACCATCAGGAGATGCTGGACGCCGAAATAGTCAAGGCAATCTTATAGCGAATCATACTTCAAGCCTCCGCAAATTACAATGGTTTCAAGAGTGGGTTCATCGTGTAGAAAAAAAAATCCCTTATCAATCCTATCAAAAATCTAGGAAAATCTAGGTAACACACCCTTAACTTTCAACTTGAAGTCACGAGTCTTTTCGAAATATAAAGACACGTTTACTCCAATGAAATCGCAGATAAAGATCGCAACAGCTAATCAAAATGAAGAAGCTTTGTAGCTTTGTCTCAGTTACTGCATTTACCTTCCACATGGCTCTCACCAATATCAGCTATGTTTTCAGGATTATGTCCATTCTAAGAGGCTAGATTTCTCAGTCACTAGCTCAAGAATTCTTGTAGCTATCTGCAGATGCAAACTGATGCAGGTTAGTACAAGTTATGCCACAAATCTGTGAGTTTTACCATTAGTAAGCGATTAGTTTTGCAACTACCGTCTTGTGAAAAGGCATGGCTGTTCAAGTCGAGTGGTCGAAAACACGTTTACCCGTACCGTTGTCTTGTAAGTAGCTTTCTTAGGTACCTGTAGAATGCAAATTGATGAAGATTTGTGTAAATTAGACAATTTATGCAAGTATCCATGCAAGTACGCTCTTGTGAATATGCGCACAAACTCAGGCATCTCCATGGAAAACACGTTTACACACGCTAGTAGTTAGAATTGCGGACGCACTGATAGTGGATGCGAACATGGATTGGAACATGTGTTCCGAATTGCCAATGCGAACATGTTCCGAATTGCGAATGCGAACATGGATATGAACATGTTCCGAATTGCGAATGGATGCGAACATGGATAGGAACATGTAAATAGGAACCGCGTTCCGATTGATAGGAGAATTGAGATCATACTCAATGATTCGGAACGGCTTGTTCCGAAATTGAATTAGAGTATGTGAATTAGAATAGGGATGCGAACATCTATTTCGGTACTTAAACAGGTGTTTGTTTTGAGACTGCTTGCTCGAATGCGACAATTGTGGCCATTGTGACTATGATGACAATTTTATTTATTTTCATAATGCGTTTACAGATCAGAAATTATGTTATGAATGTTCTATTATTTACTAATCAGAATCCCATTTACAGAATTTGCGAAATGAAAACAAGAGGTTTACAATGTAAGTGTAATTAACCATAAAAAATGAAAGAAGGTAAGTCACGTCCCTCGGGGGACTCTGTTAACTTCAAGAAGTCCTCAGCCCATTCGAGGAATGTTGCATTGTTTGTGAAGTCGTGATCACACTCGTGTATAGGGCACTTCGCCGACAGTCCTTTTCTCCTTTGGAGTGCTGTCACTGTTAAAGTCTTCCAGAGTTCCACTTTGCATCCGCAACACAAATTAACCTTCGCATCCAACGATCCACCCATAATTACTTGACTTTCATTTTGGTAACAGAACAGTTGTTTCTGGGTACTCATCATGAAGTTGATTCGTAATAGATTCCTAATGTCTACTCAAGTCACGAGGATTAGAACTTGCTTAATTGGAACAATGTCATCCTTATATATCCCTTTAGGGAAAATCGGAACCTCTCTGATTGGCTGTTGGGAATTCCTTTGTTTAAAAAGTATATAAGTCCTAGCTGTGTACCAATTCTCATCAAAGGTTCTAATCCTCAAGTACCATATTATCAGCCATCTTATTCTAATCACATTGAAAATGGAACGTATCACAGCACCTCCCACTTCTCCAGCTGAAGTTGAAAGGATCGAATCGGAACAGGTATTCAGAACAGGACCCATAACTCCTCCGGAGTCATCCGAAGATGAGAATTGCATGGTACAGAGTAGTGTGTTCGAAACACCGGTGGAGGCCTTGATAACGGTGAAGACACGCTGTGGAAGAGATGTTCGAAATGCGCCCAGGAGGATCCACACGAAGCGAATAAGTGTGCGTATGGAACCCGATGAGGAAAATCTCACAACTGCGCTGGAGTTCAGCATTATAGAACCACCAACGCCTCGCCGCTGCCCTGGTGCCCCCAAGAAAACAAAAGTGTGTGTTCGTGTTGACTTAAAAAAACTCATTCCTTTTCCCAATATCAACAACATGTAACTTTTTATCTTAAATATGACTATACATAAATGAACAATCTTGTTTTTATAATTTCACAAATCGAATTTCTAATAGGATTTGAATGGGAACTGGGGATAGATATATTCATCTCTGAAATAGCTACCTATAAGTATTTCTAAGTTTAATATTTGGAGGATATATATTTCAAATCACTTGTTTGAGACTTTGAAACAGCACCGAACGTACTAGAACAAATTTGAAATGAATATTAATGTGTAATTCAAATGATAGTCAAATTGGATGAAAGTTTGAATAGATTTACAGTGTTTTTTGAATGCTTTTTTCACCTTAGGATGATATCATACATATTGCATACAATACATCATCAGCTAGAGAATGAAAAGACCTTTCTAATGATATAAGGTATGTACCCATTCGATGAAGAAATCCCTGTTGTATGCAAGTGTATGCAGGAAGAAAAAATTTATAATTTCAATTTCTAAGTTTCTCAACTAAATTCTATCTATCTTTCAAAGGGCTATAGCTGCTTCGGATGGTGTCATACATGTGTCATACAATACACCATTAGAATCAGCATGAAAAGAGCATTCGAATGATATAGCATATGTACCTATTCAATGAAAAAATCCTTGTTGTATGCAAGTGTATGCAACTGGAAAAATTCTAAGTTTTTTCTCAAAAATAACTAAGTTTTCAAGTTTTTGAAAATTTTCAAAGTTAAAGTTTGATCACTCGAAATGACCATAATGCATAAACTTCCACATGAACTTGACCTTGACCTTTGACTTGACCTTGACCTTTGACCTTCATACACTTCATACACTTCATACACGGCGGGGGGGGGGCCTCAAAATTTCTCGGGCGCTTCGCGCCCTCGAAATTTTTCGGATTATAGGGTAAATAAATTTTCTCGTGCGCTTCGCGCACTCGAAAATTTATTTACCCATGGGTTCCGGGTGCCATAGATACTCTTTTTGCTTCCCTAACCCTAACCCTAAACCTAACCCTAAACCTAACCCTAAACCTAACCCTAACCCTAACCCTAACCCTAACCTTAACCCTAACCCTAACCCTAACCCTAACCTTAACCCTAACCCTAACCCTAACCTTAACCCTAACCCTAACCCTAACCCTAGATACCATTAAATTTAAATTTGGCGCAAAATTTGATTTTTCGAAATTTGGCGCGAAATTTGATTTTACGAAATTTGGCGCGAAATTCAAATTTCGATTTTTGCGCGTTTCATGATGCAGTCTGGATTTAACTTCTTAAAACTTAATGACTTTTTCTTTATTATTTGAATTTAGATGAAATCCTTAACTTAAGTAGAATTTTAAATGTTTAGAACTGCAGGGAATCCATCTTCATCACATGTTAATTGGCTTAACTTCGCGGTTACATGTACCACTCTAGCATCAAAGACTTTGATGGCACTTTTCTATTTCATCATTAAAATATATCAGCTGTTTAGATTTGTTTGAATTCAACAGTTTGTTTTTCTATACCAATGTGATGTTATGATGACATCCGGTCTTTGTTCATGGTTCCTTTGTTAGAATCATATATAAAGAAGTTGTAGAGCTCCGTTCTTCACTCATTTTTGAATTATTCTTGGTGCATAGCAGACCTCGTTCTCCGTCTCTCCGTTTTATCTATTTATAACTGCAATTCTGAAGTGAGTTCTACATTCTTCTATTCACTACTTTCTATAGTTTGGGAGTAGGAACATTACTAAGTTCTTATAACCAGATAGTTTAAAACATGTGGCTGGATCTTAAGTTAGGAACACTATATGTTATATTATTAAACAGAATTATTAATTTTCATAATTAATTATAACATTTTCAAAACCTATAAAGCACACAAGCTTATATGATGAAATGTTTAAATAAACAAACATTTCCAAAGTGTGCTTCAAATTTGTAAATAATTCAAATGCTAATTTTGTTTTCAAAGTGATAGTCTGTGGACCATTTACAAATTAAAAGTTGTTTAACCAAAGTCAGAAATGTTTATCTTTTCAAAACAACAGTTTCGTTTCTATGATTTCATTTCGAAATAAAATAATAATACATCAGCTGATTTCAATTTCATGTTAATATGTAAACAACCCTTTTCAAGATAAATTCAACATTTCGACTTTCGGTTTCTATCTCGAAAAATATATATCTCTGTCAGAAAATTAATGACTGTGGAATTACTTTCCAAAATTTATTCAATAGTTACTTAAATGAGTTCATATTTGCTAACAGACAATGTAATGACAAACGTTTTCCATGACTTACAGAAATGGTTCGTCAAGCAAGCATTGCACGTCAAAGATTAATTTTTCACTACTGCGAAACTTGTAAACAACCGGTGCGTCATGCCAACAAGAGTGGGCATAAAGATTGTAATTTCAAGGAGGGCTGCACTTATGTGTACTGCCTCACCTGCAGAGCCTACGTGCGAAGCACAAAAATGGCCAACGACGAAAAGTCCAAAGCCTTCATCATCCGGCATGCTACCTGTGCGCAGGAGAATGGCAGGGGTGGAGTTAACCTGACCTCGAAAGCCGAAAGAAATAAATTGGCTAGACTGTTCGCGAAGGAGGATAGGGCTGCAGAAGGAGTTTTAAGTCAATGCGCAGAACCCTCAAAACCCCCAACAAAACCGCCCACAAAAAGGAAATTCAAGTCAAGAGAATTCCTGGACAGTGACTCGTCATCCAGTGATTTAGAGGTGAGTACTGATAACTGTACATGCTAAATTTAAAATAAAAAATGAATAATGTTAAGAACATTTGTTTCGCTATGTATGAAGTAAATTCAATTTTTAAAACATTTCAGTGTCCGAGGTCTCAAGCGAAGAAAAAGACTGACAAAAAGTTACCTCAAGTGAGAAATGTAAGTCATGTTGATAAAAATTAATCACCTTTGATGTAAAATAATATGTTATTTCTCTTTACAGCTGTTTAAAATTCTGCCACCGGTACCGAAGATGCGTGTGGTAGAAGAAACAAGTAGCCCACGTCCCGTAAGTACAGCTGTTATAGTCGTTATTATAAGTTCCTCTCACCACTTAATGTATCATACATAACGCATTTACTCAATTATTCTTCTATCTTTTTCTACCGTTTCAGGTAATGAGATCCTTATCCCTGAAAAAGACCAGGGTTAATAGCGTCGCCTCAACACCTGCGACTACAACTTCCGTTGAGGATAATGAGGAGCGTCCCTATACAATACGGGAGTCCTCATCCGATGAGAGGATGGATTCAGACGAGAGTAGCGAATCTTCAACATCGACCACCTCGTCCTCTTCAACATCAACCACCTCGTCGCCCACATCTTCTGATGAGGATGAAGCAAGACATTCCCTTGTAAGTACCGAATTTAATAATTAATAACTAAATCTCATGATTTCTCTTGATAAATGCTGTTCTAAAATTATAACAGTGATATCTATTTTCAAAATAATTCGATTCAGGACAATTTTTCACCGTTGACTCCTGAGGTACGATTTTCACAATTTTGTTAGAACTGTAGTGCTCTATCCTCATTATAAGGACATATAGATAGTAAACAATTATTTCTTCTTATTTCAGGATATGTGTGATTTCGCATCACAAGAAATATCATTCTCCCGAATCCGTGCGTCGCCAACTTGCAGCGTTCAGCTGCCCCCTACACCGATCCTTCAATACCGAACTCCTGCTCCTACTCCGGTCCCCTTTCCTGCTCCTGCTCCAATCCCTGTTCCTGCTCCTACTCCGATCCCTGATCCTGCTCCTACTCCGATCCCTGATCCTGCTCCTGCTCCAGTCTCTATTCCTGCTCCTTTAGTACAACAATACAATGTTGACCTAGACGATACATCCGAGAATGATGAGCGGCTAGAAGAGAGGTTAAAACTGTGCCAGCAACGCCTGAAGATGGCTGAGGAGAGGGAAACTAAGCTCAGGGAGGAGAATAGGGGTTTGATTGTGTCCGTTAGAAATTTAACACAGTCAAACCTACTATTGTCCTCCTCTGTAGCCAGAGGTGGTCGACAGTTTGTGCGTGAGACGCTGATGCACTTAGTGTTTCGCGATGGGGAATTGACAAGAGTGAGGCTGTCTCACATGGAGGACACGACCGACTGCTGTGAGCAGTGCCACCATATTAAACTGTCGCACAGCGACAGGGTCAAGTGTGAAAAATGTAAACTTTTTACTTTTACTTTTTGTTTTGACTTTAAATGGAAAAAGAAATTGTTACAAGTCCTGTCTTCTTATTTCATCGTAGATTGGAACAAATGTCATTGGCTAGTAATCGTTGTGACGTCATAGGATGATAAAAAATATATATAGTCTGCAAAATTATAATCCTCACCAGTTTAATAAACATGGTTGTCTGTTCTAAATGTGGAAAAACGTTTACTCTTAATAGTAATTTGCTACGCCATGAAAAGTTTTGTAAGTTAGGAAAAACTTATCAGTGTAGGAAGTGTCCATATGAAACGAAACGACAGGATAATCTAAAGCGACACAATCTAGTCTGTGATAAGCAACCAAGTAATTGTAATTTAAATTCAAATCCTCGAAGTATCTCAGCTAATGATAGTGAAATACCCAAATCTAGTACTGCTGAATCAACGTCTAGACATGTACCAATCAGCGCTTCAAATAATAGTTTGATCTTTATGCAATGCTGCTCCCGCTGTGGTAAAACGTATAATTCTATAAGCAAATTCCGTCAGCATATGAATATGCATAATACAAATAGTGAGATGAATATTCAAAATAATCATGGAACTGTAAGTCTCAGCGAAAGCGCGCTCAACGGTCATGCTCGTGTATACGACATCACACCATCAGCACACACAGTAGATATAACTTCCTTTTTATTAAGTATGCGATCTATATTAGAGAACTTAGTGACAAACCTTCTAGAAAATTTTCAACTACGTGGTCGTCTGGTAGCACAAATTCGTTATGTGCGATCAAATCCTCAGGAAGATGAAACGTTTCTCGCACACTTTACTTCATCATCCACAAACTATATTTATGACTATGATACATGGTTCCAAGATAACTTAAATAGTCTCTCAAGTCATATTGAAGCTTTTGCAAATAAGGGTAGCAATTGGGTTATAGATGAAATACTAAATATAGAATTCAATGTTATTACTAGTCCATTACTTTCTGGTGGAGAAGTATTTAATCTACCAAAGAGTTTGAAAGATTCGAAGGCTGTAATTAATGTACATTCAAATGTAAATGACTGTTTCTTGTATTCAGTTCTATCAATGCTACATTACAATGATGTATCATATTCTAGGAATGAGATAAAATCATATAGTAAATGGACATCTGAACTAAATATGAATGGCATCTCTACACCCGTATCAATTAAAGATATTCCTAAGTTTGAGAAAAATAATGACATTAAAATCAACATTCACCTTTACGAAAAAGGACTAAAAGGTGTTCGATATAGCAGCAACTTTATTGGTAAACGAACTGTGAATATACTACTAATTATAAACAATGAACGTGCACACTATTGTGGAATCAGAAAACTATCAAGATTATATAGAAAAATAAATAGAAGATATAAACATTTCTGCGATCGATGTACCCAATCGTTTACATATAAGACAACTTTGGAGCGACATTATCAATTTTGTGTTCGTGGAAAGGCACAAATAGAAAGAATGCCTAAACAACTAGAGGTAAGCACAAGTAGCATGGAATATCAATTAAGTCCTCCTTTAGTTGTTTATGCAGATATAGAGTGCTACATCGATAATAAAGTACACAAACCGGCAGCAGTTGGTGTTTATCATGTTTGGCATAAAGCTCTCCAGTCCAGATTTGAAAACAAATATTATGTCTTCAAAGGAGAGAATTGTATTATGGACTTCTTGGATCACCTAGAAAATATAGCTCAAAACTTATATGATAATCAGCGTGCAATAAGCCGGCAACCAATGTCTCTTTCTTCTGATGAAGAAGAAAAACATAAAAATGTAAAAAATTGTAATAAATGTAAAGCTGTATTTAGTGATGATTGCATAAAAGTAAGAGATCACGACCATTTAACAGGAAGATATAGACAAACAATATGCAGTAAATGCAATCTTCGATTAAAACTAAATAGGCGGGAACTACCCATCTTCTTCCATAATTTTAAGAATTATGATAGTCATATCGTTTGCTATAAAGCAATTGGAAAGAAGAAGTCATGGAAATTGGAAGTAGTAGCAGCAACAGCTGAAAAGTATATAACTCTATCCGCCAGCGTCCCTGTAAACGAATACAAAGGAAAAACAATCTACTTCAAGTTAAAATTCTTAGATTCTTATCAATTTTTAAGTGCATCATTGAGTGAGTTAGCAAGAGGATTGCAAGTTTATGAACATGTAGAAAAACTAAGAAATGAATTTCCCCTGTTAACAGATGATATTCTTTATCAAAAGGGAGTGTTTCCCTACTGTTATTTCAAAAGTCTAAATACATTGTCAGAAAAATGTCTGCCACCACAATGTGAATTTTATAATGATCTCACTCGTGAACATTGTTCAGATGAAGAATATAAGCACGCTAGTAATGCGTGGTTTGCTTTCAATTGTAACAATTTTGGTGATTACATGCTTGCATATTTGAAACTGGATGTATTATTACTGACAGATATTTTTGAAGTTTTTAGGTCACTAAGTCAAAGTGAAGATGAAGTAGATCCTGTCCATTTCGTTAGCCTTCCACATCTTAGCTTTACTTCAGCTTTAAATTTGACATCTAATGATCCTCCACACTACATACAAGACGAAAGTATGTATAATCTCTTCGAAAGGGGAATAAGGGGTGGAATGACTTTTACGAACATTCACAGAGCACGTGCACGCATTTCGGAATTACAAAATAATACAAATGAAAGTCGTCACTTATCTTACATTGATGTCAATAACCTTTACGGTTCTTCGCTCAGTAAGAGTCTACCACATTCAAATTTTAAATGGTTGAGTGATAGTGAAGTAAGCTATTTTCTAAACGAAGAAAATATACAAGCTATCGATGATGATGGTGAAATTGGCTATATTTTTGATTTGAACTTAGAATATCCTGCAAACATACATGATGACACTGCCGATTTCCCATTAGCGCCAGAGATGCAGACCGTAGAGCAAAATATGTTCTCAACTTATATGAAGGATTTACATAGGAAAATAAGACCAGACACTAAATTCAGTTCAACTAAAAAACTCTTGCTTCATCAATTCAATAGGGAAAATTATGTTGTACACTATTCAATATTAAAATTTTATTTATCCATGGGTATGAAAATCACAGAAATTCACAACGGTATAAAGTTCACACAAAAGCCATGGTTGAGAACGTACATTGATATGAATTCACAAAAGAGAGCTCAATCAAGTACCAACTTTGAAAAGTCATTTTATAAGTTGAAAAATAATTCTTTATATGGTAAAACAATGGAAAATGTAAGACGAAGGAGAAAATTCAAATTAGTAAACAGCGTGGAACAATGTCGAAAATTATCAAATCATCCTCTCTATGTACAGCATAAGATATTTGATGAAGATCTAGTTGGTATGGAAATGTATAAACCTTCAATAATGTTGAATAAATTGATTTATGTTGGTCAGGCGGTACTTGACTACAGCAAATTGGAAATGTACCAGTTATACTACAATGATTTAAAAAGATGTCCACTGATAAATAGAACGCGGCTTTGTGGAGGTGATACCGACAGTTTCTTTCTATGTTTATACACATCACCATCTGTCCGTCTGGAAGATATACTTCTATACTTCGGTGAAAAGTTTGACTCTTCAAACTATGACAGTCATCACCGACTATACTCAACTACAAACAAAGCTAGATTAGGTTGTTTTAAGGATGAGTGTGCGGGAAAGTTGCTTGAGGAAATGATCTTGCTAAAACCAAAAATGTATTCAATGAAATATCTAGATTCAACTTGTGATAGCATCAAGCGGGCAAAAGGAGTGCAGAGAGCTGCAGTTAAAAAATTACAACATAATGATTATAGGACTGTGTACTACAGTGAGAAAGATACAAATGAGGAAATGACAATTATAAATTCAACAAATCACGTAGTCACTACAAAATCATTTAGAAAGCGAGGACTTTCACTTTGGGAGGATAAGCGCTGTTGGTTAAATAAAAATCTATCTCTACCATATGGACACTATAGTTTAGGTCTTCCCCCACCTTCAAAGAGAAGGAGATGCCTTCCTGCTACAGGTGACGTAGAAGTTTAAGAAATTTAACAAAGTAAACTAACCAATCACTACATTTCTGCGTAGTCATGCTTAATAATATATAGGTAGATTAAATATAAAATGAAATTTCTACATCTTTCCGATGTGTAGAAATAATTACTAAAACATAGGTAGTCCTACTATGAATTGAAGACGTAGCACTCAACATCATTCCGATATGTTGAGATGTAAAATAGCAAGCTTTATGCAAACAAATAAATTTAGGTTTATATTTGAAAACATGCCTCATTACATTAGAACATGGAAATTAAATGACTCACAAAGCATTCACATAACAAATTCTAAGAAAGTAGTCTTTCGTCACTTAATAACAAATAGTGGTGGAAAACATCGTGGCGTTTGCATTAGCCTTGACGCATTACCTTCACTGAAAGACTTCGCTGATCTGATTGACAACCATAAGACACGGATGAAGATTCCCCTCGATCAAAAGGTATGGATAAAGTGTGACTCTACCGTCAAGCTATACGTCTGTTCACCAAAGAGAGAAGATATTGACTATCGATTTTTCCGTTTCAGTGACGTCACATGGAGAAACTTTACAAAAGAGATACTACCACATATGATTTCATTTATTAAGGATGGAGGACATCAAGCGGATGGAAGTCGTGAATCGCATGTTAACTACAAAAGTAAACTCAAAACTCAATCTTCAAGAAATCGAGCGGAACATTCCCAATCGAAAGCAATGGTTATTAATAAAACACAAGATGAAGCCGACAACGAATCTACATCTGGGAAGACCCTCAATGTTAACATGGAGGATACAGAGGAAGGATAAATATGTGACTATCCTATTCTTTCCAAATGGAACAATCCAGTGTGTTGGTGGCTTCACTGATGGTGATCTACCATATCTACATTCTACGTTGGAAAATTTACTTAGTGACTCATTATCTGAATGGGAAGTGAAGACAATGACTGTGTTATGTGAATTGAACTATCATTATGACTTTCGTAAAGTCACATCATCAAATAATCTCACTTATGAAGTGGAACTATTTCCAGCAGCACAGATGACTAACTGGCACCCATATCATGTTCATGTATTCCATAATGGAAAGATTGTGATAACCGGCATTAAAGACATAAATGATGTTCCTCCCATCCTATGTGATTTGAGAAAAATATTTGTGAAATCTACATTGTAGCTATGTAAATATTTAGAAAAGAACTGTATATTTGTAAATACATATTGAAATGTAAACATGTTTTGCTTTCCCTCTAAACCCAACGATTTGGAACATAAAACAAGGATATTTACATATAAAATAAAACTTTATTACAAAACAGTTTCAATATACTTTGTAAGAATTACATCATTTTTATAGCAGTCTTTCGAAAAAAGTTGTAAAACACTTTTACAGTTATTTTTCAATGGTCTCTCGTTGATGAAATATAGCACATAACCGCCGCACATGAGAGATACATTGCTTTGAAGTGGAAACGATGTAACTTTCTTAATCGTCCAGGAGAACCTATTCATCCATAATGCAATGTCATGTAAGCGAGGTAGATTAAGAGAGTCAAAATATTCAGCCACTTTATAGCGATTGATGTACACTGCAACCCAATGTTTACCAGGAAGATTGTTGCTGTCCGTATTGATGATAAGCGAACAAGGATAGAAAGGAATTGAATTAGGTAAATTATCTCTAGAAAAGACATCAAGAAATATTGACTTGGAGTAGGGATGAGCATTTCCCATTTTCCTCAAGATTTGTATGTTGCTTAAGTTACTCATCTCTGATAGCTGACAGTTACGTCTCGTATTCTCGTTATTTCAACTTTGCTATCATAGATAGCATAAATGAGGCAAGTAATTGTTTTCTTCAAAGGTGACTCAAATGACACCTCTAGTCGTAGATTACCAGGCTTTGTAACTCCTACGCTTTCACCGCCTAGATCTGCATCTGCTGTGAGATTGTATATAATGAAGAAGTAACCATTTTTATACATATCCATTGTAATTCCATTTGAATCATCTGTGTTAAACATGCTCAGTGCAGTGAAAGTAGAACCATATTCACGTGCAAATTTACCCTCTTTAAAATTAGGCTCATAAGCTTTGCAAGCAACAAATTTTCCATCCTGATAGAGTGCTAGTTTACTAACGTTAAAGTGTTGGAAATTAAATGGATTCTTTTCAAAAGCACCAATAAATGACTCATTTTCCACAAATGTGATATACACCGCCTTCGGCATCGCAGTGGGAAAATGATTTGGGTAGGCATGAGAGGATGATCCCGCACCAATTGTGAAGTTTGTTAACACACTGTGATTAACTGGATATATTGCATTGCTTTTCCTCAATCCTGTCGCATGCTCGTTGATGACTGACGGGTTCATTGTTACTCTCCTTACATTGAGCACGGCACTACTTATGTTGATTTGATAGTTTGTAGCTCCAAAAGCCATTAACGCGAACTCAGGATTTGCACGAATAAATTTTATTTGCATTTTAACCTGTGATAGTAGATATCTAGATTGACGAAGGAAATCAAGATAGACGGGTCCTTTCAAGTATAATTCCTTTGAATCTGCTGTCCATTCCATTCGTTTTTTTAAACCTCCATTTGAAACCTCATCAAATTTCCCTTGCTGATCATCATACCAGCCGGCAACTTGCAAGTGTGACTGTTTAGCTTGCTTCTGAAATTGCGTCATTGTATTTATGTATGCTCCATAGGGATATGCTCGATCCCCTCCTTCAATCTGTTTGTCATTCAATATTAAATACACATCTGAGAATAGACTGGCAATAGGAAGATTTGTCAATCCCACTTTATCCTTAGTTGAATCAATATTGGTACCATCAGTCTTCTTAATTTGTATACACAATTCTAAATCAATGGATTGACAGTCAATATAATCTTGAGGATTAGCAGGTATATCAAACTGAATAGGCTGTTGGTTACCATCGATATTTGTTGTGGGGACTATATCAACAATAGTTGAGGAAATAATGTCAGTTTGATGAGGTGGTGAATCGAAGAAACACAAAGCCGAATTGATACTCTGCATCGTATTAGCTTTACAAATATGTTGTCTTCCTTCGTTTTGACTTGTTTCCAGTCGCTGTGGAATTTCGTTTGCGCTTTCTTGCTTTCACACGACGTCTTGATTTAGAACGTGCTGCTCTGGTGGGCTTTTTACTTCTCCTACGCCTTTGCTTAGTAACTCGACCTGATCCAACTTGTCTTGACTTCCTACGTTTCTTCCGAACTGTACGCCTCGTCTTTGTTAAATCATCTAATGCGTCTATGGCAGATTGCTGTGCACGCAATTTCATGGATTCACCGATATTCTCCCCTTGAAGTGCATCAGCTGCAACATTTGCACCAAAGTCTAAAGCTCTGTTTCCAACCCGTTTCATGAATGGTACACCATACTTTTTGAGTGTTGGGAGAACCATACGTCTTAGTGCACCGAATATGCCTCCTCCAACTTGTCGTCTACCTCCAGCAAACACGGGATAGCCGCTCTGATAGGATGGACCACTGTAAATGCCTGACATTATGTCCTGTAGATGATTATAGATCCCACAATAGCGTAAAGCCTTATTCTCGTGTCCTGATGTGTAGTGTTAAAACAGTAACACCACCACAGAATGGTACTACTTCACCTGTATCATCATGAATTGATATGTCAATTCTATTGATGACATTTCTGCTCATTGGTACATACATCGTGTTAATAAATTCTCGATTGATTAGTTGCTTCCTTACGGATGAGAGAGGAAATGTGCGCAGAAGTGGGGCCTCAACGTCGCCAACCCTTGTATATTCAATAATGTTACAATAGACGTATAAGTTACTTATATCACGCTCTAGTGATGGGGCTGTATCGCCTATTGATGTGCCTTCATAAATAGTTGATTTTGAGAATCCCAATGTGGACGTTAACACGCTATCCAGCTTGATAAGAGAGTTCTTTCCTAACTTTAGAATCATGCGTTTCTTATGTGGATCATAAGAAAAGTGATATTCATCTGCATCAAGGTAATCTACACCAAACTCATTTAACTTTGTACATAATTCAGATGGCGTTTTCAAGCTTTCAATGTTCAAATTAACTCTTTTTACAAGTTCACTGGAAGTAGACAATTCATCACCCAATATGTCTTCGCTGTATACGTGGATATCCCATGAAGCATTTGTTGATGCTTTGAGTTTAGAAGAGGACAATTGAACCTTGAATGTATCATTTAACTCTGTCAACCAAGGTGCGCTTTCAAGGCCCTTAAACATCCCAATCATTTCAGATCCGAATTCAATAACAGCGGACTCAGACTTTTCCAATGGTGTCTTTTTAGTAAAAACAATAAATTCTGCCTCCGTTTCAACAGTAAATAAAGTTACTTTCTCTTTCTTATATTCACAAGTCATTAACGTTTCTGGCACTGATCCTTGAAACTTTCTTGCAAAGTCTTCAACACTTCTAATGACCTCAAATTTATTTTTTACTCGGATGCTCCTTTTTTGTAATGCATACAATGGCACAATTCTACATTTAAAATCAGTGACTTTCCTCTCCGAATTCCACCCACGTCCATTGTACCAATACCTTGATGAGAAAGTTGTTCTGGAATACCCAAAAGTATGACTCAAATCCTTACCTAATACAAGAAGAACATGCTTCCCTTCCTTCATCAATTTTGTTGACCCCTTTATGACTGGTTTGTAGAATTTATTCAAAGTCAGCTTGAAGAGATCATTTATTCGTTCAAACATTCTACCGATTTCCTTTTCTGTATCTTGCAAGCTCATTGTGGGAACCTTAGAATCAAAAGTTGACGTTGCAAATGCCTTTTGAATTTTAATCATGTTTTGGACAGATGGTAAAGATGTTGAAAACGGATGTAAAGTTAGATGATGAAAAGCCCATGTACCATGTAGACTATTTTGAAATATGCGAAAGCAATCATCCTTCTCTCGTACTTCTTTATGTAATTCAAAATAGTTGTTCTTTAGCAAACTGATATCGTTGTAATAAGTAATTTCAGTTAGAGCAACTTCATGGGGTCCATGCAGAGTAATTGGATTAGCGAATTCAACAGAGTAGAGAGATGGTTTGTTACTTGGGAATATCTTGGGGTTGCTATTGCTTGGAAGAATGATATTGAAGTTAGTAGACATGTTGACCACATATATGTAAGAAGTCACATGCTATATTAGCTTAAAAGTTACGAGTGTCTCCCACCTCCACATTTTGTAGATCCTGGTGCGTTATCCAGCTATTGAATGAATCAGGATATCCCTTCCATTTAACTAGATATTTCCTTTGATTGCCATGACCTTCCTTCCTAATTATTTTGTCAATCATATACACCTCTTCACTTCTGTCTACTACTTGCAATTCATAAGAGTAAAATTTTCCTTCAATTGGATTGCCATGGTAATCTATTAATTTATACATGGTGGGTCTAAATTTTGTATTTACTTCATCTACAAAAAACTCTTCTTCAGTCCAATTAGGTAGATACCCCTTCTCAAATGTAGACTTAACCTTTGAAATCCGAACTCTATCACCAACATTTTCTTTTCATTGGAAATGTTTTTCGCTTTCTTATCATACAATCGAAGCCATACATCCATCGCATTATCTGGGGTAACATCGACAGGTTTCATCTTAATGATTCGATGGTAGCTTTCATTGTAATTCTTAACAAATTTCTGAAGCTCATCTACCCAAACATGTGTATTTTTTGCAGTGAAATAGCGCCATATTTTTGTCTTCAGTGTGCGATTGAACCTCTCAACCATGGCAGCTTTATAAGCACTTTTAACACTAAACAATTCCACATTATGACTTTTAAGGAGACTTCGAACATGAGAGTTTTCGAATTCCTTCCCTTGATCGGTCTGTATTCTTTGCGGAACACGCCCCTCATCGAAAATGCTCTGAAAAGCCGCTTCAACTTCTGGTCCTCGTTTAGATTTCAGCGCACGTGCCCAAGCATAGCGAGATAAAATATCTATTACGGTTAAGATGTATTTATAGCCATCATTGTACTGTGATATCTGTTGCATGTCAGCCAAGTCCGCTTGCCATTGACTATCTATATTGTTAACAACATATTTTCTCGTTGGAAACCGCTTTCTCGCATTTTTGTGAAGAGTGTAAGTCGGTTGACTCCTTAACCACTTCTTGACTTTCTCTATCCCCACACCTGCTGCACGAGCTAGAACCTCCGGACGACTGAAACTTGCGGGTGATTTAAGTCGTAATAAATCTTTCTGAGTTTCACTGCTGTACTCATCGTCTTTGTTCTGATTTGCACGCGTATTACTCCCACAGCAACTGCTAACACAATTGATATCAACCTCTATTCCCTCTTCTCCTTTACCTTCGAGCGCAGATTTCAAACAGCAGCAAAACTTTTGTAGCGACATGATATGAGAGAAGCAAAGCTTAATTTATATTTGCTTAATATTTACTATAATCCTTTCCAACACGCATTGAGCGCCTAGTAGCTCTTTTTGGTTGAAGATCATCGGGATCATGAAGCTCTCGCTTGACCGCCATCGTGGGTGTTTTACTTTTTGTTTCATCTTGTAAGTGACCCTTGTCCAACTCATTCACAGTCGGTCCTCCAATAATATTGTGTGGTACATTTTGATCAGATAAAATTTTCTGAAAATATGACCACCCTTGTGGTGCACCTAGTTTTCGCCTTACATCTCTAACAGCATATTGCAGAAGGTCATCTATGTGACTATTTCTAATAACATCACCAGTTGTTTCATCTATTATCTCCCCTCTCTCATTGAACTTCACATGTGGATCAATGAAGTCAAATAATCGCTCAGCGCGCACACGATATGGTCGAGGTGTTGACAAGGTTATAAATCGTCGCAACTTATCACGAATCTGTCGCCTCTCATCAATGTTTTCAGCTGCTAACTGCATTCGTCGATAGGGATCCTTAATCTTCTGAATTTCCATATCCTTTTGTGTTAGTTCCTTAAGTTGATTCGTAATAGGTTGATCTATATTTTTGACTTCCTGTGCACTTTGTAATGTAGTCAATTGTACATACTCCTCTTGAGGAATGACTACCATCTTTGAATACGACATGTTTGAAAATAATAAGGCAACAAAGTACATTGCTTAAAACTAACTGTGAACCGAGAAAACTGTCATTGGTTCAGCGGAATTAGGTATGATATTTGTTCGAAATCGAAGTCGTTCCGGACATTCCTGGGTTAGATCAATAAATAGATAGCCATGTGGTTTCTTAGTTACATCTTCATATATTTTTGAAAGAACTTTAGGTTGTTGAGGTAATATCTGTCTACTGAGATGATGTATCTGACTGCTGTCTCTTGGATTTTTAAATATTGCCAAATAATGTGTATTCAAACTCCTAGTTCTTTGCTCTTTCCCTCCATCAAAAATGTTTTGGGTGATATAGATAATAAAAGCTTCCCTATGATGTGCAGTTTGAATGAACATTTCAGTTACATCCTTTGAAGATTTGCTTTCACGTAATAGATCATCTAATACTAGTAAGTCACCTGCTTTGATGTCTTCAGTTGTCGGTAACCCTTGCTTCACATCATAACCTTTCTGGCGAAGTGCAGAATGTAGTTGTGGTTGAAATATGCCATAACACCATTTAACTCTTTTAATTTCTTTATTAAACATCTCATTTCTAAATTGTAGTAATTGAGTTACAAAAGTAGTTTTACCGGACTGACTTGGTCCGGCCACACACATTGTGCGATCAGTGAATAGGCGAAAATCTGTCATCCTGAAATTTCAAAAAGCTTTAAAGACCAACACCCACCAGTTTGCTTAGAATAAAACAAGTCATGTTCCATAACAACTTTATTTACATTTAGAAACTTTCATTTCACATTCACAGCATTTGTGTTTCCTCATCAATGTCAGCATTAAAATAACTTCTCGCGTCAATTTGAGCATCTTGGCGTTTCAATTTCAACTTAACACTCCCTTCCTTGGATTTCCGTCCCCGCTTTTTGCTTTCTTCAACATCCTTCCCATCTTTTGAAGTAGATTTATCGATGGTGATTAGACACTTATCAATGGGCATTGGCTCATAAACCAACTGTAGAACTTTCATTTGTAACGATGCCACTTTTCCGGTTGAGCCGTGAGCACCAATGTATAGACCGTTGACGTGTATTAAACCCATGTATCGTCCGCGCTTCAGATCATCACACTCCATTGTATTTCCAAGTAGATCGAATGCTTGAAAGTGATCGGACAATTTCAAGAATAGCGTATCGAACTCGGGTAAATCCTTATAGCCACTTCCTTCCTCTAACGCCTTCCTCCAATGTGTAGGAGCACTTTCGGGCAACACAACGCATTCCTTCGCCAAAGAGTCGATGGTTTTGAGTATCATCTGCTGCCATTTCGGAAAGGTCACTCGCATTTGTCTCATGTTGCTATATCCAGATGAAGACATACCATTACTATGGAAAAATGGAACTTGAAGGTAGAAACCATCGTCACCATAGCTCAACGTTTGGAAGTAAAAGGTATTTCCAATCCCTTGAACCTTCCTTGTCGGTCGGAATTTAAAGAGATCACGTTCAAATGAGTCGCTCTCCTCTCTAACTATAAACATTTTTTGAGACATAATTCAATGTTGTACTTATTCGGAGCTTTTCAACCGTCAGCGATGAATGATAGCTTGAAAGTGATTAAAGAGTACAAGCGCGTCTCTCTTATATACATATTCACATGAGTCATCAATCAATGATGACGTGTCAATCCATGATTCGTCGTCTATAGCAACACTGCGGCACCTGCTACAACTTTCCCTAGTGGACTGTTGAGTACATTGTAAATGCTGTTTCCAATATCATTCAGCATATTCTAAAACCCACCACCTCCACGCTGTACTAAGTTCCGCCTTTTCATATCACTGCTTCTTGGATTTGAAAATTTTCTAATGCTGTTTAGAGAATCAGTACTCAATAAAGGTTTGTATATTGGGAGGCATTTGTGTATTGCAAAAGCCAAATCACGGATGAAATCATCACTTGAGTTTTGAATTAATTTGCACTTAACTTTATTGTTTCGCATGCTGTTTAACTTTCGCAACGCCTTCTTAAACTGACTTGAAGGTCTAAAAGAACCATTCTTCCGAGAAAAAGATGCCTTTCGTTTTGCAGTCATTTTTATTGTGTTAAAAGCAAAGCATTTATGAAAATACACATTTTTGCTTAGTTCCATGCAACAAAGTCAAACGGTAACAGATGGTAGGTCGTAGTCATCAACATCACTCAAAGTCTGAGTCGTTGCAGTTATAAGCTGTTCTATATTAGACATTAAATCCTTTGATAGAGGACAGCATGAACAGCATGGTTTTGAAGCGAAGACTTTTAAAAGATTAGCATAGTATGCTCTAAACTTGATTATGTCCCGGTCATCTTGCACTGCCACATTGACGCTCATCGATGGGGGTCCGGTAAACATGTCCACCTTGAATTTACCACCATTTTCATCATAGTGGCTAAATACGATTATATCATGCAAACAAGTCTTCAATTTCCGTGTTCTCATTTCACAATAGCAACGAGAACTCTGTGGAATAGCTTCCGTCAAACTCAGAGGCTTGAACACTTCATCGAGCCAAAATCGTAGTACTCGCGTAAGGGCATTGGTCAATATCCTCATTAAGAGTTTCTGAAGTTCAATATCATCTTCACAATGATAGAATGTGACAATATCCTCCATCAGATCTATGAGATCAGCTTTGTAACCAATAACATCATTTGCAGAGTAGAAAATCTTGCTAGTAAACAGATTGTCTTTGTGAATAATTGAAACAGGAATGATCGTGGTAAATGGCATGTTTATTAATGTCTACAATCCTCAACAAGTATGGTTGTAATAGAAGTGTGATAATCTTATATACAAAAGCTGCACAATAGCAACCAATCACAGACACGCATGATGACTCATCATGAACGATATACAGTGACTGTTGAAATTATTTCTTCATCACAAAGGGGACAAAATGTAGTTTCCAAGGGTATATAGCATGTAGAACACATGACAAAATGAGAACATGGTAAGAAGAGAAGGGATTTTTCCCGTTCAAAACACCTAATGCAGTTCCGTTCACATAATAGTTTAAACGTCTCTGTTTCTAATTTCTTTCTGAAGTCACTTTCATTGTTAGAACATTTTGATAGATCAATTGAAGGTTTCACTTTTTTTATCTCCGTTTCAGAAAGTTCCAATTTCATCCTCCTAATTTCACTGTCTTTATAATGTAGCATTGAGAAATCTTCTATCCAACTACGATCCAATTTAGCATTCATGGTATGCTCATCCAGATCCATTAGTCGTTCAACTAAATCACCAGCTTTGATATTTTCATTTAGATTTGTAACAGTTTCTATAGCCTTTAGCGAATAACCAAGGTCTCTTGCAACAATCCATGAAATTGGGAAACTAACCATCAAGCAACTTCCACGTATTTATAACTTAACCTAGTTATGAAAATAAATAAAATTGTCATCATAGTCACAATGGCCACAATTGTCGCATTCGAGCAAGCAGTCTCAAAACAAACACCTGTTTAAGTACCGAAATAGATGTTCGCATCCCTATTCTAATTCACATACTCTAATTCAATTTCGGAACAAGCCGTTCCGAATCATTGAGTATGATCTCAATTCTCCTATCAATCGGAACGCGGTTCCTATTTACATGTTCCTATCCATGTTCGCATCCATTCGCAATTCGGAACATGTTCATATCCATGTTCGCATTCGCAATTCGGAACATGTTCGCATTGGCAATTCGGAACACATGTTCCAATCCATGTTCGCATCCATTATCAGTGCGTCCGCAATTCTAACTACTCACGCTTATCATCTACTACACGCTCTAATGCACTTGTAGATTGATGCACATTTGCATATGGCAATGGAATGGACACTTTTTGGGGGATTTTGGTTGTACGTCCACGTGTCCTTAAGGTCCAGGCGGCGGCCCCCTTTTGGACAACCTGCTTGGTGGCACTGGCAGGTCGTTTCCCCCGGATGCTATCTTTAATGCCGATAGTAACCAAACAACCAGTCAACCGAGTGTTCGGCGATATATCCGAACCCCCCTCAGGAGCAAACGGTCTCGGGCGGATGAGCTCGAGTTTTGGATGGTTTACCCAGTGTTGGTTTCTTTCTTTCATAGAAGGACACAGTGTTGGACATCGATCCACTGGGTCTGAGCAACCCCCTCCCCCCCTACTGCTCTGGTAGGTAGAACTTTTTAGTTCACAGGGCTATGGGACCACCCCAGACAGAAATGGTTGGCGTCAGGAAGGGCATCCGGCCATAAAAATCTCGCCAGTTACAATTTATGATTAATGTCCTCTAATAGATTTCCGATTAATGCTAGGGCGTCCCCCGCAAGCGACGCGCTGCGCCTAAACCCGGGTGTAGTGAGAAGTATGCTAGGGTGGCAATCAATGAATTTCGCGACGTGGAATGTTGGTTCCATGACGGGCAGAGGCATCGAAGTCGCTGACGTATTGAGGCGGCGTAGAGTAGACGTGGCATGCGTCCAGGAGGTACGTTGGAGTGGTAGTGGAGCGAGAGATCTTGGTCTCGGCTTCAAGTTGTTCTACTCAGGTGGCGGTACTAGAGCTAACGGCGTTGGTATAATACTCGAAGAGAAGCTTTGGACTTCTATTGTTGACATAAGAAGGGTGAGTGACAGGGTCATGACGATGACGCTGGTGACGGGTTCGGACGGAAGTTGTACACATATTGTGTCTACATATGCTCCGCAAGCCGGTCACTCGTTAGAGGTGAAGAGTCGTTTCTATGAGTCCCTCGAGAATACTATTCGAAGTATGGTGAATGAGCCTCTCATCATTGGTGGAGATTTTAACGGTCATGTGGGTACCGGTGCTGATGGATACGAGTGCCATGGTGGCTATGGCTTCGGGGAGAGAGACGAGGATGGTGTGAGAATTCTTGAGTTTGCTCAAGCCTATGACTTAGTCTTGGGCAACACTCTTTTCCGGAAACGTGATTCCCATCTTATCACCTATCAAAGCGGCGGAAGAAGCACACAGATTGATTTCGTGTTGGTAAATCGTGGCAGCCAAGGCTCGATAAGGAACTGTAAAGTTGTCCCGGGCGAAGCAGTGACCAGTCAACACAGACCTGTCATTATGAATTTCCTCATGAGGAGGAGAAGAAATCCAAACCCCAAAGTGGCTATTCAGAAGGTGAAATGGTGGGCTCTTAAGGAGCAAGATGTCAGTCAGAAGTTTGTTGATGCCGTCTATGGTCGAATGTCTGGAACGAGACTGACTAGCGATTGGGATGGTCTAGCGAGAGCTTTGACGGAAGCTGGTAAGACGACCTGCGGCACCACTAGAGGCGGAAAATTTAGAAATTTGGAAACCTGGTGGTGGCAGAGTGAAGTGCAGCAGACCGTCAGGCACAAAAAAGAGGCCTTTAAGAAATGGCAGAGGTCCCGTACATCAGAGGACAAGGAAGCTTACAGGCTCGCAAAGAGACAGGCTAAAGCAGCGGTGGCCAAGGCTAAATATGATGCAACAGAAGATCTTTACCAGAAGCTGGGTACCCGAGAAGGGGAAAAGATGGTGTACCGTATTGCAGCTGCGAGAGATAAAGCGAGAAAGGACAATTATGAAGGTTTCTTCGTCAAGGATGAGTCGGGTCACATTATCACAACGGCAAGTGGGAACAGGCAGCGCTGGGCAAACTACTACGAAGCCCTGTTGAATCAAACAAGGCCGCATGAAGAGATCCCTGCTGGAGCTGCTGTTGAGGGTCCAGTGGCGATGATTACAAGGGATGAAGTGGCTGAGCAACTGAAAAAAGTGAGGTCGGGTAAAAGTTGTGGACCGGATGACATTCCTATTGAAGTTTTCAAGGTGCTTGGGGACTACGGCTTGGACCTTCTGGTGTACCTCTTCAATGAGATACTGACATCGGGAAGGATACCGGACGCGTGGCGGAAAAGTGTTATTACACCTATCTTCAAGGGTAAAGGAGACCATCAAGATGTTGGCAACTATCGCGGTATCAAGCTTCTCAGTCACACCATGAAGATTCTGGAGAAGATTTTGGAGAAGCGTCTTCGTGATCTTATTGAGGTGGATATCAATCAATTTGGCTTCAGACCAGGAGTTAGCACAACAGACCCACAATTTTGTCTGAGAATGGCGATGGAGGCATTCAGAGAGAAAAATAAGCCTTTCCACGCAGTGTTCGTTGATCTCGAAAAGGCCTACGATACAGTCCCAAGGAAGCTGATATGGAATTGTCTCCGCACACGGGAAGTACCGGAGTGCTACATTCGTTTAATACAGGACATGTACAGGGACAGCACAACTGCAGTGAGATGCAGACAAGGTGAAAGTCGTGCCTTTCCTGTCTCTGTTGGGCTACATCAAGGCTCAGCTTTAAGCCCTTTTCTCTTCATCGTAATAATGGATGAAATTTCCAAGGACTGCAGAAGAGGTGGTCCCTGGGATATGTTATACGCCGACGATCTCGTAATATTTGGAAGCAGTCATCAAGATGTAGAACGAAGGTTGGAAGCATGGAGGAGAGCATTTGAGAGTAAGGGCCTGAGGGTAAGCCGTTCCAAGACCGAATATCTGTCGTCCGACCCAAGAAAAACAACTATGGAGATTCAGAGTCAGCCGGTGAAGAGTGTGGACTGCTTTAAATATCTGGGGTCCATGGTCAATACTGAGGTGACCAGCGCAGGTGATGTTGCACATCGAGTACGTTGCGGCTGGAACACATGGAAGAGACTGACTCCAGTGCTGTGTGACAGAAGGATGCCAATGAAGATAAAGAGCAAAGTATACTCCTCTATGATCAGGCCAGCTATCCTTTATGGTTCTGAGTGCTGGGCCCCTCTCAAGACAGATGAGCAGAAGCTGCACGTGGCGGAGATGCGGATGCTAAGGTGGATGCAGGGCTACACACGCTTGGATCGGAAGACCAATGAAGAAATAAGATCTAATGTGGAAATAGCCCCTATTCAAGAAGTGGCAAGAGCAAGAAGGCTGTCATGGTTTGGTCATGTGCAGCGTCACGGAGAGAGCCATCCCCTTAAGAAAGCATCATGTCTGCAAGTGGAAGGAAGAAGAGGTAGAGGCCGCCCGAAGAAGACCTGGACAGCGACAATAACCGCCGACATGAAGGCAAAAGGAGTGGATGCCTCCCTGGTCCACAACCGGAAGGAATGGAAAAAGAGGACTGGACCTACCCTGGGATACGCGGGACAAGGGTCGACAAGGTGAGCAAGGTGAGCAAGGTGAGCAATGGAAAAATCTGCGTGTAAGGGCTACATTGCTTGATAAGCTGTATAGGATGTTTTCAAAAGGAGGAAAAATATGATTTACAAAAAGCACGCTCTTAAAATTAAGTTATTTCGAAGATGAATACATTTTTCGAATTTTTCAGAGCATGAGGTTTTATATGATAGACGGTTTAGTCTTTTACAAAGCAAAAAATTTGAATGACTTTTGAAAAGTAGGTTTTTACAAGTAGGTTCGCGGAGAAGAATCGATGGCGCATCTCAATTCTTCAACGGCTATTCGTGTGCAGTCTTCTTGAATGCGATGTCGAAGATGTTCCAGGCTACTCGGGCTTTGATAGTGAAAAACTCTGGCTTTCAGGAGTCCCCAAAATCAGCAATCTACTGGTTTGAGGTCCGGTGACCGTGATGGCGAATTCCGTTGGCACCCTCGAGAGATTACGTGGTCAGCAACAACTGTCGCCTCCAAGCTTCGCCGGACTACAGTTGCATAATGAGCAGGAGCCCCATCTTGCATAAAAATTGTTGATCGTATCCTTCTTCCTCTACAGCCTACTCAACTCGGGACGACCGTGGTTCTGCAACGTTTCGAGTGATTCATTGAATTTACAGTTTTTTCAAAGAAAAACGGTTCGATGATGTATGAAACATTGAATCTGATCCACACGCATAATCGTATGGGCTTGGTTAGAAATTCTTAAGACTTAAAGCTTCATTCCAGATCCGGTAGTGACATCGGCTTATCGCTCCATCGAGATGTAAGTAGGCTTAATCACTCCAGATGATGTTAGGTGGGAGATCCTGGCTTCTCAAAAACAACTCCAAATTCAACTCGTTGATCAACATCAGCTTGTTGTAAGTCATGAAGCAACTGAAGTTTGTTAAGTCGCATGCTCATGTGCTTCAAAATTCGATGAACGGAGGCAGCCGGAATACCGGTCTGGTTTCATGGTCTTCTGGCAGACGTCTTACCCTCAGCATCACGAAACGTGCCTTCCACAGTATCCTGAAATTCTTCCTCTAAAGACGGCCTCCCATGTCACTGGTTCAAAGCATTTCCAATTTCCTCGAATGTCGAAATAAACTTTAAGACCCCAGAGCAAGTGTAAGGATCCCTGATCAAATTCCTTTCGCGCTTCAATTGTCTAATCGCGTTTGTCGGCGAATTTTCGGTGTACCAGCGAATAAGATAAATGTTCGTCTTGAGATGCATAGTAAAGACAAATTCTTGGAACACAGAGCGATAGAAGCCTTTCATTGCGAGTGATGAAAACTGACTCCAAGAATTCATGAATACTAATCACATCAGTCATTGATCGAGAGAGAGACGAGAAGCATGTGCAGAAGTGACGTCACAGCTGCAATTGGGTGCAAGGAAGAGTGACAACGCAAGATCGAAGGGACCAGAAAGCATGCCCCCTCAAACAAAAAATGCTTGAATAAAGCCGCTGAAATGTTATTGACAAAAGGAAGAATAAAACATGTTAATGTTATCGTGTGGATTTGATGATACAAGCTGGTGGAAGGCGTTTTGAGGACGTACATTTTGTGACTTAAAAAAATTACTTTTTTAAATTCATTCAAATCAAGTAATTTGTGCTTTGTAAAACTAAATCGCCTTTCATGTAAAGCCTCATGTTCTGAAGATTCGAAAAAAAGTATATATCTTCAAAATAACTAAATATTAAATGCGGTTTAAGTGGAGTTTTTGTAAAAATATTTTCCTTCGTTTTGAGACATTCTGTACATGCAAATGTAAACAAAGTTTTATTTGATATTTTCAATATTTCACGCAATATATCAGGAGATATCTCATTTGGTGCAAGATGATTAAAAGCCGGAGTCACACATGATAAGCCATCGGGCACATGCCACAAATCAAAAGTCGTAAGACATCTTTAGGTACGCTGGCATGCAATAATCTAAGATTCCGTAATATCACCCGACAATGAGTTTGGGATGAAGCACCTTACAATTTTCATGAACTGATGAAACATCAAGTTTCGATTGATGCTATTGAAATCCACTTCAATATCAAAATTATCTGGGTTGCTTTTAACTTTGACTCACCGGAAAGATCCTTTTCAATTGCAGTGGATTTAAAATGCGTGGCATCCTTATAGAACTTATGGGTATAGCAGCAGTCATCCCAGCTCATAGTACGATATGCAACCATAACATTTGTGGAAGTTGCCAAGTAATCCTGAGTGATGTTTTTCTGATAATGTCTCAAGGTTATTTTAGTAAAATTCAATTTTCAAGTATCAAAAATGACATCTGGCTCAAAGAGCCCTCGACAAAGGATTTCTAAAAGAACTTTTCAGAGTCCTTGCTATCGAAAACGTATTATATAAACCAATACGTGAAAATAAATTATGATATTTTTGTAAATTCACCTTCCTGAGGACACTGACTGTAGCCTCGAATTGAAAATGAAGCTAATTGAAATGCCATTTTAATCAGATAAATGTAAATAAAACAAAAAAGACAATTATACTATCAAATATATATCATAATATCGAAAGCGTCAAGTTTGCACGTATCGATTATTTAACTCAATATAAATGTCCAATTAAATATTCGAGCATTCGTGAATCATATTGCAGCTATTTTGCTGCTAAATGAACAAAAATATGAGTTGCTTTTAATGTCCTTGTATAGCACTGTCATTATCAAATTCATTTTATCTTTCGACCAAAGATCACAACGTGTTGACTGATCTGATTTTAGTGTTTGTTTAAGTGGCCATAGCAAACGGATCGTTGCTATCAATGAAGAGCCAAACTTAGTGCTATCTCAAGTTGATGAACACGTAGTACTAATCATGTACTAAGCATGTACAAATCACAGTGCATATGTTTTTCAGCTGATTATAAATGCGAAATTTGAATTAAAAAAGCAATGGTAAAATAGGTAGCGTTTTGACGTTTATGTACCACAAGAATATAAAATCCTGTATCCTGTGATGCATGCACCTCAAAGCGTTAAAATTGCCTAGAATTCCCTTCTTTTATTTCAAAGTTTGCTAAGCATACGCACATGAGCTTCAGCTTCAAATTTCTACATTGACATTGTGCTGAGACCCCTAACCAAAAGTATATAGCTTTCACTTTCTTAACTATGAAACAAAAAGTTAAAATTATGACAACATCAAGCGTTTCGCCACTGTGTTTTTAATGTTGGTGACACATTATTTGTGGCACCAGTAGCATAAGCTTATAATAATATATTATTATACTCAGTGGCGTCGCGTGCTCCCTCACCATAGGCCTTCACTCAGCATTGGAATACTATTTCTATACCAAACACTTTTATGTTACAACATTAATTTTCATAAAAGATGAATTTTTAGTAACAATTTCCAGAACATTTTTTAAGGTCAAGTGAAAGTGCACATGAGAAGTGATTATCATGTCGCTTAAGTGCCTTACTCAAGGAGCTGAGATCACATCCCCTCTCTGTCCAGACCACATATTCTCGAGAAAAAGGAGGCAAAGCCAACAGTTTCTTGTGTTTCTCACGGCCGATCAGCCGTGATGAATGTTTGAAATTTTGATGCACTAAAATGTCTTGTGTATTTCTTATTTCTTTCTCTGTGAGTACTTCAATTTCATTGGAGAACGCTCATCATCTGATCGCAGTTTTGTCTGAACGTCAGCCACTGTTGACATAGTGACCTCTCTCACATTAAACGAAGCCAGGAACAATTGGGTTGCGCTTTATTCTGGGCTTACTTTATTTAGGCACCGCGTCTCGATCAAGAATTGCGTAGAATTTCATTGCAAAAATTGGAGAAGGCAAAGCATTATGTCTGTCAGGAAAGCCAATATTGACGCGGGCGGGTGCGCTTACTGCCTCACACGCACACAACTCTCTTTCACTGTCTGAACATCAATGCTCCGTCTGAACACACGACTAGCTTGTGCATAGAAATTGATAACAATAAAATCTCTAGAATGGAAGGAAAGCTTCATGCAATAGTCAATAGTGGCACAAACATCACACGCATTTTCACTTAGATACACTTGTCAACGGCTGCATCATTGGGCTACAATCAGTCACATGTACAATTCTGGGCTTTTCATTGGTGGTTCATGCCCCAACTTAGTTCCCCCGGATGTGCCGCGACTTTGAGTCAATTTCCATTCTTGTCCACTTCAGATAAAAAATCTATTTCTATGAGCTTGTGTGTCTAATTGTTCGAGGCAAACAGCTGTGATTCGAGCACGTGCTGCAGAACTGTTCACTCCAACCCTAGATGCCCGTTTTTGGATAAAACATGCATGATGCATGTATCATGGATAAATCCTATCAAGAAATTTCATTCCTTATTAAATAAAATGGTCTATTTTGGTGTAGATATAACTATATTAATAATATTTAGCATTGTAAAGAGTGGGAAATGTATATAAAAATTACTCAGAATAGTAATTTGGAATTGTACATGGTAAAAACATCGATGATCCATGTACGTGGATAAAATACATAATTAAAAGAGCGTTTCCTGTAGAGAAGAATTGTCCATTTGAGTTAGATACCGACTTTACTAATAATATTGATGCTGTAAGAAGTAACAAATGCAAAATTACTCAAAGAATCGCTCATGGATAAAACATCGATGATCCATGGATATCGACATGTGAAACATATAGGGCCTATACGACATATGAAATATGCATGTCTACTATTATTTCGAGTGTTTTATATATGCCCTTTATATTTGATGAAATGGTGGGTATAATTAAGATATTCAGGTGACTTCATCGCTTCTGTCTTTCTCACTCACTCACTCGTTCCTCTTTTCTTCCTCTTCTTCTACTCATTTTTCATCATCTTTCACATTCACTACATGTACATTGTAGCTACAATGGCAATAACATCAGTCAATGCTGACGAACAGGTCAACAATATTAGGCCTACACATGACATATTTTTTCAATATTAAGCAATTCTATCGGCACACATTTTTCTTCTCAAATTGAAACATTTATTGAAGTTTCTAAGTTCCACACCGTGCCCATCAGCAAGTCGACTTTGATCAGTTTGCTCGTGTGATCGCTAAATTACTTAGCTAGTAATTTGCAAAACTTATGTTATTAAATCAGCATGTAACTGAAAGAAACAATTGCATAAGTATCTCGCTCAGTCTGCGTAATCGTATCTCGCTTCTATAACTTTCCGTCACTATATTAAGGAAATTCGCCACGCGCACGCAGCTGAGGAAGTTCGGTCACATTGTTGGCAGCCTGATCGTGGCCGCATTCGCGAGCCATGAGCGGTCGATAATATTCTCTCGCTGGGAACTGTTGATACCTGTGACTCAGCGTCCCTGCTTAATAATTATTGTCCGCCCATCACGTGGGACCATAGAATTAAATATTTTGTTTATCTGCTTCGGTTTGCTAGAAGCGTGATTAATACGAAATGGACGGCACATTGAGGAGCCTATTAGGTGGCCAAAAAGGAATTCCTAATACCTTACAGAGATAGGAAAAAAGTCGTGCGTCGCTTGCGGATTAATGTGAGTTCCAGCGAAGTGCTTCGATTGCCAAAATTCCTTCAGATTCGAAGAATTCAGATCATTGCCCACAAGTTTTCTCCATAATGTTGACCCTTCCGATCATTATTAAAGAAAGTAGCAGGCGTACGAAAATTAGTTCACTTGATGTTTTCACATCCTCTCCTCGGCATTGCTCACTGTATAGTGCATACATTGAATCGAAGCCAGGCATCGATGTGTGTTTTGGTGTGTGCGAAGTGATATCACAGCACGCACGCATCTCTCACTGGCTCTGTTGTCCTTTGCTGACAGCTTATTGTTTGCCATTTCCAATAGCAAGCGATACACGAATTTTCCATTCGAGAAGGAGCAAGTTGTCTAATTCTGGTTAATGATTTTTTACTATAGAGCCAAAATAAATAAAATCACGAAAAAAAGAACACATCGAGCCAAAACTTCTACACATCTTTGCGGAAAACGCAATAGAGCCAAACTTAAGCTCTACACTACCTCACTCACCTTCAACTGAAGTTTCATCAAAATCCATCCAATACTCTGTCCTACACAGCCTTCACAATCTGACGAAAACGACAAAAATTCAATCCTTAAAACACACAACTAGCCAAAATTTCTGCGCATCTTTGCGGAAAATGCAATAGAGCCAAACTTAAGCTCTACACTACCTCACTCACCTTCAAGTAAAGTTTCATCAAAATCCATCCAATACTCTGTCCTACACAGCCTTCACAAGTTTGAAAATATGGCCTATTCAGCTGCACTTCAAACTTTCAAACACACATCGAGCCACAACTTCTGCGCATCTTTGCGGAAAACGCAATAGAGCCAAACTTAAGCTCTACACTACCTCACTCACCTTCAAGTAAAGTTTCATCAAAATCCATCCAATACTCTGTCCTACACAGCCTTCACAAGTTTGAAAATATGGCCTATTCAGCGACATTTCAAATCTTCAAACACACATCGAGCCACAACTTCTGCGCATCTTTGCGGAAAACGCAATACAGCCAAACTTAAGCTCTACACTACCTCACTCACCTTCAAGTAAAGTTTCATCAAAATCCATCCAATACTCTGTCCTACACAGCCTTCGCAAGTTTGAAAATATGGCCTATTCAGCGACATTTCAAATCTTCAAACACACATCGAGCCACAACTTCTGCGCATCTTTGCGGAAAACGCAATAGAGCCAAACTTAAGCTCTACACTACCTCACTCACCGTCAAGTAAAGTTTCATCAAAATCCATCCAATACTCTGTCCTACACAGCCTTCACAAGTTTGAAAATATGGCCTATTCAGCGACATTTCAAATCTTCAAACACACATTGAGCCACAACTTCTGCGCATCTTTGCGGAAAACGCAATACAGCCAAACTTAAGCTCTACACTACCTCACTCACCTTCAAGTAAAGTTTCATCAAAATCCATCCAATACTCTGTCCTACACAGCCTTCACAAGTTTGAAAATATGGCCTATTCAGCTGCACTTCAAACTTTCAAACACACATCGAGCCACAACTTCTGCGCATCTTTGCGGAAAACGCAATAGAGCCAAACTTAAGCTCTACACTACCTCACTCACCTTCAAGTAAAGTTTCATCAAAATCCATCCAATACTCTGTCCTACACAGCCTTCACAAGTTTGAAAATATGGCCTATTCAGCGACATTTCAAATCTTCAAACACACATCGAGCCACAACTTCTGCGCATCTTTGCGGAAAACGCAATAGAGCCAAACTTAAGCTCTACACTACCTCACTCACCGTCAAGTAAAGTTTCATCAAAATCCATCCAATACTCTGTCCTACACAGCCTTCACAAGTTTGAAAATATGGCCTATTCAGCGACATTTCAACTCTCAAACACACATTGAGCCACAACTTCTGCGCATCTTTGCGGAAAACGCAATACAGCCAAAATTAAGCTCTACACTACCTCACTCACCTTCAAGTAAAGTTTCATCAAAATCCATCCAATACTCTGTCCTACACAGCCTTCACAAGTTTGAAGATATGGCCTATTCAGCGGCATTTCAAATCTTCAAACACACATCGAGCCACAACTTCTGCGCATCTTTGCGGAAAACGCAATAGAGCCAAACTTAAGCTCTACACTACCTCACTCACCTTCAAGTAAAGTTTCATCAAAATCCATCCAATACTCTGTCCTACACAGCCTTCACAAGTTTGAAAATATGGCCTATTCAGCGACATTTCAACTCTCAAACACACATTGAGCCACAACTTCTGCGCATCTTTGCGGAAAACGCAATACAGCCAAACTTAAGCTCTACACTACCTCACTCACCTTCAAGTAAAGTTTCATCAAAATCCATCCAATACTCTGTCCTACACAGCCTTCACAAGTTTGAAGATATGGCCTATTCAGCGGCATTTCAAATCTTCAAACACACATCGAGCCACAACTTCTGCGCATCTTTGCGGAAAACGCAATAGAGCCAAACTTAAGCTCTACACTACCTCACTCACCTTCAAGTAAAGTTTCATCAAAATCCATCCAATACTCTGTCCTACACAGCCTTCACAATCTGACGAAAACGACAAAAATTCAATCCTTAAAACACACAACTAGCCAAAATTTCTGCGCATCTTTGCGGAAAACGCAATAGAGCCAAACTTAAGCTCTACACTACCTCACTCACCTTCAAGTAAAGTTTCATCAAAATCCATCCAATACTCTGTCCTACACAGCCTTCACAAGTTTGAAAATATGGCCTATTCAGCTGCACTTCAAACTTTCAAACACACATCGAGCCACGACTTCTGCGCATCTTTGCGGAAAACGCAATAGAGCCAAACTTAAGCTCTACACTACCTCACTCACCTTCAAGTAAAGTTTCATCAAAATCCATCCAATACTCTGTCCTACACAGCCTTCACAAGTTTGAAAATATGGCCTATTCAGAGACATTTCAAATCTTCAAACACACATCGAGCCACGACTTCTGCGCATCTTTGCGGAAAACGCAATAGAGCCAAACTTAAGCTTTACACTACCTCACTCACCGTCAAGTAAAGTTTCATCAAAATCCATCTAATACTCTGTCCTACACAGCCTTCACAAGTTTGAAAATATGGCCTATTCAGCGGCATTTCAAGTCTTCAAACACACATCGAGCCACAACTTCTGCGCATCTTTGCGGAAAACGCAATAGAGCCAAACTTAAGCTCTACACTACCTCACTCACCTTCAAGTAAAGTTTCATCAAAATCCATCCAATACTCTGTCCTACACAGCCTTCACAAGTTTGAAAATATGGCCTATTCAGCGACATTTCAAATCTTCAAACACACATTGAGCCACAACTTCTGCGCATCTTTGCGGAAAACGCAATAGAGCCAAACTTAAGCTCTACACTACCTCACTCACCTTCAAGTAAAGTTTCATCAAAATCCATCCAATACTCTGTCCTACACAGCCTTCACAAGTTTGAAAATATGGCCTATTCAGCGGCATTTCAAATCTTCAAACACACATCGAGCCACAACTTCTACACATCTTTGCGGAAAACGCAATACAGCCAAACTTAAGCTCTACACTACCTCAATCACCTTCAAGTAAAGTTTCATCAAAATCCATCCAATACTCTGTCCTACACAGCCTTCACAAGTTTGAAAATATGGCCTATTCAGCGACATTTCAAATCTTCAAACACACATCGAGCCACAACTTCTGCGCATCTTTGCGGAAAACGCAATAGAGCCAAACTTAAGCTCTACACTACCTCACTCACCGTCAAGTAAAGTTTCATCAAAATCCATCCAATACTCTGTCCTACACAGCCTTCACAAGTTTGAAAATATGGCCTATTCAGAGACATTTCAAATCTTCAAACACACATCGAGCCACGACTTCTGCGCATCTTTGCGGAAAACGCAATAGAGCCAAACTTAAGCTTTACACTACCTCACTCACCGTCAAGTAAAGTTTCATCAAAATCCATCCAATACTCTGTCCTACACAGCCTTCACAAGTTTGAAAATATGGCCTATTCAGCGACATTTCAAGTCTTCAAACACACATCGAGCCACAACTTCTGCGCATCTTTGCGGAAAACGCAATAGAGCCAAACTTAAGCTCTACACTACCTCACTCACCTTCAAGTAAAGTTTCATCAAAATCCATCCAATACTCTGTCCTACACAGCCTTCACAAGTTTGAAAATATGGCCTATTCAGCGACATTTCAAATCTTCAAACACACATTGAGCCACAACTTCTGCGCATCTTTGCGGAAAACGCAATAGAGCCAAACTTAAGCTCTACACTACCTCACTCACCTTCAAGTAAAGTTTCATCAAAATCCATCCAATACTCTGTCCTACACAGCCTTCACAAGTTTGAAAATATGGCCTATTCAGCGGCATTTCAAATCTTCAAACACACATCGAGCCACAACTTCTACACATCTTTGCGGAAAACGCAATACAGCCAAACTTAAGCTCTACACTACCTCAATCACCTTCAAGTAAAGTTTCATCAAAATCCATCCAATACTCTGTCCTACACAGCCTTCACAAGTTTGAAAATATGGCCTATTCAGCGACATTTCAAATCTTCAAACACACATCGAGCCACAACTTCTGCGCATCTTTGCGGAAAACGCAATAGAGCCAAACTTAAGCTCTACACTACCTCACTCACCGTCAAGTAAAGTTTCATCAAAATCCATCCAATACTCTGTCCTACACAGCCTTCACAAGTTTGAAGATATGGCCTATTCAGCGGCATTTCAAATCTTCAAACACACATCGAGCCACAACTTCTGCGCATCTTTGCGGAAAACGCAATAGAGCCAAACTTAAGCTCTACACTACCTCACTCACCTTCAAGTAAAGTTTCATCAAAATCCATCCAATACTCTGTCCTACACAGCCTTCACAATCTGACGAAAACGACAAAAATTCAATCCTTAAAACACACAACTAGCCAAAATTTCTGCGCATCTTTGCGGAAAACGCAATACAGCCAAACTTAAGCTCTACACTACCTCACTCACCTTCAAGTAAAGTTTCATCAAAATCCATCCAATACTCTGTCCTACACAGCCTTCACAAGTTTGAAAATATGGCCTATTCAGCTGCACTTCAAACTTTCAAACACACATCGAGCCACAACTTCTGCGCATCTTTGCGGAAAACGCAATAGAGCCAAACTTAAGCTCTACACTACCTCACTCACCGTCAAGTAAAGTTTCATCAAAATCCATCCAATACTCTGTCCTACACAGCCTTCACAAGTTTGAAAATATGGCCTATTCAGAGACATTTCAAATCTTCAAACACACATCGAGCCACGACTTCTGCGCATCTTTGCGGAAAACGCAATAGAGCCAAACTTAAGCTTTACACTACCTCACTCACCGTCAAGTAAAGTTTCATCAAAATCCATCTAATACTCTGTCCTACACAGCCTTCACAAGTTTGAAAATATGGCCTATTCAGCGGCATTTCAAGTCTTCAAACACACATCGAGCCACAACTTCTGCGCATCTTTGCGGAAAACGCAATAGAGCCAAACTTAAGCTCTACACTACCTCACTCACCTTCAAGTAAAGTTTCATCAAAATCCATCCAATACTCTGTCCTACACAGCCTTCACAAGTTTGAAAATATGGCCTATTCAGCGACATTTCAAATCTTCAAACACACATCGAGCCACAACTTCTGCGCATCTTTGCGGAAAACGCAATAGAGCCAAACTTAAGCTCTACACTACCTCACTCACCTTCAAGTAAAGTTTCATCAAAATCCATCCAATACTCTGTCCTACACAGCCTTCACAAGTTTGAAAATATGGCCTATTCAGCGGCATTTCAAATCTTCAAACACACATCGAGCCACAACTTCTACACATCTTTGCGGAAAACGCAATACAGCCAAACTTAAGCTCTACACTACCTCAATCACCTTCAAGTAAAGTTTCATCAAAATCCATCCAATACTCTGTCCTACACAGCCTTCACAAGTTTGAAAATATGGCCTATTCAGCGACATTTCAAATCTTCAAACACACATCGAGCCACAACTTCTGCGCATCTTTGCGGAAAACGCAATAGAGCCAAACTTAAGCTCTACACTACCTCACTCACCGTCAAGTAAAGTTTCATCAAAATCCATCCAATACTCTGTCCTACACAGCCTTCACAAGTTTGAAAATATGGCCTATTCAGAGACATTTCAAATCTTCAAACACACATCGAGCCACGACTTCTGCGCATCTTTGCGGAAAACGCAATAGAGCCAAACTTAAGCTCTACACTACCTCACTCACCGTCAAGTAAAGTTTCATCAAAATCCATCCAATACTCTGTCCTACACAGCCTTCACAAGTTTGAAAATATGGCCTATTCAGCGGCATTTCAAGTCTTCAAACACACATCGAGCCACAACTTCTGCGCATCTTTGCGGAAAACGCAATAGAGCCAAACTTAAGCTCTACACTACCTCACTCACCTTCAAGTAAAGTTTCATCAAAATCCATCCAATACTCTGTCCTACACAGCCTTCACAAGTTTGAAAATATGGCCTATTCAGCGACATTTCAAATCTTCAAACACACATTGAGCCACAACTTCTGCGCATCTTTGCGGAAAACGCAATAGAGCCAAACTTAAGCTCTACACTACCTCACTCACCTTCAAGTAAAGTTTCATCAAAATCCATCCAATACTCTGTCCTACACAGCCTTCACAAGTTTGAAAATATGGCCTATTCAGCGGCATTTCAAATCTTCAAACACACATCGAGCCACAACTTCTACACATCTTTGCGGAAAACGCAATACAGCCAAACTTAAGCTCTACACTACCTCAATCACCTTCAAGTAAAGTTTCATCAAAATCCATCCAATACTCTGTCCTACACAGCCTTCACAAGTTTGAAAATATGGCCTATTCAGCGACATTTCAAATCTTCAAACACACATCGAGCCACAACTTCTGCGCATCTTTGCGGAAAACGCAATAGAGCCAAACTTAAGCTCTACACTACCTCACTCACCGTCAAGTAAAGTTTCATCAAAATCCATCCAATACTCTGTCCTACACAGCCTTCACAAGTTTGAAGATATGGCCTATTCAGCGGCATTTCAAATCTTCAAACACACATCGAGCCACAACTTCTGCGCATCTTTGCGGAAAACGCAATAGAGCCAAACTTAAGCTCTACACTACCTCACTCACCTTCAAGTAAAGTTTCATCAAAATCCATCCAATACTCTGTCCTACACAGCCTTCACAAGTTTGAAAATATGGCCTATTCAGCGACATTTCAATCCTTAAAACACACATCGAGCCAAAATTTCTGCGCATCTTTGCGGAAAACGCAATACAGCCAAACTTAAGCTCTACACTACCTCACTCACCTTCAAGTAAAGTTTCATCAAAATCCATCCAATACTCTGTCCTACACAGCCTTCACAAGTTTGAAAATATGGCCTATTCAGCTGCACTTCAAACTTTCAAACACACATCGAGCCACAACTTCTGTGCATCTTTGCGGAAAACGCAATAGAGCCGAACTTAAGCTTTACACTACCTCACTCACCTTCAACTGAAGTTTCATCAAAATCCATCCAATACTCTGTCCTACACAGCCTTCACAAGTTTGAAAATATGGCCTATTCAGCGACATTTCAAATCTTCAAACACACATCGAGCCACAACTTCTGCGCATCTTTGCGGAAAACGCAATAGAGCCAAACTTAAGCTCTACACTACCTCACTCACCTTCAAGTAAAGTTTCATCAAAATCCATCCAATACTCTGTCCTACACAGCCTTCAAAAGTTTGAAAATATGGCCTATTCAGAGACATTTCAAATCTTCAAACACACATCGAGCCACAACTTCTGCGCATCTTTGCGGAAAACGCAATAGAGCCAATCTTATGCTCTGCGGTACCTCAGTCATCGCCACACTAAGTTTCATGACCTCTACCTTGCAAGGCATTACATTTATGTTTTAATGATTTATGTGATAATAAATAGGGAATGTCCTTGTCCGAGGGTGGCTGGACTGCAGGGTGGCGCTTGCAGTCTCCAGATTGATCACATTGCGCTTGTGTCATCAGCCAACTGTTGCCTCTTTGTGGTCTTCCCCGGATGACTGTAGTAGCTGCGGGTCACCGGCGAGTGAAGGGCGCCAGTCTAAATGTCTAAAATAACCCTTGCCAGGGCAGATAGGGTTCGCAAACCATGTAGGTAGCCCATCTAGGAGGAGGAAAACTCCGAATGAAAAGCCGGGTTGACGGAACCCGTCTGATTGGTACAGCTAACTGTCTATGGGAAGGTGACCCTAGCAGAAGACCCCTCGCAAACGCGCGGTGCCAAGCGTGGCGAGTAAGGCACTTCCTTTGAACCGCATACAAGTCACTAATAATCTATGGTCCTCAGTTCCCAGCAGCTCTAGACCCTTGACCACAGCAGCAGTCAAAACGGGAAAGGAGCAGAGGGTGCTAAGAATCACTGGGTGCGAAAACGCTGCCTCAAGCACCCCTACATCTGAATATTGGAACGCACGATGCTCACTCATTACTGATGACCGCGTCGCAGAATTGGAAGAAGTAAGCAAAATAAATTTCGATATTATTGTATCTGTGAAACTCACATGAAAGAAGAAGGTTGTCAAAAACTCAGAAGAAGCGGTCACATGTTATACTACAAAGTCGGTAAGTTGCATCGAAACGGAGTAGGCTTCCTAGTACATAAAAAGATTGCGGACAAAGTAACTAGCTTCAATGGAGTATGTGAAAAAGTAGCCCAAGGATCAATAAGAATTGCCACTTGAATTGCATACAGCTATATCTGCCGACAAAAATGATCGGTTGGTTTTCTTCAGTTTTTGGCGCTTTTCCAGAAGAGATTTCGATTCCCCTGACAGTTTGTCCCTCAGATGAAGAGGTCGAGAAGGTATACGATGAAGTGGACAATCCTATCACTAGCAGCAGACCCTACTGTAACCTGATATTGGGTGATTTCAACACTAAAATAGGGAGACATGATCCAAGTGAATCTTATACCGGACCATGCGGCATGGGAACTAGAAATGACAGAGGACACCGGATGGTTCAATTTGCCGAACAACATGGACTTAAGAAAATGAGCATCTATTTCAAGAAGAAGTCTTCGAGGAAATGGACCTGGATCTCTCCAAACGGAACCACGAAGAATGAGATGGACTACATCCTGTCAAGCATGCCTCATATCATTCAAGATGTCAACGTCCTGAATCGCTTCAACACTGGCAGCGATATATCGGCTGGTGCGGGCTTCGGTGCGTTTCAACACGAAAATGGAGAGAGCAAAGCTAATACGGAAACCTCAAATGGCAGATGTCGCTAAACTATCAACCCACAAGGAAGAATACCAACTGTCTGTCACAAATAAGTTTGACACCATGGAACTAGATAACGAAATTTGATATTAATGATTTTTGCGAAAACGTCAGCGACCATACGAGAATCGGCAGTCAGTATTTCGGAAAGACACAAGAACGAAAAAAGGATAAACTGTCAGGGGAAGCGAAATCTCTTCTGGAAAAGCGCCGAAAAAAGAAGAGAACCAACATACACTCTAAACACATTGAATACGTCGAACTGTGTAAAACCACAAAACGCAAAATGGCGGAAGACATCAAGAAGTTTGATGAGGATCAACAAATCAAGACACTCGAGGACAGACCCGTATGCACCAACGAGGTTTATCTAAACCTGGCTTGCTGTCAAACTTGGTTTTGAAAAACTCAGTTTTTTTCTGTCGATGCACCAAACTAAGTTTAATAAAACTCTATTTAATCAAACTTAGTTTAAGACAGTTAATAGCACTCATTTTGATCATGGCGCAAAAGAAGAGAGGTCGCAATTTTTCGATAGCAGAGCAAAACTTGCTTATCGAATTGCTGGAACCGACGCACCACCGGCTGATTGTCGAAGACAAGAGAACAAGCTGCGCGATTGTAAAGAAAAAGGCGGATACGTGGCGGAAGATCGCCGAAGAATTCTCGTCGCATGGACACGGCTGCAGAACAGCTGACGAGCTAAAGGCGCTGTGGAAGAGGCAGAAGATCGAAACGAAGAAGAAATTGGCCGCGTGTAAGAGAGAAGTGTGGCGTACAGGAGGTGGAACATCGACGGCGGCCCCAATTTCTCCTCGCACGAGGCGCATCAGTGGCCTCATAAATGCCGATGAGCTGACCCCGCCGTTGACAACGGATTTCGATTGCGACGCTCTTGCTATGGCATGCGACAGCGCGGATATTAGTGACGTTGTTCAAGAACTCTCGTGCATGGATGAGCCAGATGTGACGATCCCCTTTGAATTGAATTTTCGGCAGCAGTTGCAGCCTTCCCCTCAGCAGAATGAGCAGCTTCAGGAGGAAGATCGGATCGAAGCTCACCAACATCGCAGGGGCATGAGTGCGTTTCACTCAAAACTTCTTAACTTCGCCGAATTATAGCATAGACAAAAAATGAAGAACTTGAAGCTGGAGGAAGAGCTCCTGAGGAAAAAGCTTGAATCTTTTAATAAGAAATAACTTTGTGTTAAATGCTTATCTTTCTTACAAACATAGTACATGAATATATTGTTCTGTATTGGTCACCTCGATTTCATGCTTTGAATTAGATTTGATTTTTTGAAATTGTCAAAAGTTAGTTCCCTGAATTGTCAAAGGTTTGTATTCCCCTGAATAAACAGATGTTGAAGCAGTTAATAAATTATTTCGTTTTCTTGGGAAAGCAAGCAATAGCACTTTTTCATTACTGTATATAGTTGCAATTGTACTTGTACATGTAATTAGATCGCAAATTGGCATCTAAAATACACAAACGTTTCAAAGCTACAAACAATTAATTAATTCATTTTTGAAATTCGGATAAGAAACAAGCCTTCAGAATTATGTAGGCCTTCAGAGGTAAAATTAAAAGTTGGTGAAGTATTGCTCGACGCCTTACGGCGTTACCTCTTCGGTTCACGTTTTGATCGGCGAATGCAAGGGGATGACTGAAAAGTTCATTTCCTTCGAACTCTGGTTCCTTGTTGTTGATCGCAATGTTATGCAGAATCGCGCAAGCCACTATGATAGGTTGCGAGTTTTCGATTTGCACACGAGGGCCACTCTTAATAGCTGGAAAGCGACGTTCCAAAACACCGATTCCACGCTCAGCACAATTTCTCGTAATGGTGAGACTTTTGTTGTAGCGTCGTTGGGCAGCATCCGAGGGGGACAAAAACGGTGTTAAGAGACACGGAAGACATGGATAGCCTGAGTCTCCAGGAAGCCATGAACCAGGCGGAAGGACTTCAAGTTTGTCATACAACAAAGAATTTCGAAAAATTCTGGAGTCATGAGCACTCCCGTACCAATGGGTCACAATATCTTTGACTCTCAATTTAGAATCAAACATGATTTGAACGTTCAAAGAAAAGTAGTCTTTTTGATTGCGATAAAGCTCAGATGAGGTTCCCGATGGCCTTTGTACACGAATGTGCGTCCCGTCTATTACAACAATAACACCTGGAAAGTGTGAGATCTTGTAGAAAGATTTTTTTTCGACTTCCAGTTGGTCAGGCGAGGGAAACAAAATGAACTGTTGTCGTAGTCTTGCTGTTGCTTTGGAAACTTTATGAACAATGCGTTCAGCAGTTGTTTGATGCACACCGATTAAATCACCATCTGTCATCTGAAAATTACCAGTGGCATAAAAACGAAGGGCAATAAGAACTTGCTGTTCAGTAGAGAGACTGTCATTTCTTTTATTTGGAGGTTCCAACTCATTTTCTAACATAGTACAAATATGGCGAAATGTCTCCTTTGTGAAGCGGTGTCGAAATTCTTCTTCTGTGAAATTATCGGTCGGGGTTGTCCGTTAACTTCGTCGTCGTTTCTGTGCTGCTGCTGCACCTATAGCAGCGAATTCGGCGTATTCACTGTACCACATTGAGCCGAAGAAAAAATAATGAGAATGATGATGTGTGTTTAGCGCTTAAACCTGCCCTTGTCCAGGTTTAAATTAAACCAAGATTCTTCTAACTTTAGACCAGGTTTAACATTGGTGCTTCCACGAAAATTAAAACTTGGTTTAAAATGGAAGATAAACCAGGTTTAATACTAAACCTCGTTGGTGCATACGGCTAGCAAAACGAAATCAAAATCTCGGACAAAGCCAAATTACATCAATCAAAGAACATGACGGCGATGTCATAAAGGACAAGGCTAGAATGTTGAAACGGGTGGAAGAGTATTACGGAGAATCCTACAGCTGAAGACAACAAGTATCACAAGTGAAAAATGTTCCAAGTAACAACGTCAACGACCCTCCCTGCTGGATCCTTCCGTCAGAGATACGAGACGCCATCAAGAAAATGAAACCAGGTAAAGCGCAAGGCTAAAATTGCAAACTGCAGACATACTCAAGGATGTAGGGGAGCCAGTTGTAATCATGATTGCCAGATTATTCAACAAATGTTTGAACCAAAAGAAAATACCTCAGGCATGGAAGAGCGCCATCATGATCATCCTTCATAAGAAGGGAGACATGAGAGATCTAAGAAATTGCAGACCCATCAGTCTAATATATTTCATGCATAAAGTCTTCTCACATGTTCTCAAACGCATGTCGAACACATTGAATCAGCAACAACCAAAGGAGGAAGCAGGATTCAGATCCAGTTTCTCTACCGTCGATCATCTACAAACCATCACTCAACTACAAGAGAAAGCCAGAGAATATAAGGTAGCAGTCTGCCTGGCCTTCGTTGATTACGAAAAGGCTTTTGACTCCATTGAACATCAACCTTTCTTCTCCGCACTTACGAGCAACGGTATACATTGCGGTCTGGTATATGTCAGACGATTCAAATCATACTGATCTGCCGAAGAGGGATTGTGGGCAGGCTGCACGTGTTGACAAACAATAGCATTTTATTCACACCGTCTTGTCAGATGCAGGTGGCTGGCGCTGTTGTGAATATTGTCCGATAAATGGATCGAAAAGATTTCACAGTCAAATGAGAAGAAAAAGTCAAACCACTGAATTTCTTGCACAGTCGCACATGCTGAATGATCAAATTGATTGATCAAGATTCACGAGAACATTTGCTAGGAATTTCAATCCCATGGACTTTTCGAAACCCCGGGGCCAGGATCTCGGGATTATAAAACTCATTACCGGAATTTTGAGATCCCGAAAATATGATTACAGGATTCCGAAACAAACTCCCTAATTAGCAGGGGTTCCTAAACATTTTTGTACAGGCCCAAATTAGAATTTTTGATACAACAAATCGTTCAATTTACTCGTATTCATTTGAAGCTCTCTTTAAGCATCAATCTCAAATGTTCTAAATTCTAATTATATGTAAACTTTGCGTACACAACTTGGAAATAGGCTGGAAATGCGGAAGTGCACGGATAGTAACGCAATTTCACTCCAGACTGGAATCGTTGCATGCTTTACCAGATTGATCCGGCGCGTCGGGGCACCCAGACATTCCCATTTTTCTCCGGCGCGAGCACAGACTAAATCGTTATATTTTATCCCGGTCTTGCATTTCCGGCGCGCCGTATATAAAGATTCCCGTCTGATTTTCACAAGACAGATAGTAACAAGGAATAAAAAAATATGTGTATTCCTAGCTACCTGTTATTACGTACAGTAATAATACATGCCTATCGTATAGTGCATTGCTTTATGATTTGCTTATAAATTGAATATGTAGCGAATCGGTGTAAAGTAGGGATTCCAAAATCCCGGTATCCCGGGATTGAGTGGAATCGTATATACCCTATTACAAAGCATAGACATATGCAAATAGTATGAGATACCGGTAGGGATTGCAATCCCGGGATTCCGTGTATTTGTGCGAATCCCGAAATCCCAGGAATGATTTATTAATTCAGCTGTTATTTTGGTATTGATTTACAGGTGTTTTACTGCTTCGCTAATGGAAACCGAATAGATTTTCCATCACTTTTCGATCCCTTTCTTTGAATTACTGATTCAATATTGTAGCCTATATATTTGTCAGTATTATAATAAGTATATTATAATAATATAATAATATTAGTATAATCACACTTTTGTCAGTATGCTTTTATAAATGTGATTATATACTTGCGCCTTCTATGTTTTCTAATGTAGAGGGTAGAGAGAGATTCCACAATCGAGGAAGATCTCGGTCACGGGATTCCGGGATTGAGTGGAATAAGCTCAGTAAATATGCTATGACAAAGCACATGTGTTTTGATTTTATGGGATGCTGGGATGTGGTAATGGCAGAGAATCGAAATTGACAAAAGTCGGTTTACTGATAACATAGCAATCGACCTAGAGTTTATTCCACTTTATGCACACCTTGATAACGGCAACGTTGAGAGTAAACGGGAACAGCTGCGAATTTCTGATGTCTGAACTTTTAATCTTCAATTTCCTGAGATTCGGTATTGGTAGAGTGAAGACCCGGGATGTTGAGCCTGCCTACAAAATCCCGATTTTTCTTGATCCCGGGATTCCGGATTACAAGCTCTGACCCGAGATCGAGATTGAGAAAATACCAGCATATCAGTTGTAGCTACATGCAAAATGGCAAATTATTAATCCCGAGATTGACGTGACCAGAGGCCAATAATGTGAGCAAAACTGTGATCTATTGAGCAATTTGCCTCCTAGAGATCTCAATTCCGAGGGATAGCTCGATTCCTAATCCCGGTAATGTGTAGGCCTACTTCGCCAATGCTCATCTTCAAAATGTTCTTGCTTTCAAATATTGCTAGCTTTGGCAAATGACAACCTCGAATTTGAGTCTCGACTTCTACTCAGAATGCCTCATCAATGGATTATTTAAAACGTAGGCATGAAGCTGATGATTAGACTAAAGTGTGAAGACACTCCATATCTATAGTGAATGGATTTCCCGAGATATCGGGATTCCGGGATTAGCATCCCTATAGTGTGAAGATAATTTCATCGCCTTATAAGCTCTCCGTGAAATGATATGTCTGAAAATAAATATTTTCCTGGCACATCTTCCTGTCAATTGAAATAACACGAAATTTGCGATTCAAATTACAAATTTTATCATCTCATGTATACTACATCACACAGCAATTGCACACGTTCATCATCACTGTGCCAAAAACAGCATTATCAAAGTTATTTATTCGATATCATCAGACATTGTCGAATCCCCGAATTACGGGTTTGCAATCCCTAGTTCGCACTGACCTTTGATTGCGAAATTTCATGTGAAAGAGATAGCACAGTCCAAAAAACTAAGAAGATAGTGAACATTTCTATGGCTTCATCAGGCAAATTTGTGCCACAACCTTCAACATCATGACTTGCAATTTGGAAAAGCACGGAAGCAAGAAAAGCCATCAAACATCATTCAAAAACAGATTCATCCGGAAAAAATGGATGTGAGACATCCACAAAGATGCGCAGAAGTTGTGGCTCGATGTGTGTTTGAAGATTTGAAATGTCGCTGAATAGGCCATATTTTCAAACTTGTGAAGGCTGTGTAGGACAGAGTATTGGATGGATTTTGATGAAACTTTACTTGAAAGTGAGTGAGGTAGTGTAGAGCTTAAGTTTGGCTCTATTGCGTTTTCCGCAAAGATGCGCAGAAGTCGTGGCTCGATGTGTGTTTGAAGACTTGAAATGTCGCTGAATAGGCCATATTTTCAAACTTGTGAAGGCTGTGTAGGACAGAGTATTGGATGGATTTTGATGAAACTTTACTTGAAGGTGAGTGAGGTAGTGTAGAGCTTAAGTTTGGCTCTATTGCGTTTTCCGCAAAGATGCGCAGAAGTTGTGGCTCGATGTGTGTTTGAAAGTTTGAAATGCAGCTGAATAGGCCATATTTTCAAACTTGTGAAGGCTGTGTAGGACAGAGTATTGGATGGATTTTGATGAAACTTTACTTGACGGTGAGTGAGGTAGTGTAAAGCTTAAGTTTGGCTCTATTGCGTTTTCCGCAAAGATGCGCAGAAGTTGTGGCTCGATGTGTGTTTGAAGATTTGAAATGTCGCTGAATAGGCCATATCTTCAAACTTGTGAAGGCTGTGTAGGACAGAGTATTGGATGGATTTTGATGAAACTTTACTTGAAGGTGAGTGAGGTAGTGTAGAGCTTAAGTTTGGCTCTATTGCGTTTTCCGCAAAGATGCGCAGAAGTTGTGGCTTGATGTGTGTTTGAAGATTTGAAATGTCGCTGAATAGGCCATATTTTCAAACTTGTGAAGGCTGTGTAGGACAGAGTATTGGATGGATTTTGATGAAACTTTACTTGAAGGTGAGTGAGGTAGTGTAGAGCTTAAGTTTGGCTCTATTGCGTTTTCCGCAAAGATGCGCAGAAGTTGTGGCTCGATGTGTGTTTCAAAGTTTGAAATGCAGCTGAATAGGCCATATTTTCAAACTTGTGAAGGCTGTGTAGGACAGAGTATTGGATGGATTTTGATGAAACTTTACTTGAAGGTGAGTGAGGTAGTGTAGAGCTTAAGTTTGGCTCTATTGCGTGTTCCGCAAAGATGCGCAGAAGTTGTGGCTCGATGTGTGTTTGAAGATTTGAAATGTCGCTGAATAGGCCATATCTTCAAACTTGTGAAAGCTGTGTAGGACAGAGTATTGGATGGATTTTGATGAAACTTTACTTGAAGGTGAGTGAGGTAGTGTAGAGCTTAAGTTTGGCTCTATTGCGTTTTCCGCAAAGATGCGCAGAAGTTGTGGCTCGATGTGTGTTTGAAGTTTGAAATGCCGCTGAATAGGCCATATTTTCAAACTTGTGAAGGCTGTGTAGGACAGAGTATTGGATGGATTTTGATGAAAATTTACTTGACGGTGAGTGAGGTAGTGTAAAGCTTAAGTTTGGCTCTATTGCGTTTTCCGCAAAGATGCGCAGAAGTTGTGGCTCGATGTGTGTTTGAAGATTTGAAATGTCGCTGAATAGGCCATGTCTTCAAACTTGTGAAGGCTGTGTAGGACAGAGTATTGGATGGATTTTGATGAAACTTTACTTGAAGGTGAGTGAGGTAGTGTAGAGCTTAAGTTTGGCTCTATTGCGTGTTCCGCAAAGATGCGCAGAAGTTGTGGCTTGATGTGTGTTTGAAGATTTGAAATGTCGCTGAATAGGCCATATTTTCAAACTTGTGAAGGCTGTGTAGGACAGAGTATTGGATGGATTTTGATGAAAATTTACTTGAAGGTGAGTGAGGTAGTGTAGAGCTTAAGTTTGGCTCTATTGCGTTTTCCGCAAAGATGCGCAGAAGTTGTGGCTCGATGTGTGTTTGAAAGTTTGAAATGCAGCTGAATAGGCCATATTTTCAAACTTGTGAAGGCTGTGTAGGACAGAGTATTGGATGGATTTTGATGAAACTTTACTTGAAGGTGAGTGAGGTAGTGTAGAGCTTAAGTTTGGCTCTATTGCGTGTTCCGCAAAGATGCGCAGAAGTTGTGGCTCGATGTGTGTTTGAAGATTTGAAATGTCGCTGAATAGGCCATATCTTCAAACTTGTGAAGGCTGTGTAGGACAGAGTATTGGATGGATTTTGATGAAACTTTACTTGAAGGTGAGTGAGGTAGTGTAGAGCTTAAGTTTGGCTCTATTGTGTTTTCCGCAAAGATGCGCAGAAGTTGTGGCGCGATGTGTGTTTGAAGTTTGAAATGCCGCTGAATAGGCCATATCTTCAAACTTGTGAAGGCTGTGTAGGACAGAGTATTGGATGGATTTTGATGAAACTTTACTTGACGGTGAGTGAGGTAGTGTAAAGCTTAAGTTTGGCTCTATTGCGTTTTCCGCAAAGATGCGCAGAAGTTGTGGCTTGATGTGTGTTTGAAGATTTGAAATGTCGCTGAATAGGCCATATCTTCAAACTTGTGAAGGCTGTGTAGGACAGAGTATTGGATGGATTTTGATGAAACTTTACTTGAAGGTGAGTGAGGTAGTGTAGAGCTTAAGTTTGGCTCTATTGCGTTTTCCGCAAAGATGCGCAGAAGTTGTGGCTTGATGTGTGTTTGAAGATTTGAAATGTCGCTGAATAGGCCATATTTTCAAACTTGTGAAGGCTGTGTAGGACAGAGTATTGGATGGATTTTGATGAAAATTTACTTGAAGGTGAGTGAGGTAGTGTAGAGCTTAAGTTTGGCTCTATTGCGTTTTCCGCAAAGATGCGCAGAAGTCGTGGCTCGATGTGTGTTTGAAGACTTGAAATGTATCTGAATAGGCCATATCTTCAAACTTGTGAAAGCTGTGTAGGACAGAGTATTGGATGGATTTTGATGAAACTTTACTTGAAGGTGAGTGAGGTAGTGTAGAGCTTAAGTTTGGCTCTATTGTGTTTTCCGAAAAGATGCGCAGAAATTTTGGCTAGTTGTGTGTTTTAAGGATTGAATTTTTGTCGTTTTCGTCAGATTGTGAAGGCTGTGTAGGACAGAGTATTGGATGGATTTTGATGAAACTTTACTTGAAGGTGAGTGAGGTAGTGTAGAGCTTAAGTTTGGCTCTATTGCGTTTTTGGCAAAGATGTGTAGAAGTTTTGGCTCGATGTGTTCTTTTTTTCGTGATGTTATTTATTTTGGCTCTATAGTAAAAAATCATTAACCCTAATTCTGTGCCATTTCGATATAAGGTTACATATAACTCTTCCTTTCTAGGAAACCGAAGCGCGCGCAGATGAATCTAGTTCTGTGCGTGGGACAGAAAGCTGCCCAAGTTGTGCGCTCTTCGTTCTCGTGAACCCGTGTTAACTGCTTAATATTACAAAAGTCAGCGCATCAAGAGGATATTCTACTTACACACCTTTATTTATTCATCGTCTACGTTTTTTCATTATCTTACTTAGTTTTCATGCACAACATGGAGCACAATTCAAAAATGAACACTCGCATGTAGTCAGTGAGTTCTTCCACTCAATGAAGCCATCAAGTTCCTTTGATTTGTGCATCAGAATTAAAAATTCATCACTTGGATCAAACCGCAGAAAAAGGGTAAGCTTCTAAATGTTTCCAAATTTATTTTGTCAACTTACAGCATTTAACTGCAAGTCTAGGTACATGTATTTGGAAATCCCGAAAACAAAATCAAAGGAAAGATTTGGTCATATGATACAATCGATAAATCAAAAGTTGGTTTATTGACCATGAACACGTAGAGACATTTCTATGACTGTGCTGCTATCTCTGCTATTAATTTTGCAAATACTAGAAAGCTACTAGCGTCACACTTAATTTAATTTACTGGCAACAACAAAATATCTCAATTCCTCTCGGTTCCTCTTAGCAGCACATTTTGGGAATCCTTTATTTATACATAAATATCATAACTATCAAGAACTCCTAAAATGTGCTGCTAAGAGGAATTCTTGGCATATTGAATTCAAAGTGAATAAGTCTTGGGCATGTGACATCATTTGTGTGATGGAAAACCCAAGACCTATTCACTTTGAATTCAACATGAGAATGTGCATGCATATCAGTTTTCACGACGACGTTTCTCGTTGAAAAATCGATCAAAAGTCGTGAAAAGAATCATAATCAAATGGGAATATGTTGAAACGGTAATACACTGCTTTTAAATTCGTAATTTCTGATTGCTTTGAAAATAGCACAAAAATCTGGGCATGTTGAGACAAAATAGTTGCATGCTAGAAACTATGAGCATGAAAGAACTTAAATTAACGCATTAAAACCATTTCAATTTAGCACTTCAATAGTAGGCTATACTTGTGCTATGGCATCAATATTTGGATGACAAATAATTGAAAAAAAATTGAAACAATTGAACATGGTATAAGGCATAAAAAATCTATTCCAGGACTACAAAAAGTTTAGATGGAGAATATTTTTATCAATGCGGACAAACTATTGAGCTATTCGATATCTGCTTAAGTTATACAATTTAATCTTGTTTCTGAAAAATGGATTCATCAAGGAAGCTTGTTTAAATAGGTCACTATTTCCATTTCATAAATATTGAACTGAAAACCTGTAGCTAACGCCCATGATATTCAATTAATTTTTTCAGAATCGCTACATTTTAGAAAATGATATCAATTTGATATTTCGAGTCGTTTAAGAAAAATGATCAAGCACACAAAAGGCATAGATGCTACACGACGGACTGCACACTGTAATAAAGATCAGTTATGCGTTGCAGTCCAACAATAGGTTTAGTTTTGCAAAATCAATTATTTTTCATGCCTTACGATTAATATAAAACAATCGAAGTACAAACTCATTGCCACTCTTTTATATCAATTTGTGTTTACTTATTACAAATTATGCATCGCACTTTTCATATCATCGTAGGCCTAGTTATTATGGTCACATGTTAGTTGTAGGCCCGCATGTCACCATGAATACCTGAAGAGATGCTGTCATATAAACGGTAGACAAGATGACATTATGTGTGTGTTTGCAGATTGTGATTTTAACAAAATGAAATTACATGTACGGTGTTAATATTATAGAAAATTCAAGCATTCCTGACTATCTTCATTTCACGAACGATTGACAGGCGGTCGGCAATAGGCTATACTCCGTTTTTATTTGCGGATTGCATTTTTGTAAAAACAGTTACCGGTACTTGAATATCAAAATAAAATTATTAATAGATACTACAAACATTGATTAAAAAATAATTCATAAATTGTTAATGATCACAATTCAACCACTCCTGAATATCTTCATTTGCTATCAAAATTCCTAAGAATAATATCGCTTGCCACATTGTCAGAGATGAAATGAGTCAAAAGCAGTTTTCTTAATAGTCTTTACTACAACACCTAAAATTACTATAAATGATTTCTCTTCTCAACTTTGAGTAGGCCTACCTATAGAATGTTAATTAAGATTAGTTAAGTATGATAATTCTAGCTGCTCTGCACATCAGCACAAAATTTGTCTTCTTTTTACAGGTGCTTATTGCTGAGGCTGCGCAAACTCGTCGTATCTGTGCATCAATGACTCAATACCTGACCTACGCTCGGCTGTTTTTTCGTCTTGTCTTGTGAGCTAATTAACCCCGAAATACTGGAATTATAATTTACCCATAAATCTCTCATATATTCGCAACGTCCCACCGATCATCAGATTCGGACAAACGTCTTGTGGTCCAACTGAAGATGTTTTTTTCAGTGACCTCGTATCATCGCTTCAAACTTCATAGTACTGGTGATTGTTTCTCCGTTGAACTGTAAATTTTTCGTGACATCACCTCTATTCTTAAAAATGTGATGATGACGTCGCGACGGTGTTCGACTCGAAATGACAGTGTTTCAGATGACGTGAAATACGCATTCGGACTGTGGGCATGTTTTCTGGTTGGAAGGATTTTCAAATGAAGGATGATCAAATCCGGAAAGAGAAATTTTCTTTATGTTGATAACAGTGATTTTCTTCAAAATTATTTGTATCTGATCGTTCGATGTGTGCTACTATATGAACGTCATCCTATACGGTGGTAAAACTTTGTGCATTTTCTAAATACGTATGGAAAATTTTATTTTTGAAGGATATCCATTCCTTCTGCTGTTTACTTGGGAGAGCAGGGCTCAGTTTTTGTAATCTCTATGAATGCTATCGTACAAAGGATAATTTTAGCAAGAATAATTATTTTACCAAATGTAGGTCTAACAAATATTTTCTTACACGATTACTATTGTGCGGAAAATCAATCATGCTTGAAATTTGAATTAAGAACAAAAGAATACACTTCAATCTACAGCGTTATATTCGGTATAGCTCAAAGGGAAGAAGCGTACCGTGCCATAACATATTTGCTCCAGAAGAAAACTCCATAAGCTGAATGAGTGATCAATCGTTTCTTATTATGATTTCAAATATCTTTCAACTAAATTTCTCAATAAACTGTCATGGCACCCTTCCGGTCGACAATGCTGCATCAAAAAAATATATAAAGAATATTTCAGAGTAACATCTTCCGAATAATCGCTTGCACTGCCATTTTAATCGTTTTAAAACATTTCTAGAAAATACACTTCTCTGATAGCTTTTAGAATTATGATTTGTTATTCGATCAGAGTCTTTTTTGAAAAATACCTTATTTTACTAATTACAAATAACATGTAAAAGCTCTTCTTTCTAATTTTTTATTCCATAAATTCATTAGAAATGTTTTTTGAATCGGAGATTGAAAACTGTGTTAGAGACTGATTCATTTGCGTTTCATTAATTCACGTTGTGCATGAATTTTCCTTGTGTCTTCGATACATTGCTGTAAACATGATGTTGATTTTATACACGGTTATTTAATTTGCATTTGAATGACTCTGTGACATGTGCAATTTTATATCGAAGATAATGTATGGCCTTTGCGCCACATCTATGCTGGAGTGACTGGAATTTGCCAGGAATGTAATGAATGTATTTCAATTTGTAAAGTAAGTTCTGCATGTTCGTAAATTTTACAATGTTGTATTCATGCAACATGTAGAATTCATCACTCCACGACAAAAATGTGCTATAAACTTACAATACAGATTGTACAATGATACTAGCATCCCTGGTTAATTTCATCTATTCGATGGTAAAATTATAGATGTCACATGATTAAATCATTGATATTTCATTGACAAAACATGCATGTCTCATAGATGTAACATGCATGTCTCATACATATAACATGGATGTCTCATGGATAAAACATGCATGAAAATCATGCATGGCCATGTATGGTGCATGCATGATCATGCATGAGACATGCATGATCATGTATGAAACATGCATGGTCATGCATAAATCATACATGATCATGCATGAATCATGTATGATCATGCATGGGAATCATGCATGTTTTATCCAAAAACGGGCATCTAGGGAAGGCATAGAAATAAACTGTTTATCTGAAGTTCGCTAGAATGGAAATTGACTCAAGGTCGCGGCACATCCGGGGGAACTAAGTTGGGGCATGAAGAACCAATTAAAGGCTTCGATTTACTCATGTGACTAATTCTAACCCAATGATGCAGACGTTGGCAGGTGCATCTAAGTGAAAATGCGTGCTATTTGGGTGCCGTTATTGTGCATTGCATGAAACTTAATTTCAATTCTAGAGGTTTTATTGTTGTCAATTTCTGTGGTCCAAGGTTGAGATTAAGCGTCTGATTCTGATGACGGAAAGCTGTGCACAGCTATCACGAGAAGCTATCGAATTTAAATGAATGATGACACTTTTCATTTTTATAATTGTTGGAAAATAATTTTTGAGGATGCGCCAAAGGCCTCGCAGGTACGGAAAAGACGCCACTGATTATACTTATTATAAGCTACGAGTATAATAATTCGTGACTCCTATAATCCATAGCCAAACATGATTGTCTATGAATTTTTAATAGCTAAATTGCAAAACTTAATCACTTCCGTAAAGCTAATTTAGAGTAGCGATGCTAAAGCATTCACATTTTTATAGCTTCCGCTTCTACTTCCACCATTTCTCGTTCAATGATGCAGGAATAAGCAACAGCTGCATTTTAATGAAGTACAAGCTAGCATCGGTGCGGTGGCTTTTTCGTATTCTTTAAAAGCCGAAATTGTGGCACGCCTATAGTTTAACTTCACGGTCGGTAATGGTTGTAGAAATTGACCCACATTATGAATACAGAAGGCAGAGCAACTTTTAACTATTCTAATTGCTAGAATTGTTGAATAATTTATTTGTTCCAGCGCAAGCAGGGATTCGAAGTCCTGTCATCATGTTTGGACTCCCGACTCGAGGAGTAAGCAGGCCTAATACAAGATGTGAAAATTATGCACGGCATACCAAAGTCCATTTGTTCGCTTGTTACATTTTGCACACCATCAGTAGTTCTGTTGCCTAATACTATCAGCAATCGATATTGCCATCATTTTATCACATCTTTTTTATGTTACTTCACAGCAAAAAATTGGCTTCAGTTATCCATTCGGTTTGTATTAGCCTAGTGGTTGGTAACTAACTTGCATTAGTGTTGCATAGTAAGATTGCCCGCTCCTGTTAATTTTGCAAGAGACACAGTCACCTAGAGGTGGCTACAAACCCTTTTTAGTTATGTTTCTTTTTGCATTTTTCTGACCATTCTTACGAGACAAAAATTGTTGGACAATATTGATTTGTATTGATGAATGTGTAATGAAGATACTCGCACTTTCGTACCTACTTTTTTTACAACTTTGAGCAAAATAGCTGGTCCCGAGTAATGATCAACAAATGCAGAGCAGTGCAGAATGCAAACATAAAAAAGTCACATTTTATATCGAAATTTGATATAACACAATACATCTACCTTTATCATGGTTTATGTTGTATAAAACTGATATTAGATGATATGGGTCATATGCACAAAGACAAATTGGTTAGTCTGCGTCATGGTGTAGAATTGACTTTCCTCGATCAGCTCTGATGGTCACGGCCAGTACTATTCTCTAGGGGCAGGAAGACCAATTTTCCATTGAACGGAATCCAATGACACCACATCAACCGACAGCAGTCAGTAAATTTAGATGGCGAAGAGTCGAAGTGTGCGAATATTGCAATTGATGAATTTATCACGAAGAAAAAATGAGTCTAAGTACTTTTCACTTGACGTTCGTGTGTTCGCTGATACGATCCACTTCTAAAATACCCCGCTTAATCACGCAAGTCAAAGAAAGACGAATATCTATGTCAATCTGTCGTTTGCTACCATTGCGTGCAAGGCTGGGATAGGATTCTGTCCGCAAATGAATCTATCTCTGTAGCAAAGACTCATTAGTTTCATCATGTCCTTGGACATATGAAACATGTTGACGTTTGTGGAACTATCAACAGTGATGATCATACTATACATATAGAACGCTCTGAGGTTAAAGAGTTTCCATTAAATTCATGCTCCATTATTACCGGGCACATTGTTCTAAATTGCAAGATAGCTCTGCTTGTCTTTTAGATTTCTGTTTGGTGTGAACTTTTTGAAAATATCTTTATATCTTTCAAATAGGGCTTATGGTTGGGTGAAGTCTGTCCTCATGTGAGCATCATTGTGATCAATTTGATGTAAAAATTAGATCGCGGTCATACCTATTTTCCAATCGTTGTCATTAATATAGAAAACACTCGCGTAATATCAGAAAACTATTTTCTACGCTGACTTCTGCGTTTAGACAAAGTCACTTTCTTCACTGGGATGTCATCAAAAAGATCCTCGTCAGTTTCTTGTTTCTGAACAGCGAGGTCAGCTCGTTTCTTCGCACTTCCTGATTCATCATCATCTTCAGTAATAGTTGATGAACTGAAAAAGAAAAGCAAAATGGATTAATCATGAAGAAAGCAATATTGTACATACATGTAGAGATCAGATCAGGGTGTCCGCGCAAATTTGAATGAAAATTTCCAGGTGTTTCCCAGGATTTCCAGGGTAAAATTCATTTTCCAGGTTTTCCAACAAAAAACCGGGGGGGGGGAGGGCTCAAATTTGAAAGAAAATTCCAGACTTTCTGCAGGGAAATTTTACTCAAATACACGCGTCAAATTTAAAAGAAAAATTCCGGGAAGAATCTACCCAAAGTTCTGTGGCTAAGGAGCTTACACACCATAAAATTAATATTATTGAAGACAAAAATTTGGAAAGTGATGTAAAATTGGTTGAATTTTTAAGGCGCAGGTGATTCCAAATAACAAATACCAATACATGCATCAAACGGCCACATTATATTTATAAAAAATGAAAATATAATCGATCGTAACAAATTTAAAGCTTGCGGACTGAGAACTAAATAGAGAAAGAGTATAACAATAAATAACGAAAAATATAAGACTTAACAATGAAATGTAACATTAACGGAATATCTGTTAAGTCCACTCTATAATAAAATGCAGCAAGGTGAACGTCAGAGCGTTGTCATTCAGATAAGATCATTTGAGCTGAAGCATTGCAGCGTGAATCCACGGAAGGTGGAAGACCAAGAGTCAGAAAAAGGAACACAATTGCTGATGTGCTGCATATCCATGAGAGTAATCACAATCAGTTTAAGAGAATGACACAGAGAAGAATTGACCGAGGAAAGCTCATTGGCACACGACGTGTCGGGAATAATATATATGCATATTGAAAACATACTTGAAATGTGTCTGAAAATATTCGATATAAGTCTCGGATCATTCGGAACAAGTCTGGTGCCTAGATGAAGTTTATATGTTCAGCACCATTTTGCGTCAGTAGATTCTGCCACACGGCAATCAAGTGTGTAATAGCATTAATCCTAGATTACAGCTCCTAGTTCCCCATACCTCACGACGTTAATGAGGGAGTCTACGGCTTATAGTCCACCATTCCACACGACGTTAATGAGGGAGTTTACAGCTCATAGTTCGCCATTCTGCACGACGTTAATAACGGAGTTTACGGCTCCTAGTTCCCCATACCACACGACGTTAATGAGGGGATTTACAACTTCTAGTTCACCATACCGCGCAGCGTTTGTGAGGGAATTCGCAGCTACTAATTCACCATACTGTACAACGATTAGGAGTTCGACAACAGTTCATAGTTAACCATACCACGCAGCTCAGTCTCATTCATGTTGTATACGTCATGATAGGAGATTCCAGTCACTGAAACATTCTAAAAAAATGTATGCGAATGAAGGCTGTAATTGTAGCAAATAAGTAGAGATATGAAAAACAAAACCTGGAAAAATAGAAAACACTTCAACCATAGAGTAAGTATGACTTCAACAACTTGCAATGCGTGTCTTAATTAGTCTCAAAATTTCCAGGAGTTTTCCAGGATTTCCAGGATAAAATTCATTTTCCAGGTGTTTTCCAGGGGGCGCGGACACCCTGTCAGATGTACCTGATGGGTTCTACCTGTAGTTCAATACATTGGAATATCACTATCGCGATGTACGAAATAAACATATCGTGACTTTGTGTTTTGTGTTGTATGAAGATCTGTTGGATAAACTGGTCTGAGCAAAATACATGTAACTGTGCTATGCGTGCAAACATACTAATGAAAATTATTGGAAGATTGAATCTGTTAGAAATGGAGTGCTGGTTGCAGCCGCCTTTAGTTTTGAATGTAAAATCTACTCAGCACTTGCAATTCATTTATTGTGATAGATTAGCTCAGTTGATTAAGAGCCCCATTTCAATACAGAAGCGCACAAGGTCCGCGGTTCGAGCCTGTCTGCCAGGGCAGGTACAAACGCTCGAACAGTAGGTTGACAACCCCAACCTGGAGAGAATTTCCTCTGTATTGAACCTGCCTTACCCTTAGATTAAGCATAGGGAATAATTGAAGATTGGTAATATAATGGTTCAATGTTATAACTATCAATGCCAAACACAGGGTGTCCGCGCAAATTTGAATGAAAATTTCCAGGTGTTTTCCAGGGAAATTTGCCAAAATTCGGGGTCAAATTTGAGTGAAAATTTTCAGGTTTTCTGCAAGGAAATTTGACTCAAATTCGCGCGTCAAACTTAAACAGGGATGATAACACGGGTTTGCAAAAAATCCATAAGATTTTTTCTAGTACGGACCATACGGTACCTTCCCCGGGTCCCATTTTTAGTTTTGAGATGATTACAAGTAATCCAAGAGTTATGAATAATATTACGATTAGAATATAATAATAAAGTAGTGAGAATGAATAGCAGCTATGTAGTTATGAATCTTAATGTCATGCGCCTACACACCATAGGCCCTATGCTGCGACTGAAGGTACATTGATTATTAATGTACAAAGGCCACAGATAATAATTAATTAGAGCTCAACCATATTGAGACAAAATACCGCAGGCGCAACCTCCAGCCTTTAGAGTGTGTAACTAGTAGAATTTTGATGTTTTCAAAGTCTCCAGCATTTTTGGGAACATAACTAAAAGAATATACATGATTTCTAAAGCGCCGCAGGCGAGACCTCCAATCTTTTAGGATTATAATTGGCAGAATTTAAGTTTTTTAAAGCGCCGCATGCGAAACCTCCTGCAATGCATAAAACATTTTAAAATTTTCTCGGCAATTATATCAAGCAGAAATGACAACTTTTCCGAGCTTTATGCTATTTCAAAACGTCATGATATGATGGAAGGTTTTGTAAATCAAAATTTGTTGGCATGTATAATGAGTTTCACAATGTACGAGTAATAAATTATATCCCGTTGGCCTACACAGTAGAACAAATTGAATTGTTTAATTCACGATGTACGGTTTACTTCTTGAATACATATAGTAATAACTACACTATACCATTGTACATGTAGTTTATATAAAATTAATCGCAACTGATGCCACTGATGTAATAAAATAAAGAAGAAGACGAATACGAATATAAATAAAATTTCTTGAATATTATAAAATAATATGCTCATAATAATGCACCAGTATACAGAATTTCTACGAGCAAGCTCTAATCGGCCTGTAATTTTAAGTAGGTCTAAGCCAGACACCATTTTCGTAAAATATATGCATAAATCGGTCGTCATGAACTTTTTGTAACACACTGTCTTTAATTGGCACGTAGTCAGGTCTTCTCATTATGTCTAAGGCATCGGCTAACCAATCCTCTGCTATTCTGAAAAATTCCAGGGAAAATCTTCCCAAAGTTCTACGCCTAAGGAGTTTGCATACCATGAAATTAATATTATTGACGAAAAAAGATTGAAAGGTATCGTGAAATTTGGTTGAGTGTTTTGATTAGTCCCAAAATTTCAAGGTGTATTCCAGGATTTCCAGGGTAAAATTTCATTTTCCAGGTGTTTTCCAGGTTTTCAAGGTTTTCCAGGGAGCGCGGACACCATGCAAACATTATTATGTGCATAGAAGGAAAGCGCATCCTGAATCATCAATAATTACGTCATCATGAGTATCAGAAAACAAGTGAAAGCTCGCATTGATGTTGAGTACATACCTTGAAATCCGATCACGCTTCGTTGCAGATTTCTTGCTTGAAATGCCTGCGGAATGAAGAGAAATCAATGAGATAATTCTCAATACAATAGTGACGTATCAAATTTCATGTGCAAATCCATAAGCAATAATGGATTTCTTTTCTCTTACCTTTGATATTCAGTGACTTCTCATCTCCTGCAGATACTGAAATTGAGATGAATTCATCCATTAATCACAAATTCACATCACAAACATGCATGCTACAAATAGAAGTCCATAGCAAGGATTGTCAAAAATTTATTGTAATTATTTGGCTAAGCAATCAATTAAATGCAATTATGTCATTGAGCTTATCAATTTATTACCATTTTATTTATGATCATCCCTTGAATGGACAATGATTTTGGTTTTTTTCTCTCTGATATTTCAATTTAACGAATTCGGCTGTGTACTTTACAAGTCCCATAATAAACACATTCTAAATTGATTGTTACTTCAGGAGACTCATTTGAAGACACATTCGAAATAGGAAGTGAACAAAATTTGATGAAATCATGTTCATACATAATAATTAAAGTGATAATCAATCACTGAAACATTAAGTGAATAAATTACATGTAGTTAAATAACAGAACATGAAGTAGTGTTAAAAGTTATATTAGAAGTTTTGTAACATAAAGATACTGAATGCGTTAAGCAAAAAGAAATGGTTCCCGTTCAGAATCCTGAAAGTTATCAGTTTGTGAATAAGTTTGGCAAGCTTAGCATCTAAATAATCGGATAAATTGATTAAATACTACTTTGCTGGCATAAAATTTTCTTCTTTCGATTTTCACTTTCCTTAGAATAGCTCACTGAAGTAAGATCTGCAAATGGCACACATAAAATCAGTGTGTACCAGCACTTTGGATACGCTGGCCATTTCGGGATCTGACTACCGGAATTCCTGCATAAGTGTGAGGAATAATTTTGTCTCAATTTCAGATTCAATTAGACAGTTGCTACACGTGCTCTGACAGACGTCTCTGACTATTCATAACATTTCAAAATGTAATTTGTTTTACTCCTAATTAAGCCAACACTTAAACTACAGATAACGCAAAAATGTGCTAATTTTCATAGTCAAAAAGGTATTTGAGAAGCCCATTGTTGCTCTTTAACTTGTAAAGCACATTTATGTACTTACTGGACAACTTACTAGACAAACTGACTGTAAGAAAGGACAAATGCACCTTATAAATTATCGTGTTCCGGCTTTAGCTGTGTTTTATTTGCTTGAATTATTTGACTAGTTGCTTCGTTACTGTTCCTGAATCTGAGTAGATCTGTTTCGGTAATTGAAGTGTTTGGAAGCGTGTATGTTTACAATGCATTCAATAATCTCGGTTTTGTTATGTCATGTGATAAATATTGCGAATTCAGAATATTGAATGACACAGTCGACTTATTAATGCGTACTTGTGACTGATTCTAATTTTCGTGAGTTGTATCCGCATTCTGATAAACATGTGCATGTGCATACATGGCAATGACATAATCATGCACACCACAGACAAAAGCAGAGCACAAAAGATAATTTAAAAATAGAATGAGGCAATAAACAGAAATCGCAACGTCATATTTTCAATGAGTAATTTTAAAAGTGAGAGGATCTCGGCGTTCAGTGCCTCACGTTTCGGAATTTACGCATAATGATAGACAAAATTGGCATGTGCGAACAGTCACATCGTGAGACTTTGAGCAAGCATCCACGTTAAAAAGGCCTTTTTCTCTAGCTGACGAAAGATGCAAAGCATCACACAATAAGAACTTTATACTATCACATATGTTATCATAGAACTTTATAGGAACCATGCAATTCCATTGGCACCACTCCCGAACTCGTACGATACCTAGAACGCCCGCAAATTGCATTTGAAAAAAAATTTTTTTCACAAACTGCATCAATTTTGAAAATAATATGAGAATGAAAGGGCTAAAGGGAATGAAATCATACCAAAGTAAACTGCCAAGAAGCCAACATCTAACCATCATCAACAACTGAAAGTCAACATCGTTTAGAAGCCGTTGTCATGACAACTCATGTCCACAACGCAGCGTTGCTTTCAATGTTGTACATATAAATGCAGGGTTGCTGAGAGTGCTGATAAACTGCAAAATTGACTTTGCTCCATCAACCAATCGGTTTACTATACTGGCAAAAGTTCCCTACTCGCGGGGGTTGGCCAGTCCTTTCACTACTATTCTTCTCCATTCATCTTTGTCTATAGACAACTCCTCGGTAACATTTCTCCTCTTCGATCACATTAATCCTCTTCGTTGATGGTCGGCCTCTCCTGGAACTTCCTGCGATTGTGGCTGTCATAACTTTCTTTACCTCGTTCTCCTCTTGACGCATGACATGTCCTTACCATCTCGGTCTCGTTTGTCTCAGATGCTCATCCAGGTCATTCACTTTCAGTCTCCTGGCTCTATACTCTATCCTTCAGGGTCAAACTGCATATCAATCTCAACATTCGTCTTTCTGTGACTTTTAATCTCTGGAGAGATTCGGTCTTCAATGCTCACATCTCTGTTCCGCATGTCAGGACACTACGAACGCACACCTTGCACACCAGTCTTTTAATATCATGGAGATACCTCTAATGCACAGCACACCACTCAAGTTCCTGAATTTCAACCAAGCTGCTCATATTCGCGCGATGACGGCCCTTTCGGCAGCACCAGCAACGTTCAAATGATCTCCCAAGTACGGAAACTCGCTTACACATTCCAGCTCGACATCCAAAAGAAACCTTTCCAGTTCTCGCCTTCCTCCATCAACACATGTCTTGCACTTAAATTCCTGTATTACTTAATCCTTAACTTCGATCTAATCCTTTATTATTTACAGAGTATTGAATTTCTATGCATGCAACTTCGAAAAAAATCATGCAGGATTACATAATCGGAAAGAAACGTCCATGGCTTATTTTTAGTTCATGCCACAACATTCACAATATGAAACACATTCGACAGCATTGCGCTGCTACAACACCATTTCCCATTTCAAATTTGTCACGTCCTTGATGTCTAAACAAACGGGATTGCTAAGGCCGCTGTCACTTAAGAAAAAGGCATCCTCCATCTTCCATTTGCGATTTCCCTTTAATTGCATTTAGAAAAGAATACAACCTATCACACAGAAAAGTCATCAGCCGTAGAGTCATCAGTCATCTTCCATCGTCCATCACGCTGTCACACAGGAAAAGTCACAAGGCGTCGTGCATCGGACATAAGGCATCAGCCGCGAGACTATTCTAAAAATAGAACAACGTGAAGTGACGTCTGAGGGAAGATATAGGAAGCTGTCATTTGCGAGGAGAAGCAATCAGAAAACAGCCTTCGTTCACAATGTCAACTGAGGACGAGGATCAAGACAGTAGTCATGGCAACGGTAAATAGTGAAAAATAACGCTGACTGTATCGGAAATGGATTTCCCCAGTGTGACTGCGGTTGGTGGAAGATGGACGATGAATTTCGCTTATTCTGTGTGACAGCGGCCTAAGCAAATCAATTCGATAAATTGCAACTGATGAAGAGAAGTTTCCCAATATTCTCATCCGCATTGAACTGAACGGCAGACAATTGGGCTTTAGTTCATTTTATTTTTCGCAGCATGCATATGATTTCACCTATATACCACAATCTGAGCATCAAAAAAAACTTTGACTTTAATAAAATGTTCATGGTTTCGGAAGCCTGCCGTTTCATTTTCAAGGAAGGCCTAAATGGTGAAAGATTAAAGAAGTTCATTGTTTTCACTAGAAAACGGTTTTGGTGAGTTAGAATGTGTACTAAAAACGTAAGCAATTTTCCGCCGAAGTAATGAGTTACTGATATTGTAGGTCTACACAAGGCAGGCCAGGAAGGCGACACTACTCATTCCGATGAGGATCCTTACTCAGATTGACAGTGATTGACAACAATGAATACTATAGACAGCTACAGATAACAGAGACATGAACATAACTGCCTGCAAAGCTAATTTACAACCAGGCGGATCAAAACCTCTGTAGACATTAAATTACACGTAAATACCCCCAAACACAGACCGAGAAAATACCCTAATCATCAAGGATTCTTCTCTCCAACCTTCAGCATCCTTTTTACAAGCTACTTCTTTTTGTCATCCTGTTTCGTCGACATTATTCATGTATGAAGTCTACTCCTTGATGCGTTTTTTGCTAATTATTTGCTATTCTCCTTTTTCCTTAACGATGTTGTGAGATTCGTATGAACTGGTTTACAAAACTTATGTGAAAATGTTTGCATGATTTCAATTATCAATATACAAAAATTATTATTATTATCATTTTCTTTTTATTTTTATTATCGAAAAAGCCTTTATTAGCATTAAAACACAAATACAAGAAGGCAAAGCAAATCAAAAGTCAGTACAACTCGGGAAGTGCAGCTCCGGGTGCCGGAAGGGTCTCAAGAATGCATGCACAGTTCCCTATTTGAATGGCAATAGCGAGGCGTTGGCGCAAGTAAAGCCATGCGTCTTTCTCGCCGGTCTTGCCGGCAATACGGCTTCCAAGTTTCCTCAGAAAGGAGAATGTCTGTTCGCCGAAAGCACCGTAAGTTTCTGCGGATACGTGCTGGAATGCGAAGTCCTCATAGAGGTCACAGTATTTCACCGACTTTCTCTTCTCCACCGCTGTCGCCACTGATCCGCCACTTGAAGTCGTAGAGCTCCAGGATTTCGCGGATGGATGTGCACACGTGACATCCCACGCGATCGGCTTTCCGAGCTCCCACGGGGACAGGCTGATGCCGTCCGGCTTCAGGTTCTTGTCCAGCAGCAGTCCAGTAGACTCCAGCATAGTGGGCAGCTGGATGGAGTGCATCGCCCGGTCCACCACCTCGTTCATCAGCGTATGGCGCAGATGTCGGCCCTTGCGGCGGGGACAGACGAAGCCGTGCGCGCCACCGCCGTCCGCCTTAGAGCCACAACGAGCGCAGATGTGCTCAATGGATGCGGGGGCTCCGATGCGGATGGCAGAAGCGACGCGGAGTTGGTCGTCCGTCAAATGAAGACCGAGCGATGTTGACGGTAGGACGTTATCCAATCGCCCGATCCCTTTGAGGCGCAGGAGAGCAGTCGCGTGCGGTCAAGCAGCTTGGAACTTCGGAGGAGGTCGTCGTAGGACTGGCGGTGAAGCGGAAGTGTCCATGATTTCTGCTTGGTAAGGGGTTGCAGTTATTATTATTATTAATTAGCTTTAAAGGCAGCAATATTCATATATCTATTATCTTTAGCTGTCCATGATATCTATTGTCCTTTAACTGTCAATCAAATTCACCACGGCGGAATGATTCAATGTCGCCTACAAAATTAAACAGGTCGTCCCTTGTTCAACAACTGCCTATAACTAGTGGTCACTCACAAACTCATTGTTACATTAAAATCAAAATGAGCAAAATGTCAGTACCGTATATCCTCTAATAGACCCGGGTTTATGAGTCATGATAAAGTCATACCCGGGGTCTCTGATGGAACGCGGTTCAGACTCCGAAAACATCTTATGGAGCCTATAGACCATGGATAAACATCCTGTTACTGCTGTGCACTGTACAGTGTACACTTTACCGCATACCTGGTAGGTATTAATAAACACGACATGACGGTTTCACAATTAGTAGGCTTATAGTGACACAGTGAATTCTACACGTAGTTTCCATCTTTAATAATGTACCGGTGTACTCGCACCATACCCAGGTATCACACGTAGGCTACACATGATACCGGTATGTTAATTTTCTGACTCAAAAACAAACGCTTGTCAAACATATTCCCATTTGGAAATATGGGAGACTTTCACACATACAATACACCGGTATTGCGGATAATTGGCCTATTATATGTCATTACTATGAATCTTCAGTGTGACATGCCTAAGACGGACACCAGAAACAGAAAAAAGATCAAACAGACAAGAGATAAATACCAACTTTAGTGTTGAATAATGATGTTAGAGTAAGTATGCTACAAGAATACCTAGGCTACTCAAGATATCAGGCGCATGTAAGAAAGATATAAACTACGGTATACTGTACTAGTAGTAGCGAATGCCGTCATATAATAGGCCGGTATTTTTATGTAGGTTCACCGAATGCCATGGTTGATATCGTGTTTTTACCGATACATTTTTGATGTAAGTAAATAGAACCCGGGCCTCTAATATAACCCGGGTAAGACCGACATGAATCAATAGAACCCTACGGGTGCTATTAGAATGTACACGGTATATCATGCCTACAAGGATGTATATTTTTTCATTCGTGTAAAACATGCTATAAGAGTATTTATCCGCGTCTTTATGTTAAATGTACCGAATAAGTTTCGATTAGAAGAGACTTTACATTACAAAATGCAGAACAGAATGTGGGCGACAGACAGAATCATTTTCTTCGACTGCAAATTATAAAAGGTGATGTAATTGCACAGTAAGAGTGAAGAAACTTCGTCTTATCCAGCAAATCAACTTCCTAAGCCTCTCTTGAACTATTTCAAGATGATGAATCGGCTCTAACAAGGTCAGATAGTAATGAAGCGATAATCTGGTCTTCTTATCAGTCAGTCAGCGATCAACGAATCAAGACATAGAATCTTTACTGTCACTGAAATTGCTGAGGTAGGGAGGACCACTGTAGATAACGGTAGGATATCACAAGTGAAACGATAGAAGTTTTCATTCAGACCTATGAAATGATACGGAGAAATCACCAAGTGACATTCCTTTTTTAAGTACGCAAAATGAAAAGTCTAAAAAAATAACGCACAACTAGAGCAATACTTAATCAAAGTATAATGCTGACTTTGAATTACTGATATCTTGGTATTAGTAGTTTGGGTTGAAGGTTAATGCTATGTTGTCTTTGTCATCGGGGATGAAGCCATCTGATTGGATTACACAGATTCTTCAATTGAGGACTTCTGTCATGCTGTCGCCCGTCGATAAGTCAGTTGGTAGAGCGTTGGCCTAGGATGCCTGAGGTCGGTGGTTCAAACCTACCAGGACGCGCAGTTATTTTCCATCTGTTAAATCAATCAAAGCTTGCTGGAAGATGACAAGTTTGTACATCAAGAAGTCTTTTAACAGAAAATCAATAAGAAAGACTGAGACTGAAAGAAATATGGAAGATTGGATTACTAATATCACATGCGACAATCAAGCCTACAACAACATCCGATAAAAGAAATATATAACACAACACAACCGGTACTCGCACACCTCCGAATCTCAGGTTAAACATAAAAATCTGTTAAACTTGACGCATGCAAAAAGAAAATGACAACTATTAAGTCAAAAGACACCAGCACACTTGATCACTCGACCTCACTCACCTGACCTAGGAATCGAAATGAAGTCTGCGGTGAAGATGAGCGTGTACCTTCATTATTAGGCCACACCGAAGGTTCAAAAGGAATGAGACTGAAGGCAGAAGTCATCTCCAAGTGATATCGACAGCTTATTATATTATTATAGACCTGCGGGTGAACAGCTTGTTTCTATCGAAGGCCAAATTGTTTTTATTACATATTGGTTGGCCACTTATATTTTTCATTTTAGATTTATGCCATTTTTCAGATAGCATTCTTGCTTTACAATGCAAATACCAGTAAGAAGAAAACTACGAATAATGGCAATTAATTAGCTGCAGAAGATTTCAAAATAGAAGAAGAATTCAAAATGCACCCAGAAAAAAATCACAGACATAGAAATCTATGTGCGCGATATTCTAGAAGCGTCATAGGTGGAATAAGAAGTACAAGATGTGATATAATGCTCGTCCCTGAAAGAGATATGAAAGAGAACATTGATCATATGTTTAACGAAACTGAAAGTTGCTTGAGACCATCAAGTCAAGAAAAAATTCTAAAGCAAGTGGACACTTCAATAATTGGCTTTGTCAAAATTCAAGCTATTGGTTTTGTGATAGAAATGTTCAGAATAAATTCCAATATTACCAATGATTTATTGATATTTTTATTCAATGACATGCTGAATTCAGGTAAAATACCATGGGAAGCGAGTTGGGTTACACCAATCTACAAAAAATGAGAATAAAGCTAATTTGGACTCATGCAGATGCATAAACCAATCTTCAAATTAAGATTAGAACTGTTATTAAGGATTGTCAATACTAGTAGAATTGACAGTTGGTTGTCTAGAAATGATCCCATATATCAATCTCAAACTGGTTTTAGAAGAGGAATCTCAGTCTTGGACAATATCATGATGATACAAGAAATAATGCAAGTTTATAGAAATAGAAAACGACCATTGTATCTCTGCTTCATTGATATCTCAAAAGCGTTCGATTCGATGACAAAATCAAAGTTGGTAGTTAAAATTCAGAAGATACTTCCGAATGTGTTTTGTAATCACAATAATTGACAATAAAAGATAAAAAATTCTATACAACGGCATAGGAAGTGAATCGTTCATGCTTCAGAATGGTGTCCCACAAGGTGACAATATGTCTCCAACGCTATTCTGCACATACATAAATTATTAATTGGAGCTATTAGATGAAAACATGGGAAATATCAATCCAATAATTGTCAGCAATATCAAAATCACAACTTAAGTATACGCTGAAGACACCATCCTCATGAGTACAGCAAAGGAAGGCTTAATGAAACAGGTTAAGATAGTACACAAATGTTGCAATACAAATGGATTGGAACTAATTATGACGAGGCTAAAGTCATGGTGTAAAATTCAAATGAAAAACTGAATCGTTTGGAATTTACTGCAGACAACAAATGAATCAAAATCGATGTCGCAAATGAATATGAATACAATGATGTGGAAAACAATATATAATGTGGAAAGCAAAATGCAATCGAAAGCATATTGAAGAACTAGTAAAAAAGGAAAAAGATCTGCATATCTAGCAGCAAAGACATTACAAGAAATTGGAGATGCAAATGGATGTATATTAAAAGAAACTTTTGACTCTTTCACAAATGAAATACTGTACTTTATTTTGCCACAATGTGCTGAATAAAGTACAGGTACAATTCTACAAAATATTTTTCAATCTGAAGATAACAACTGCTACATACTGCATTCTTGGCGAATTGGGAGCAAAAGCAATGGAATATCATTTTCATAAAGCTCCTCTATACTACTGGAGAAGATCGATAGAAAATAGTGATATGATTCTGATTTAAAGACGTTGTACAACACTTTATATAATAACATTGAAGACCTACAACACAAGAACACTTGAAGTTGGCGAATAAAACGATTATTATATAAACTAAATCTTGAAGTACCTTGGTACAATCAAAATAATGCCCATCAAAAAAATTTGAAGTCAAACAAGGCTATTATTAGCACACGAATAACTGACATTTTTCGAGAGTACTGGATTCAAAAAGCTTAAGGTAGGAATTAACAGAATGAATTGTTTGCAACTTTGCCAATTCGATTGTGAATTAAAAAATGGCAGATAATAGAACAAAAAAATGGTATTTAGGATTCGCTCAGGAAATATTGGCACAGTTGTAGAAAGTGGCCGACGTAGAAGAAATATATGATGAATATTTGTGTACTTTATGTGACGATGATTCATCGTAGGATGTTCACGATTGGACGAAATTAGCCAAATTTGGCTTATATTTCTCTTTGTGAAGGTATATGCAGATCGAAGATCGAATCCACTTGTATAGTTTCATGAACAACATTAAGTTTGACGAATTGATTTGTATAGCTAAGTTCGCTAGATTAGCAGATGATTTCAGATGCAGAAAACAGTGGGATCTTTTGTTAGATTAAACGATCAAACGATTCTAAAAATAGATAGCTATTTGTCTCTGTTGTGCAGCGATCTTCCGACTCGGAATAGTAATCACGCTCACGATATCACAGTAACTCTACAGTCTCTGCATTCGGTCGAACTATAGGACCAGCCACAGAATTAGATTGTCTAAGCTGGAAGTGCAAACTGATTCAAAACGATGGCACATGCAGAAACTTACTAAGTGGGCAAAAAGAAACTTTCAATACCTTGCAGAGATAGGAAAAATAGTGGTGCGTGGTGAATAACTCCAGAATGCTCCGATTGCCACGATTCCTTCAGATTCGAAGTTTGCGCAAAATTTTTTTCTCGATAATGTTGGGCCCTCCGATCATTATTAAAAAAAGATAGCACGCGCACGAAAAAACGTTCACAAACTTTTGTGTAGATCTTGACATCGACTGTGTCTCTTTTCTGTGTGATCCGATTGATAAAAATTATTATGCTCCTGTTGACCCTCGGTTGCTAAGAGTGAAAAGTGAGAAGAATATAAATTTGTATTTAGGTCCATCGCCAACATTATCATTATCAGTTGTACGGAATCCCTGTATACATCCATATTATCCATGCTGCATTTATAAAAATAAATGATGGTTTAACTTCACTACTCCCCCCTTCCGGGAGACTTGGACGGTGCTGACACAGTCAGACTTTAATCTGGAGCGTTGTGATATTTTAGTCTGGATGCTCCTCCTAGCGACTTCCTATGACACTTTCGGGGCTCGACCTCTGGACCGAAAGATTGTCAGGCCAAGCACTGAGCCACTGTGCCACGGAGATTACTATTTACTGCTACGGTATTTATATTAAATAAATTTGCTGTACAATGGAAGTTTTCAAAACACATGACCGGCTGATGAAATGCTATATTACACAAATCGGTCTACGGTATGTACACTAGCAGAAAAAAAACGTCATCAGTGGGAAGTGTTGCACTTCTCTCTCGCTAGCTGCTTAGTATTTGCTGAAATATTTTATACAGAAATTCTCGGAGTGCTCCTTAAATTTTTATCTGGCATATGGAACTGTGATTTCGTTCATCAAAGACAATTTCTATTTCAAAATATATGTGCTGCCAAACATTGAGGCAAATTTTCTAGTGCTGCCCTAGATTTTTGTGCACATCGATTCGCTTCATGTTCTATAGAAATCAATGATGGTTTCATTTTGATCGTCGCGTTTCCGAGTCTGCTGACCTAATGTCAATGTGCTCCAACTGCAAATCAGATGGAGCACTTCCGATTTCAGGTGAAACTGGATCTGTGAATAGTGGAGATTCAAAGTCATCTCTGATCTGGTAACACCTGCCCATTTCAAGACGCAATCGCTTTATGTCTTGAGGACACCTGCATTATGACGACCTTCAGTACCAACATAGGTTTTACATGTCGGAGAAGTGTCAAATATGAAGCCGTAAACTGTGATTCAACTGATTGCAATTTCAACTGAAACCTTTTGATATGGCAGAAAAAATCTCTTATTACTTGATTCTTCCTTTGTATCTACATATAAACATGACTAAGCTACGTAACATCCCGGTGAACAGGAGGCTGTAAGTCATCTTCCGTTACATGAAAATTTGTACAAATTTTCTCTCCTTTTTATTTTTGCGTCAATTTAAAAGTTTACAAGTCCTCAAGGGTATCAGCGGTAGACGCAGCACAAATGAAGACTTGTAGTCTGACTGCACATTATGCGAACAAAATTCAAAACTCGATTGGTTCACATTTGCGACTGATTTGCAGAGAAAGACGTTTACTGTAGTTCGCTTCCATCAAGCGAGTATCCAAGGGATCAGAACACTTTTCAAGAATAGCCAAATCAAAATCATTGATAGTCAAGTCATGAGTTTTGTGTTTGTGAAGAACGCGTGATCAGTCAGAGCACTACTGGAATTTCTATTATGCAAACTACGACTATGTTCCACAAAACGAAGTTTAAATGGCCTTTCACTCATGCCAACATAAAATTGCTCATACAAGATGTATGTAAACTTGTGTATGATATGACGTCTCATACAGTTTAAGTATTTAGGCAAGCAATTACATAAGTCACAGGTCGCATGTTTTTCATGTTTCTTTTTGTTTCTTAGACTATTGTATACAGTTATAATTGGTTTGCTAACCAGCTTGACTAGGAAATGGTAAAAATCTATTAATTTACGGATTTTTCTGTCCGTAAGAGCTCAATATTGGAGTGGGTGTGCATCAAGGCTCTGTTCTGAGTCCATTTTTGTTTGTGGCAGTGATGGAAGTCTTGGCAAGTGATGTGAGAGAGGGTCTGCCTTGGGAAATACTGTATGCAGATGACTTGGTGCTGGTGGCCGAAAGCATTGACGGATTGAAAGAGAAAGTAAGTAGAAGGAAATTTTCCTTTACCTATTGTGTAGCCTTTTCTCAGAGATTTCAATATAACTTTTATTGCTACAACGCCTTTTTACGTATTCATTACTATTTTTGAGGTAATTAGTTTTTACATGTTGAGGTACGCAACTATCACGCGACGGAGAGATGCCAGAATATTGGGGATTTTCAAGCCAGTTATGATGAATATCGCACCCTTCAATGATGATGGTGATATCCAAGAAATCGAGCGCATTATTGCCTGGGATCTCTGCAGCAAAGTGAATTCTGTCACTGAATTTGTTAAACACTTATAATAAGTAATTGAAACTTGTGCTATTCTTAGAAACAGACCTACTATGATGTCTTCAATTAACCTACTTCAATGACTTATTATACGAGTTTAATTGTATTGTAGGCAATCTGAACACCTTGCACGCAATGATTTCAGTTCTTTGAATCTGAAAAAGTTGTCTCTATCGGAGCATTTTGAAGTAATTCACAACAATTCACAAGCGATGAGTTATTTTTGCCATTCAAGCAAGGCATACAATTTCTCTTCCTGCCCACTTAGTAAGCTTCATCATCTGTCATCGCTTTGTAATATATTGCACACTGAGTAAATCGACGCGCTTATTTGATTCTATGAATGGTTTAACGTCACTACTCCCCATACTGGGGGCTTGGATGGTGCAGACTTTATTCTGGAGCGTTGTGATCTTTTAGTCCGAATACTTTTCCTGACGACTTCCATTGACACTTTAGGGGTTCGACTTCTGGACCAGAAGATCGCTAGGCCAAGCCCCTAACCTCTGTGCCACGGAGACTAAGAAATTTAATTCTGATGTTTCGATAATTATGTCGAACCCGACTCTTCTTCAGAGACCAAAACAACAATAGAAACTCACATTCCATCTCCAATTCTCGCACACGGGCCTTCTTTGAGTTCAGGAGGACGACAAACTGAAGATGAAAAATAATCGTTGTTTGTTCGTTCTTGGTGACAATTCATCGTTCGGTTCGGACTTACCTTGCTGAGGAGGGAATTTTGATTTTCACGTTTCTCGAGCACAACTTCCTCGTACTTGCGAAGCGCCTCTTTACGCTCCTTCCGGGCCTGGTTCAATTGCTGCTCCAAAGAGGTAACCAAAGATCGACGGCGCTGACATGCATCAGCCAGAGTATTGAGAATATTCACCAAATCTTTCCCTGGATCGAGGAATGTTACAGAGAGGAGAAGGACCTGCAAGAAACAGATGAAATATGAAACTGACCGGTTTTTAATTTTGCTGATTTTTAACAGTTTCTGTTGATGAATTTTAGATGTTATTCGGAATCTGACAATTTGAGACTATAGATCTTTGAGATCTTATGTAGCCTTGATTCGATTTTTCGACAACTGGTCATTTACTAATATTCCAAACAGAGACTAAGTTATTTTCAGTTATTTTTGAAAAGCGGAAGGACCCAAGCACAAGTGATCTTTTTTAAATTTTGGTGAAGTTTACAAGACGTCGAGCGCTTTCGCGAAATCATCCACCAGCCATGTTCACGACAAATTAACAGAGACGGTTTGTATGGAAAGTTGGAATCAAATATACAACAGTAATCAACGCAGACATCCAATCAGACGATAGTTGAATTCATCAACACGACGATCCCGATAGACCTGAAAACTGAGCAATATGACAAATGCATTCATTATCTTGATTTTTTACGAAACAAATTCCGCTCTGGCGGGGTCAATGCATATAAGATGTGTCGTCAAGTAATTCTGTTTACAGTTCCTTTCTTTTGTAAGTCAAGTTCACGACGCATTCAATAGATCGTGGGTCAGAGCAACTGTGAAAGATGCCAAGATCAGTTGATGTGTTATGTGACTAGGATAATTAAGTAATTGTGTGTGTGCATGCTAAGGGATATTCTTGAAGATTCGCAAATAATGGCAGTTTTTCCATTGTTTCGTGCTACTGGGCCTACTTTCCCGCACTGAATTTTTACTACAATTGCGGTTCAAGTCGGCCTATCGAAGTGTCAGTGGCACGAAGCGCTAGCATTTTATTGTAAATACTTATTTTAACTTACTATCGATCAATAAATATAAAGGAGAGAAAGTGAATCTTTTCACCAGGGCTGTGGAGCCGATGCGTTATCTCATCGGCTCCGGCTCCACGACACTGATGTGAAAGGCTCCGGCTCGGCTCCGGCTCCGACTTCAAATTCAGGTTCTATCTATGCTGGTTATCCTGGATCCGTTGAACGGGTTTTTTGGATAACGGTGTGGCCTTTAGAGGCTTGCTACAATCATCAAATTAGTTTTCATTAACAAGCAACGACTTAAGTTAATAATAAGAATGATAATAGCCTAATATAATGACAAATAACGTGCTTGTCATATAGGTTTTGCATGAATTGACTATCTCTGAAAGATAAAATAAAGTTATAGCCAGGATTGGTTAAATTGGATAAAGATCTCCCGCACTGGCTAAATATAAATTGGCCTAGCCTGCAACCAGTCTACTACGAGGCTACATTAAATAAGACCACATGAGTGATGATGATATACCTAATTAGCCGTCACAGGGGCCGAATAGTAGTATAAGCTTTTTAACAAAGCTTGAATATGAAACTGGATAGCGTATGCCTCTAAATAGCTTATAGGGCCTGTATCTACTCGAACATGGAAAGGGTATCGGCTATATAGCCAAATATACCGTATCAATTGCTTTATTGAATATTAAAGTGTATATAGGCTAGCTTAGGTTGTTATTGTTATTTGTTATTGCCTTTATTCAATAGTCTGTTGGTCCATGAATAATATGATAGGTGGGTAGCCCACGACTCATCATCTGTAGAAATTGTAATTTAGATAGCCTCATTGCAGCGTAGGCTAGAAATGTACAATTGAAAATTATACTTAAAAAAATTAAAAATATCTAATTTAGGACGAGTTTTGTAATTCTATGCAGCATACTTAATAAGTTAAGGCCTAACTTACATTATATTAATTTCGTATTTTTCATTATGGCGTGAAGTTGCACTAGATAATTCATCAATGATTCATGCATATTATTATATTCAATTTATGTATAACACATTACCACTATTCCTCTGATGATAGTTAGGCTGATGAAACTGAACTCGGAGTATCACACAGTATGTTGCAGGGTGCTATGCATAATAAAAATTTGACTGCGAGCACCGAGCAGAAATCCCATCTACTTTGCTAGCTTTCGAATGCGCGTGCGGTTTAATGTCACAGACAATAGAAAAGGGAGGTCAAAAGGCGCCTTTATTGAGAGCGTCTCAGTCTTTTTTTATTGTTTACATATAAGTAAGTCAGCATGATATCAGCATGAAGTGTTGACAGACGGAAAAAATAATAATGAAAATTCTTGAAATCCACAGGTCTATGACATTTGGGGAAATATTATTACACGATACGGCTCTTGTGCAGTCCTCCCCCCCCCCATTTTTTCTCTGGTCAAAAGATGCAGCACCTGGATGTCCGTTTCAGCATCACCGGTTTGAGTGAAGCATTCCGTGCTGTTGTAAAAATCCACGTGGGTAATTGCGATGTCATGGTCGCAAACTTCGTCAGCAAGTCAACATTGTAATTTGCCTTCGGGTTTTTCGCATTGAAATATACCCTTTGAATTTTGAAGTCAAAGGAAATTCATTGTGAATGAGATACCTTTAAAATAATAGGGCGCTACTAGAAGTGGCTGGTCGCTTATTGCTATAGCCATGTGAGGACTTGTAGTCAGGTCATTCGTGTGAGTGTGAAGAGTTATCCCTCCAATCAAAATTGATCAAATTGAATAATCGATTGTTTTGAAAAATGTAGGTGGGGGGAATGCACAAGAGCCTACAATACAATCTAAGGAAATTGGCATTGTCACAGATGCCAGTAGCTTCTGCCAGTAGCCATACCGATAGATGATAGCCTACATAGTAAGACATTGCGCAAGAAATGTAGCTATATTATCTTTGCTGACTGAACTGGAAATGTGTACATAAATGACTGGCGACTTGTCTCTAGGAATCTACAATCATCTAGTTAGCATGCATAGAACAAGTCTTCAAATTAATGGATTTTGGAGAATACGTTGTCAATATGGAAATTAGTCTTACGAAACATATGCAATAAAAAAATATTACACATGTGTGTAAATATATAATAAATATAATACAAAAGAAGGCGGCAACTGCAAAGAAAGATATCGTGGAGGACAGATCATTGGTATACTTAAAAGACATATTTTTAGATTTCAAATGATTTAATTTTTTTATGATGCCAATTAATAACTTTCAAAATTCTAGATTTATATCAAAGCTCAAACTATCGGAGCCGGAGCCGGAGCCTTTGTGATAAATCGGCTACGGCTCCAACCAAACCATCGGCTCCTTAAGGCTCCGGCTCCGGCTCCGGCTCCACAGCCCTGCTTTTCACCATGACAATTGCTGTTATTGCATTACGATCTATGATCTTGAACAAAGACCTTGCATTTGTCTTCCTCTGTACGCATGTCACTTCATCGCTATGGTACATTTGGCTATCGTATTCAATGACTTTGCAGCATATTTAAATGCACATTTCAGTGTGTTTAGGATAGAATTTCCCCGAAGATAAATTATTGACACAATGTTCCAGGTACATTCTGTATCAAACGAATTTCACCTTACGACAATGCATAATTATCAGACGTTCAACCTAACGTCCATCGGTGGCAGTATTTGCTGAACAAAACAGATATGTGAGAATAAAAGCACGTCCGAGAATCAATCTTGATTGAAGCCACCGACCAGACTTCACCATCATACATTTCATGTTTTCCAGCTCATTTGTCGGTTTCGTCGATTGGTTAATTTACATAAATCAGCCAATCACAAAAATTGGTCACGAAACTTGTTTGAGGAGGTCCATTCAAGGCTCAATGAAGCTGTGATGAATTTATAACAAGCAACGTTGCCAACGCACCTCAAGACTCAATGCGCACAGGCCGTTCGATACAGGGCATACACATCCGCATACAAATAGATGGCGGATATAATAATTCGGGAATGTCTGAATTGTTCTACACATAAACAGTTGCAAACCTTTCTTTGATACTTGGATATGAAATTCAGAAGTCAACCCGAGCCAGTCGTCCGACGTCTAAAATTTTTGGAGCCTACTGGAACCCTGACTATATCATCCTTTTACGTAAATTGACAGAATATGTTGCCGTTGAAGATGAGCTGCATGTAAGCCTGTTCCATGCGAAATATATTGATATGAGTATCAATTGCAAAGGATGGGTTTTACGCTAAAATGATCAAAAAAGAATTTACAACATTTAAGTCCGGAACTGGTCAGAACAAGATGAATATTACTTGGCCTATGTTTAAAAATACAAGCAGCAAGAGGAAGAAGCTTTTAAATAGCTAAAATATAGATAATACAAACAGCTCGAAATAGATAAGAAAAACCGTTGGAGGAATACTATAAATACTTTGTAGAAAACTTTAACGAATATTTGATGTCATCCATGTATCAATTTACAATGTCGTTCATTTCAAATCGTTCAACCTGTTAAAATCCGGACAATGTACATTCCGAATAGAAACGATCGGACCTCACGTCACCATCGAGCATGCTAAACCGAGTCAGGTTCCAGGCCTAGAATCAAGGTCCAGTTGCAACTCTGTTTACAGATCACAGTTTTCTCGATGAGATATAGAATAAATATCTTGGCAAGCTACTCCGTTCTCGAGGGTTCGAGATTACGTTAGTTGGAAATAAATCTAAATACAAATGTTCAAAATATTGATGGAATATTGACGTAATATTACTATAATATATAATTATTATTAATATATATTGACGTACTCATTGACGTAATATGATCGATGCAGCCGGACAGAGACTGGATTCTACTGTGAACCTGGCTATTTTGATTACATTGTCCGTCTTTTTTCTGGTCATCTATATCACACAGTCACGCTTCTTACACGTGACAGTGAAAGCCGATTATCCGCTTTCATCTTGTTATATAGATAGTAACATGAAGTATCAGAATGACTGGTTCACGTGGTTGATGAGATGCACTCATGAGATTTATTTGCGCATCATCAACTACTCTTGCTGTAAACCATAAACATTAATAGCAGGGGGTTTCACTAGATTTCAATGACGGCCAATATTTATTGATCGACGGACGATAAATGATCCCTATCGTGCAATAAAGTTAAGAATTTATCGCTACATGTCTGTTGAAATCTCTTATCGCACTAAGGTTGTATGCAAACGTTTATTCCAGGACATAGAAGTAGAACAAAGATATTTTGAGAAACAGCGCTGAGATAGTTTTCACTTTGAGATTTATATAAATGGTGAGCCAGCACCTTGTTCTTTTAAGTCATAGAAATCGAATTATTATCAATGGTATTTGTCTACCGCTATTGTTCAAAAAAGTTTTTACTACAAAGCTCCGTCTGATTTGCGTAGCGTAATTTCATCAAAGAATGCGCTAACTTAGTGCTGTGTCCACAGAATTAGATTGTTTAATCGTATCACTTTGCTAGAATTGCAAACTGATTCAAACAGATGGCACATGCAGGAACGTAATGAGTGGGCAAAAGAAATTTTTAATACCTTACAGAGATAGGAAAAATAGTCGTGAGTCGCTTGCGGATTGCTGCGAATTCATTCAAAATGATCCGATCGCCTCGACTCCTTCAGATTCGAAAAATTCAGCGCAAAAGTTTTCTCGATAATGTTGGGCAGTCCGATCATTTTAAAAAAAAGTTAGCAGGCGCATGAAAAAACGTTCACAAACTTCTCTGTAGAACTTGACATCGTCTGTGTCTCTTTTCTTTGTGATCCGGTTGATACGAGTCACTGGCGTGTTTAAGGTTGAACTGCTGCTCATTGTTCGATTTCTATGGTATTTAGTCCGCAGATTGTCCCATTTCATTTACGTTACATGTTCCAATGTTTCCCTTCTAGTCAAACGGAAGAAGAGACGACCTGTCTAATTCTGTGGCTCTGTCAGCGCCCAAAACAATGTATGACAGCGTGCTGAAACCGTGCAATTCGTCTCCGCCGCGCTGTCAAGCAATAAGGTAGTTATCGCACTCTATGCTCCGTCTCGACCTTCGGCCTCGACGAATCCTGGAGTGCGATAACTATCACTTGTCGTGGGTATGGAAAGCCCTTTCTGTGAGACGCTTGTGAAATACAGGTTAAAAAGCAACAAAAGCAGTATATTGTGTCCAAAGAAAAAAATTGAATGTTGTCGTCTGATGCAAATGTGATATATTTCAAATTTTCATTTCTGAAGCCTTAATTCCAGCCAATTATTATCAATGAGTTGGTAATGGATCACAAAGCAAGGATTATACGCGCATTTATTTCTCGTGTCACCTGGAATCAATGTTTACTTTATTTGGTACCTGTTAGAAGTAGGGTTGGCACGAAATATTTCGCGAAGTTTATTTTTTTCGAGTGCAATGTCGCTTTTCTTATGCATTGATATCATATCGAAGTTCTGCTTATGAAAGGTATACTTTCATTTATCATTTAAGAATTAATTACGAGTATTTCTTTAAAGGCAAATTGCATGTAATTCTCAAATTGCATTGTTTCCTGTTAGTGCGTTCGTGCTAGTCAAGTTCAGAACAAAAATTGTGAGTAATGCATGTGTATACTATAGTAGCAACAATTAAGTAGTACATGACAGACAACTGAAAACAACACTTGATTGAAGAATGAAGATACATGTATTCCGATTTCATGGATCAAGTAAGACTATTGTTGTTGACAACTTGATACAAGTATGAAGCTTATAACATTTTGGGAGGAGAAGTCATTTGATTAGATAAACATTTGTCTTTCGAAATTTTGGTCTTTAATTCGACAGCGATCTGGTCTAAAAACTTTTCCAGCGATGCTGAATATTCTTTCCACAAGAGCAGACGAGGCGGGTGAAGTAAGATACTTTAATGCTAAACTAGCCAAAGTGGGATATTTTCAACTTTGAGAATCCCAAAAGGACAGGGAGTCAGCGCTCTCAGGCAAATGCATTGGTGTATTTGTCATATAGGCCTACTCGAAAACTCTTAAAATGCCAAAAAGTACTTGATTGCTTGAATTTCAGTACTTGAAATTCCAAGTACATTTATAAAAGAACTTGACCAAGTAAAAGTACATGTAAAGGAAAATAAATCAAGTACAAGTACAAAGCACCATGAAAATGTACTTAAGTATAAGTGCAAGTACTTGTACTTGACCCCAAGCCTGTTTTGCATGTTATGACAGCCAGAAATTTCCTTTCTTCACATAGTAATATCAGTCTTAGTGTAAACACAGTTAAGTGACGGCAATCCGTTAAAACAATGTATATGTTTTCACAAATTTGGACCCATCAACTCCAAGAAGCATTTTTGAGATGTGAAGCCTGAAATAACAACTTCATGGCATTGCCCAAAGGCAGTCAAGATTTCATCACTGTACGCGAGCAGGAAGTGTCACTAAATTCAAGAAAGAAAAGAGTTAGAAAGTACGAAGCCATGTTTTATGACCAACTGTATATTCGAAAAATTGTGCAGATATTGACTGTTTCTAGGTTACATGTCATCTAGAATAAGCAGCGAAATAAACTTCGAACAGTTCCTGATCATAAAGTGGAGGAATTCTTTTGTATTCATACAAAAATAATGAACTTCAATAAACTTAGCGAAGTATTTGATTTTTTTATTTCCCCAAAGCAAAAAACACACTTCAGAGTTTTGCCAACCCTAGTTAGAAGTCTTATCCCCGATTTTATTGATCATATCATAACTAATTACTTGATTTTAACGTGATAACAAAAAAGAAATAAGTTACTGATGCTCAATTAATATGGCCTAGAGAGCATTTATCAAAAGCATCTCGAGGAATATACGTATGAATGGAATATGTATCATTTTCAACAATGCAGTAAAAAAGCTTCCCCCCCCCCCGGTAACAACCTCCATGTACTGCACCTGTATTTCAAAGAAAATGACAACTATGAAATGAAATTCAATATTTTAAATAGAAAATGATCAAAATGGTGGTATTTTAAATAGAAAATTGGTGCAATCGAAACAAAAATTATGGATAAAAAGAAGCTAAATCTTGAAACAAACAGATATAATTTATAAGAATTCTCAAATTGAGCGGTTATGAAAAAGCTGATCAGGATGATTGTAATCCGTCAGTTCTTTCATTTCAATCATCGTCTTGTAAATGACAAGTCAAGTTCATACAACTTTTGGCAAGCGCTGTCGTTCACGATCTGATATAATTTGCGAAATGATCTGTTGATCTAAACCTTTTTCATTCTGTGCTATGCATTAAACGTAAAACGGCAATAACTAAAGAAAGCAAATCGGCGGAATTTTCATATTGTCAAAACTCCGCCGATTTCGCAATGACGGAAAATCTGCCGCTGTGGAAACAATGAAAATGATTACTCGCCTGTAGCTGCACATTACTTAGTAAAAAAACGTCACCGTAATACTAATCAGGAATCGAAATCTAATCCCCCTAAGCCAATCGACAAGATGTCTGAGAGCATTTTCTTTTCGGCTATTAAAACATCTCCCTGTTGCGTTGACGTTTCTTATTACGGAGTTTCTTGTTGACGACAGAAGAAGTTAATTTTATTTCTTATCATTGCACTAAAGGAAGCCTTCCTATGCATTCCACGAAACAAATGAAGCCGCGTTCATCGATCAGCATTTCCCGCACTTTACTTTTGTCCATCACTGCTGATTATGGGCGTGGTTGCTATGATCTCTGCCCTGAGCATGGCTTTTTATAATGTAGAGCATTTTCTTTATTTAGATATTTACTTGTTAATTCTTCTTCGGCTACAGCGTACGAGTTATCGCAGATTGAGTGAACAACGGGAAGACAGGGAGTGTCGGTCGACGCCCTATCAACAGCAAAGAGATTTCGAGATGTGACATTTTCGAGAGTATGCGACTTCGTCCTTTGTCCAGACCCCGAGTATTAATTCGCACTTTTCGTTCTACATCCCCGCCGCTGATTTGAACTCTTAATGCGCAGAACTTCAAAATATAGACAAGAGGGGGCACTCGCAGAAGAAATACAGCTGCAATCTCATATTTCGTTGCACTCACAGTAGAAGTCTACTTCTGTCAGTGCTGATTTACAAGAACACAATGAGAATCACTATCTGTCCGAAGGCAGGATTTCAACGAGCATTTTCAAAATACAGACAAGAAAGTAGATTTAATGGTGGCAATTCCCAAAATATATGCGTACATTACCAGATCAACATTCCACATCAATATACGAATAAGCTTCAATAGCATTTTCCTAGGGACCTGCGAATCGTCAAATTTTGAGTCGACTCGAATCATAGAAAACTTGAAGTGCCTATTGTGTGTATACGGTTTACTTAACCAGCTATACTGCTAACCTTCGAGAAAATAGGCCTATCAAATAAGGCTTACATGTAGTAATCATGCAATTTACACGGCTAATGAAAGATGCAGATGCAGTGACACCTTGGCACTCATAAAATATTAAGCAGTAAAATTGATGTGTCTCTGTTTTCTGAGATAAAAGGCGGCCTTGCGCTGAATTTTCTGTAGCCTGCCTCAAAGATTCCATGTAATCGGGTGGTTCAAAAGTTACAGGGAGTTCAGTACAAGAAATCTCATTATAAGCAAAAAGAAGAGCCTCAACAAGGGTTGTGTTTTAGGATATGTAGTATAATTCACTGTTTTAGTAAGAACGGAACTGTTTTATTCACGAACGGGAGGAGGTTATAAATCAGAAGAAATCAGTTGAAATTTTTTTGGCCTGTCGACTCGAACCGAATCGAATTTTTCTCGAATCACAATGTCGTATCGAATCGAATCTTGAAACGGCAGCAGATTTTTCAAATGCCATATTTTCCTAAAGAAGAGAAATGCTACCGAACATGTCTAATATCAATACACCATGTCGTAAAAGGAAAAACAGTTTAATATACAGCATACAGTACAGTCGAAAATTAAAAGACCTTTCGGTTATATAAACGTCGCATGACCCCACACAGTAATTCGGTTAACCCGCAAACCGTCCGCTAAATATCATCTTGGGAAACATGTTGTTAGTTCAGCTTTTGAATATCTTCCAACTTGATCGCTAGCTATTTGGTCAATTACGTCAATTATTCAACTTGTATTTAATTCGTAAAGCCTCGATCAGTAGTCGGGATTGTTGATGTGGTGGGACGTTACTTCATCATTATATTAGTCAGTGTTTCTGAACGCTAACGGTATTGTGGCCCAAACTTTCCTCGATTCTGTGATACCTGTTTTAAATTTTTTTAAAAAAAACAGATAAAATAAACTCATTATGTTAATAAACGACGACATTCCCAAGAAAAGCGCTGTTGATGTGAAAATTCTTGGATATCAATTTTCATGTGATCTAAAATGGAATAAACACATCAACTATATAGTTAGCAAAGCTTCGAAACGAATTTTTCTTACTTTGAACCTGAAACGGTTTGGATGCAACGGAGACATCATCTACAAAGCTTATTGCGCTTGCATAGGATCTGCTCTGGGGTCGTGCACATATTACGTGATACCAAATTTACAAATTTTCGACCCCCCCTCCCCCCCTGTGATACGGCGTGATATATCGGTTGAACCCCCCTCCCGTATCACGTGATATTCTGGTTTCCCCCCCCCCCCCGACTAATTCATGATTTCTACTATGTGTCATTTATATGATTCTTGTTGTGTGTGTAGTAGACCTACTTTCTATTTGTAGACTACATCATGAGTTTGAAAGCAAAAACATCAAATCCTATAAATAGATTATAATAGTAAAGTAATAGCGAAGTAATAGATTGTCAGTGAGGACACCACAGAATGTTAGAGAATGAATTGTACCCGGTTCTAGATGTAAGTGGCCAAAAGTTGCAAATTGTGGTGATGGAGAGAGAGAGAGAGAGAGAAAACAACCTGTTTCGCTGAGATTTATAGATGATGTGTTTAGTTTACGGAGGCATTACATTGGACTCGCCAGCCAGGAGGACGTCAGAGACAAAAGTCAATAAATCATCATTAACATCAAAAGAAGGCAGCGGCTACTTGACAGGCGAAGGTAATAAAGAAAACATAATATCAACACCAGCCGATAACGGCACGTGTGCGGGGCCAGCCAGATAGAAGAGAATCATCGCAGGGGGTCTATCAAACAAAATTTTCAGACTGTCGGTGAAAGTATGAATTCTGAGAAAACGTTTGATTCTTGAATGATATCACTCAGCAAAGCATGTGACTTCGTTAAAAATAGCAATTTCTCAATGATGATAGGTATATTTTTTGACAGAAACTCAGTGGTGTTATGTATCACGTGATATTGCCAGAGTATCCCCCCCTCCCCCTCTGTGATACCGCGTGATATATTGGTTGGACCCCCCCCCTCCCCCCTTGCGTATCACGTAATATGTGCACGACCCCTCTCCTTTACGATTACCCGGTATTTTGCAATATTCCTGACTATCTGTGCAGCAAGCTTCTTCGAATTGAGAGAAATCTTTAAAATTATTGGTGACTCGGTCTCTGGCCTTAAGCGTCCGTCTCTGTTAGAAGTTGGCAGTGTACTAATTTGTTCAAAGGAATGTTTAAGTTTGAGGACCACCCGTTGAGAATTTTCTTTGATGAACGAACTGCAGTGATGTGTAGAAATCGATGTGCTTTGAAACGACCTAAGACCAAGACTAAGCGTTTCTTAAATTCTTTTATTAAATATTGTAAATTACTGATCTGTGAACTCTCTCTTTATACTTCGATTAATATTTTATATCCTGTGTAAATATGCATAGAATTTGTCAATGCGTTCACCGCATCTGTGAATCAAAATACAGAATTTTGAATTTGAATCGAACACTGTAAACATAAAAATTAAGCACACATTGTCACAGGAAAGAATTGTCACATCAGGAAAGAATAGCATTTCGCAGCCTTTGGTGCAACCTCTGTATACAGCACTCATAATAATTTCAAATTAACGGTCATCGCAGCTTGTCATATTTATGTAGAGGCAACCAAAAGTCTTGGTGTCAGGTAAAATGGTTTAGATTACTTAATCATTTTCAAGGCGCACCGCGCTCCGTCATCAATAGAGAGGGGTAAAAAATCCATTTTACCTGACATCAAGGGCTTTTGTCGCCTCAGCATAAATATAGCACTTATAATGAAATAAAAAAAATGACCTTGGGAGTGATAATATTTAATATAAGAAATCTCTTTGAACCGCTTTGCCACGGATACACAAAAAACAAAGCACTTAACTAAACTTGAAAAGTACAACTTTGTAAAATAAGAAAGTCATGTAGCGAAAAAGCGTGTTCTTTCTTTGAAATGACAATTCAATCCAAATATTCTAAACATTCAAACAATAGAAGCAAATGCAACGAACTGTTTGAATCTCAATGACATGATTGTTCTTGGTGTATTTCTTGCCTGTTTATCTACGTCCGAATCCAAAGAATGTTCCAAATTCTGTCGAAGCAAGCCACGATGTTCAATATCCAATCGACTCCGCATTCTTGGCAATATTTCAAACAAAATCTGATCCAATAATCGTCTGAATTCACATTCGTTTTACCATCATTGTCACGAAGTACCTCCAAAAGCTTGAGGCCAACTTTCGAAACCTGTGGCCACAGGGCTCACCTTGAGAACCACTTAGACAAAATACCACTGGATTCCACAGTTTCTAGTTTCTGAATTCTACACGTTAACCGTTTACAGCTTAGTGGATAGAATTTTGGGTGACTGCCACTGAAGTCGGTGGTTCCGAGTGCAATATTTGATCTATTAACTTGATCACTGTGCTCATTTGTGATGAAGAAACTGAACTGATCGGATCTAAGTTTAATAATTAATCTATTAACTTGGTCGCTGTGTTCATCTGTGATTAAGAAACTGAACTGATCGGATCTAAGTTCAATAATCGATCTATTAACTTGGTCGCTTTGTTCATTTGTGATAAAAAACTGAATTTTGCTGAAAACTGAGTTTTCCGTTCTGGCATATTCAGGCCCGTATCCGTCAAGCTCAAGTCCGCCCGGCCTGTGGGCAGCTCGGTCTCCTGTCATCAAATAGCACGTATCTTGACTCCACATGTGTTTCAATTTGAATTATTCAGCAATAGCCTTTTGCCCAACAGGGAGGCATAACTGACCAGTCACTGGGAGATCATTTTAGGTTAGAGATCGGAGCCGGGATCCGATAACTACATGCGTGATCCGGGAGCCGATGGGTGATTAGTTACAGAACATTTAAAAGAATCAAGCCTATATAGGGCATAATCTGCAAAACTAGTAATCGTGAAAGACTGATTCCTATTTGAGGAACCCTAGTCTAGGCCTACAAGAACACTTAACATTAGTTAAAGAACATTTCTATTCAATACATCAAAAACGTGTGTGGTACTATGGATAAGAAAGAGGACCCCCACGCTTTCATGTGGCTCAGATACGAGAAAAATCCGTAGATTGCCGATTCTACATCTAGTAACCTAAATCTTGAGATTGCGCCCGTTTTTATAAATGTACAGTTTGTAGCTATACTTGTATTTCTGCTAAATTTTACAGACTTAGTTGTTTTTCTACACAATTTGTAGCCAAGATCAAGTAAACACAAATGACGACTGGCTTACGGTGGATGTGACAAGAGGTCCATCAGCTCTGTTATCTCGGAGACATGCTTGACAGGGATGCTGGTGTCGAGAGAGCCGTGAGAACTCGCATTGCGACTACGAGGTCAAAATAGAAGGAACTGCCCAGTCTCCTAACGAACAGAGAAATCCTATTCAAATGCCGAGGACAAGTCTACCAGTCATACTTAGGATATGCTCTCCTGCATGGTTCGGAAACATGGTCTCTGACAAACAAATTGATGAACACCTTGAGAACATGTGACCTAACGATGCTCCGCTTCATAGCAGGTGTGGAGAGACAGGATCCCAAATGATGAAGTGTTAAAACGGTGTGGTCTGAGGGACCTAGAGGTGACGATCCGTGAAAGTAGACTCCGCTGGTTTGGACATGTGAAGAGAGCGGACAATATCGTGAAAGAAGTAGAAGAGATGAAAGTAGGCGGTCGCCGACCAGCAGGGACACCGAAGTCATGGAGGAGCTGAGTCAAAGAAGATCTCAAGAAGCTCAAAATCAATGAAGATCTTGCCTTGGACCGAAACAGCTGTAGACGAGCCATCAACCGTCCAACTCCGTCAGGGAACTCAAGGACGCCAAACGAGGAGTGAGTGAGTGACCAATTTTGCCCATTTCTATAGTTTTCTCCGGTTTTTACCACTAGTGCCTACCACTCCTGAGAAAGCCATCCAACCCTGTGACAAACCTTTAACGAAGGATCTGACAGCTAAATAAGGCTTGGATAGTAACAATAATTTAGCTATGTCAGATGAGAGGCAATCCTGAGAAGTATAAAGCACATCCAAGTATAATCCAAGTTTTTCAACCCTGGGTCTTGGGTTTTTACCCTAGTTCCTGGCGAAACTTGATGTCACACCCAATCCAAGATTTTTCCCATGCTCTTACTTTCACGTCGTCCGCCATTGTCATTTTACACTGCAGAAGCATGGATTCTTGGCCTTCCTTTCGGACAACGAATTCAAATGAATCGTCAGTTGAGACACCATCGCAATCCAATGCCCGACGTAAAACTGTACGAAACTCCATCAAAGAGTAGCGCAAATTATGAGCCATTTGACGCATGTCCGCCAGAGCGACTGAAATGAGAAGCATTGTGGATATTATTTCCTTAGTTGAAATTAGATGGATATTTGAGTTGTACAGAGACTTGTAAGCGGGTGGGACAGGGCCGTAATATATCTGTAATTTACTTGTTAAGATGCGAAACTAAAAAAACACTTGATTACGATGAAATCTCATGGTGTTGATGGTAACATGACTCATGCACATCCAACGTGGGTTCTTACACCTGTCATTTTTCAGGTTAGCCCGTCATCAGCCCACTGCAGGGCGAAGGCAGCATGCTGTCTCCACTTGCGTCTGTTCTGAGCATCTCTTCTCCACGTTTAACAGTAAAATCGCAGATCCGTCTCCCACGTGTCCGTTGGTCTTCCCATGGATCGCCTTCCGTTTCGTGGTGTCCAATCCGCAGTCCTCATGGTCCACCGGTTGTCGTTTCTTCTGGCAATATGTCCTGCCCATCTCCATTTCCCGATCTTGATATGGCGAATTATGTCGTCTACTTTAGTGGTGTTTCTTATGGTTGCATTTCTCTATCGATCTCTTCTTGTCATGTTTAACATTGCTCTTTCCATTGCTCTCTGAGCTATTCTTAGTTTGTCTGTGATCTTCCGGATCAGCGTCCATGTCTCTCACGCATATGTCATCGTCGGAAGCACATACTGATTAGAAACCTTACTTTTCAGGCAGACAGGTAAGTTCCTTCTCAAAATACTACTCATCCTTCCAAGGGCCGCCCAGCCCAATTGGATCCCTCTGTTGATCTCACTAGCTTGGTTGTTGTCGGTAAGACTAATTTTGTGGCCAAGGTAGATGTATACTCATGAACGCTTTCTATCTCGATACCTAGCGCTTCGACTCTTCCAGGTGGAACGTTGTTGTTGCTCTTCTTTTTGTTTTTGTTTTTGTACTCATGACCCGTCATGTATACGTACGAAAAACGCTAATCTACAGCATGTGTCGTCGTGATCTATGTACAATATTGTAATGCTACCACATAAGCGTTTACTATGAAATTCGATATCTCATTAGAATATACAAACAATATATATACAAATATAATTTACACATTACAGAAAAAATTGGAATCTCACAATACCATTATACGAGCATAGAAGCTACCATCATCTCGATCTCTGTAGTCGTTTTCCGATGACCAATTAATGAATAAGCCCTTTTCTGGATTTCGGTGAAGAATTTTCGACGCTGTTTCAATTAATCATGAACAAACTTTTATAACAAAAAGTGTGAAAACCATGTTAAAAGCATAAGATGATGAAAGCTATACAAGTACAAAAGGGAAGGTTTTGTAAAAAGTGAATTTGTGATGAATGGTGAATTGCACAAGAGATTGCTTAATCCCTAATTGAAAAAGAATTCTCTGCAGTCTTCTAATTCACCTTTGTTCTTCATAATTGATTTTGTTTCGAATTCCACGGAGATTTTATCTTCATTAGTGATTTAATAATTGACTGCACATTTCACCATTACCTAATTTTCACATTAACTACCATATTTGTGATTTAGGATTTTACCATTATTTCATCTTGTATGTTTTGCATACATACATTCGTAATGATTCTCGTCAAATCAATAACATTTGAAGACAATTGATTGCTCAGAGAATGAAAAAAGAGCGACTGTTCAACAGTACCTGTGAATGAAATGTTTCATGGCATGCTGGTAACCTTACAGTTTTGTCGGTTTTCCACAGCTTTGATCGCATAAATCAACAATTTCCTACTTTTAAAAGGGAATATAATTTAGTCTTTACTGCGGTCTCCGTGACATAGTGGTCAATCGATCTTCTGGTCAGGTGATCGAGTCCCGAAAGTGGCACTAGAAGTCGGCAGGAGGGGCATCCGGGGTGAACACATCACTGTTCCACCGACGACTGTCAGAATTGTTGAAATATCCAACGGGGGAGTAGTAATGCTGAATCTTCATTTGCAGCAAGCGATCGTCATACGATGACAAAAACGTACTGTTTTGAAGTGAATGTGATGAATATATAAAAATTTCGGCTGTTACCAAACTCATGACTTACCAATGCCTACTCGGCATGTACTTGAATGCCAGATTAAACCGAAGCCTTCTTGGTTTAGGCTTAGAGCGCAGATGTTAATACCGACTACCACTGGTGGGGAACTTGACTTTATAATCATAAGAACAAAAGACAACTTCGAAGCCAACTGAACCCTAGGAGCAATGAGATGATTGACACATGATAAATCAGGTCTAAAATCTATCCTATATCACGCCTGAGAATACTAATCAATGAAATCGCACGAATCCAAGAAAGAGGATAGCAGATTGTTATTTGATATCCATGTCACGCCGCTCAACTTATGAAAAAAGGAACATGAAGAGTTGCCCTCCAGGGATCATCAAAGGTCACAAAAAATGAGTAATTGATAGGTTCAGATTGCAAAATGCATTATATACTCCACTGTGAACCAGTGGCTTAAACTCGCTTGGGCCAGGATTTAAAATGATTTGATGATGAAGATGAAGCAACAATCGCTCATCATAAAGCTAAGCGGAAAATAGAGTTTAATATCAGGTATGTCAGCAATCATACGAGTTGACAATATTCTCTCACTAATATTGATGTGTGCCTCCTGATATGTTTATTTATTGGAGCACTACACTTCCTGTTTCCTACGTGATGGCAACTGCCTCTAGATCGATAAAATCCTGTAACACCGTGCTGCAATGATCAAACTGATCACACACTTGAGTGCATCTATTCGCCATCAATCGGAAAGGTGTTCGAGTGGCGAGGTGAATATACAAGTAGCGAGAATGTGTCTACCGGCTGTGATCACTTGACAGTTATTAAACTTGACATTCATTAAAGCACTATATTTGTGATGCTTACCAGTTGTGATGGAGATACAAAATGCGAGAATAATTGCGCTCGCTAGTCTGAGTCGTGCAATCTGATATCGCTAGGGTTCAAGTGATCATATCATTTTACGCAGAATGAAGCTCCGACGTGCATACTTACTATTTAATTTGTTTTGTACTTACATTATTCGCATATACGTTATGTAATAATATTCGCTGCTATTAGCAATTTTCCCACACACTTTATGATTTCTCCAGTAACTGTTTACATATCTGTATTACATGGTTGAAGTCAAATAAATGCAATGCTGAAGGAAGGGTGATCACTGTTGAGAATGTTTCTAACTTCATCCGCTACTTCAGACATTTATGTAGAGTGCTTTCAGAAATCTTGACCAGTTGTTTAACATCGACCAAAGCTTTTGGTTACATCATTTTAATGTGCACTCATTGAACCAGCAGTGAAGCACATGTTTTTTCCTGCCAACCAATGCCGCTAAATCTAACCGGGACTATAATTTCCTAAATATGATGTCATCAGTGCAATGCGACTGACAGCGCATCCAATGCACGTCAGCATATTTGATGAATTTTCCCTACTTGTGGGCCAATGAGAAATTGTTCTTTCAGCAATTTTTTACTGAAATCTCACTGCACAGTTAAGATAAAGCAGTCAATTTTAGAGATCCGGGCTATTTCCTACAACCCGGGCCGGCTCTAAAGCCCGAAAATCGAGAGTGAAGCCCGGGCTAAAAACCCTACACATAGCACCTGCAATCTTCTTCCATGCTCCCCCCTCCTCCTGTATTCTTCTGTCATCCCGATGTCCTATCCTCCATCCAAGGTACTTGAACACCTTCACTTGCTTCACCACCTCCCTCTTCAACTTCACTTTGGTCTCTCCTTCTGTATCATCGTCTTCTTCCACTTGTGCCTTCAGCTTGAGGTACTCCGTCTTCTGTCCACTTGCTTTCATGCTTCCTTCCTCCATCATTCCTCTCCACATCTCCAGTCTCTGCTTCTTCTCTGGTCCTTCCACACAGTATGACATCGTCTGCAAAAGGTATGTCCCAAGGTGCCTCTCTCTGAATGTCTTTGGTCAAAAAGTCCATGACGACTGCAAATAGCAACGGACTGAGGGCGGAGCCCTGATGTAATCCCACCGTGATCTCAAAATCTGCTGTGTCCTGCTGCACATCTTACGACCGCTGACTTTTACTATTTATAACTCCAAAATGATGTAAGCATACACGAATAGCTCCATTCTGAGCACCGCAAAAAAGATTTGAAACGTTGATGCCTCGGAATAATTTTATACAGAAAAATCGCAAGATGCATTGGAGGCAGATATATTTCGCCTGCTCTCAGTCGGTGCCGTACGACAAGGAGAAGATTATCTGATCGCATTCGGGAGCACCTACCTATATGGTTGAAGAAGTAGTCAAGACAGCCCCGCAGGAGAAGAAGCAGCCTCCGAGTGCGATAACAAGACATCTACAGGAGTGTCATGCAACTTATGACGAGGCTCAGCATTCTTTCATAGTTCTTCGAAGATGCACAACCAGCCACTCTTTGAAAATAATTGAAGCGCTGGCCATTCTACGTGACAAGACGGACCTCAGCGCACAGAAGGAGACTTTGTTATCATTAATTTTGCCGTGGTAACTTCATCTCTTTTTTATGTTTGGTCATTACTGTCATGCTACTTACTTCTTAGCCTTCCAGTATTACATAGTCTACGTATAAATTATTCCAGATTCATATCTTCTCTTAGCTTCAATATCTATTGTGCCGTCCAATTTCATTGTATCAGATAACAGTGTTCACTAAATTTCATTCCTGCGTACGGCACCGACTGAGAGCAGGCGAAATATATCTGCTAAAAAGATGCAAGAATCTATAGAATGCAAGGGACTCCTTAGGACTCTGCTTTGCCAGGCATGATCATCAGCTTGCGCGAGCGATTATCCACCATCGAAAAGTAATTAAAACAATGTAGATTGCTGAACTAGATTTGAGATTCTTGATCGTGCTCAACTTGTCCCAAGTTCTGAAGTTTCGGAAACGTGCCTAAATTAATTGACGAGACTTATTTCAATCTTGAGATTACGCTTACAAGTCGCATTGACAAATTGGAAAAGATGCGAATAACGTTCAGAACCCAGTACAGTAATATTTTCTTCTAATATGGTTCCGAAGCAGACTGCTGAGATTATCAAGTAATTGGCTTCAACGACGTGATTCTTCATAATGAACTCGGATGCACACTACACATGATCTATATATATTTTACAACTACTAAGTCACGCGGTTGAACAGCAGTCGAAAAGTTGAGCTTTGAAATTGCACAATCAGTGAAAGCACAATAGCTGTGGTGACTAGCTGATGAATAACAAACCCCTAAATATTGGATGCTTGATATAAATATGGATCTGCAAAATGCACAGATCTTGATGTATACGAGTATTTAGGAATCAAAATACGGAAGCATGTATAAAATGTTCTATAAACATGGTCTCAGTAGTGACATCTATGCAGAAAAATCGATCCGGCAAGTGAAATAAGTCTCGATTCAAAGTGTGCATTATTGTTGGATTTCAGGAAATACTGGGCTTGAATCATTGATGATGCCCATCACGGGAAGGCAGTCTAAGGTGTACAATCCCGGAGCAAATTGTCAATCCCGGGATATCCCAGGATTGAGAAAACACGATTAGATTTATGCAAATTGCGGTTTCTGTTTACGATTTTGCCCTTGTATACGTTGATATTGATTAAAAAGGCGTTCCGACTCCAAATGGAAATTAAAACTAATGATCAATTGTACCTGTAAATCATTATTGTGATTTTGAATGTCAGAAATTTTTTAAATCATTATTTGTAACGAAGCACCTCAGGTACGTTCACATTTTACGAGAATTCTTAAATAATGTTTTCACGTCATATTCACCTTCGTGTTCATTTCATTTAAACACTGATCACATGATCAAGAGAGGTGATTTGAAGACTAACAAAATAGTAGGTTAGCCGACTGAAGTTGCAATGAAGTTGCACTTACATAAATGTCTGTTTGAAATACCATTTCAAAATGCACATGTCATTCAAGGTGCCATCGCTGATACGATTTCTGATTTTCGAAGCAAAGATCCCAGCGATGTTGAAGGTACGCTGGCACTCCAGGCTAGTTTGTAGCCACAGATGATATGAGCTTTCCTCGGACCTTTGTTGTAAGGAACGATCCCATTCCCTTCGCACGACGGATGCCATGGAAGAGGGCTCATTTGATGAACGATTCGTTGACTTCGAATCTAGGAATCGCTGCAGCTCCTCGTCCAATGTTGATGCAGTTGTGGATTCTGCCTCGGTCGAAATGCTGTTCTGTTCCGAGTTTGAGGAGACGGGAGATCATGTCGAGAGTAAACTTGGTGCGCGTGACTAGTGTAAGGATAAGCTTGGTAATTTGTTCGGATTGGATATAATGACCACCCGTGTCGAATCGTTATCAGTGGCCGATTTGCGCGGTTAGAAAAATAACGGAGAAATATTGTGTGCATCTTGTTTTTCATTTGCAAGTAATTTCTAAACTAAACGACTGATAGATAACGAAGTCAATCCCGAGAAATCCCGGGATTTTATGACACAAAATCTCGGGATTTGAATGTCAAAAAAATATTTTTAAGATCGCGGGATCCGGGATTGTACTCCCTAGCGTCGCCACAAAACGTATATACGCCTTGTTGCACATGAATGATGATACTCCGAATAACTTCCATTTCTTTTAGTTAACTTCCTCAGTTTGTTAGAATTTCACATAATGAATTCGAAAACATAAAGCATATCTAGATGCTTATGTAGGCCTACTTGTTCATAAATGCGTCATGCACACGACATAACGAATATTTGCAGTATGTTTGCTCTAGCGAGTTGACGCATAGATAGTACATCGTCAATTAGGCAGTCCAGCTTCTGCTACCAATGATGAAGCTACCAGCATTGTATCGACTACCAAGCGATAATAGAACAAGGCCGATTCATTGAGAAAACTTAAAGTCGTTGCCAAAAGGGGACAGAATTTTAAATAACACGAAATCCTGAAAATTCACATCATACAAATTTTGAAATTTGAAAAGAAAGATCATTTTGCAAGTCAATATTTCTGCATGCAGAATCTCAAATAGTCTCGTTAAACCACGTGAAGATATCATATTCAAGAATTTAAAAAAATGAAGATAGCATTGCTGTCAAAATCACAAATGCCAAAAATCGTGCAAAGAATCTGTACATAAACAAGTGACATACCAACCAAAAAATCAATTTACTTTTGCTGTCTACAGATGAGATACAATGAGATGTTCAAATACAAACCCAGAAATGAAAATTGGCTATAGAACCGGATTTCAGATCGAGTGAGACCTCAATTCATTGAAAAGCCTCTACATTTATTCCGAAATACTTTGATTTGAAATGAGTGAACATTTTTGTACTGTCTTGCAAGTTAAAGCGCTTGCTCAAGTTGTACTTACATTGCTTACGCCACACTTGTGTGCCACAAATCAACGATAGTGTGATGTTTGTATCCGTCCAGTCTGTGACCAGATGATAGCCGTCCTGCAGTGGTCTGATGAAGGTCTCTGATTCTCCCATCACCCTGTAAGAAAGTTCTGTGTTGTTATACTTGACATTTAGATGGTCATGTCCGAAAAACATTCATAAATTCGCCTAAGTAAAACATGCATGTATTGATGTGATGAATGAAGTTTTAGCTCACTCGTTGCTGACATGGCCACAGTTTTCTGCTGCTTTGCAACTCTTTTGGATAACAAGGTTAGATGCAAATACAATATCAACTGTACCGACTCAATTGATGCAATGACGAGGCAGTTCAGGAAGTCCAGGTGTAATGGAGTTAAAAAACGCAATATTTCTTACAAGTTCATTCAAGTGTAAATAACGGCAATCATAGCTTAGAAGAAAATGACTTGTGTTTCTATCACGTTCAGCCATAGAAATTGATAACAATAAAACCTCTAGAATGGAAGTAAATCTTCATGCAATGCACAATAGTGGCACAAAGATCGCACGCATTTTGACTTAGATTCGCTTGTCAACGGCTGTATGATTGGGTTAGAATCAATCACATGTGCGATTCTAAGCTTTTCATTGGTGGTTCATGCCCCAACTTAGTTCCCCCGGATGTGCCGCGACCTTGAGTCAATTTCCATTCTTGTCCACTTCAGATAAACAATCTATTTCTATGCGTTCAGCATTCATGGACAAAATTCGTACATTTATCTACCCATGCAACCTAACTCGCAATAACAATGCAAGATATCCGAACCATTGAAATGGATAAGATTGGAACCATGCAATACATGGAATAATAAATGGAACCAGTCAATGTTTGACGAAGTGAAAACTCAACAATTTATCCAAGGCCACACTTGTTCTCTATTATTCCACGCTGATTCGTATTACATGCAGCATGCTTTAACAAGCAGTTGGTTCACAAGTATAATTTTGGAAGGTTTTATATCATCTCTATGTGAAGAAATCCACTACAATTAAGCATGACGTATTTAACTTCGCTCACTCCATATTTTAATGCATGTGACATACCCGCATCGCAATCCTCTTGTAAACCACTCAGAGAATAAGCGTGGCAATGGAAAAATCAGAGTTTCAATTCGTCAAATTTATCACCATCAGCTAAACTATTTACACCACAATTTCTCATAGAGGACAAGATACAATATGAAGCGGAAATACGCAAAAATGTTTTCGAAATTTATCTTGATAATCATCAAACACGCGCATTGATGAATTAAAGTTTTGCAATACTACTATTCGACCTATTTTCCAGATTCATTACACAACATTTTCTCTAATAAGCGGAGCACCATTTGTTTCGCACGTAGACCGCTGCGGCGGTTATTAGAGAGCGACCCTTAATAGAAGGCAACGAGTAAGAGACAATGCGGTAAACGCTGCGGAGCTTGATATTTCGTACCTAAACAGCTGCGACGCGTATTAAAGAAATGCGGTGTTCTGAGACAAATTCAACATTCTTATAAAATTAGCATTGTTGAAAGTAAGAATAGGCAAGGTAAAAGATACACACGAATGTACGGAGTGGGACCAAGGGTATCAAGATGACAAGGGACATAGCTGGTCTGATAGGAAGGTCCCTATCAAGCGCCTTAACCCCGGCTAGTTTGCACCCGTGTCATGCTGATTTCCAACGAAAACAACGCTGTCAGCAATCCTCCACATTATCAGGAACGTGCTCACTAACGCTAACTCAGGCGTCTCAAGGACACATTGCTAGTCATAAGTGTTTATCCCCTGTCATAAGCACTAGCTTGTAGGGGCCAAGAACAAAACAAGAACCAATCCTGACACCAAGAAACCAGATCAAATTATCGCTACCTCAGACACAGCCATCAAGCGCGTGCTCTCGGACTTAGGAAATACAGAAACAATATACTAAAATATTAAGGTGGAGGGTTCCGAGATACCTCTGTTGAGTGGAGAATGTGGAAGGGTGGTTCTTACCGGCAACCGGCCATCAATTAACGCTAACCAATAGGTCAAAATACATGTACATTAGGTTAAGAAGATTTTGTTCTATATGAAGTATATCGTCTTAAGCAATACAATGCAATCAATGCATATTATTATATTAACAGGTGAAAGCTATTGCTACTGAAAATGCGCTAAGAAGTACAAATTAGTAAGTCGCAAATCGAGATGTACAAAAAAATTATCAAGCTTACTCAGCGAGTGAATTCCGTTCAACTGAGGTTATCAAAATTGTCGCTTCAATTTATCCTAGTAGTTAACAGAATTCACTATCCTACCGCTCGTGCACCTGATTCTCCATACCAATGGATGAAGACGATCAGGTCGGCTAGTCATCATACTGTATCAACTTGTCAAAATAAGGAGTGATGCCAGACGTGACACATTTAATTGATCCCGAGTAAAATGAAGATTTGTTGAAAGGATAAATGAGAAATTTAATCCTTAATCACTACAGGTTCAATGAAATAATGTCAAAAAAACAGATTCTTATCCAAGAAATAAATGAAATGATCTATAAACAAGATTGGAACTTAAATGTTAACAATGAACTATAGGAGGTCAGCAGTAGAGACTAGGGTAGGACGATCGTGTTTTGGTTCCTCACCTCTGAACACTCAAACCCACTCTAGCGGGACCCTGCACAAAGGCAGCCTCAATTCGGAGTTAATTCTTTGTATAATGAAAGCCGTGACAATAAATGTAAATTAAAATAAAGTGGCCATCAAACAAGAATAGACATTAAAGTAAATGATTGTCTAACATTTGCTCAGCTGAATAACAACCGAATTTTAATATAACCTCCCAATGCTTTTGTAGCTGCATCTGAGCGGCCTGCTTAAGTTCAAATATAGCGCAGTCTCTTGCTACAAAAAGCTGAAATGTATTACGAACTTTATTAAGAAAATCTTGCTTAGTTGTGCAGTTTTCGCTCCTGCAATAAAGCGGAATTTGAACGGAAATTTATGAAGTTTAGGTAACCAATACATTTTAAACAATCGTAAGTTAGCATCAGTGCATCTAGTTTGAAACTTTTCGTTCATGTCATCTCAAGCCTTGAAATTATAACATCAACATCGACTATGTAGACTAACATAGGTGCACAAGTATCCCGCAGGTGTAAAATTTGTTAAATCGAAACTAAGTTCTTTCAGTAAAATTTCAACGTAGATTTCTTTGCAGATGAACGCGTTATTACTACTGGCTTTATCTACCGGAGCAATGATGAAATGACAGTGGATTTATTTCATGTAATTATTTGAAAAGTAGCGTTTATCATAATTTTTGTCCCTCCTTGCATTTTCGCTTTTCTTGTGTTTTTTCAATATTCACAATATAAGTTATACAGTTATACAAGAATACAAGTTATACCGATGATAGGATAAAACCAGAATCCTCCCACGAGAAGCTGGTTTTATAAAACGCGGCATTATTTTGCAGTAATTTGCATTACGCATAGGAAATATTCGGATTCAACTGGCAGCCTAAAAAAGAAGCAAACATAAGTAATCAATAGTTCATCACAGTTTTCAGGTAGTTAAAATCGTCTCTCTTTTTGACTGTACATTTTCTGACAAAAAATATTGATTCTAACGCACTATGCCCAGCATTGCCCAAATGAAATACAAAAGACAATGTTTTCAATCATTACAATGACATCAAATTATGAAAAGATCTTCAAGAGATGCACCAGATCTGACACAGTCTCACGCATTTGTTAACTACATAACGGAGGCCTATAACGCATTCTCTATCTGCCGATTACATCAACCCTAATCTACTTAAAGTTGTCCAGCCACTGTCCTTGTCGGCCTGCAGCACAGCAGGAAGACATTGCAATCATGTCTCCATTCACACATCACCAACTCTTTAATTGTCAAAGATCAATATTTATAAATTGAAGTTGGGACAAACACAAGCTGACTGTGGAAGTCGTCATAGGTCACCCATGTTGACGATAGAATCTGGATGCAATACACTGAAAGAGGAATTAGTCAATATTGACAATTGGTATTGATGAAAGATTTATTCCCTTGAGGTAATCAGAAGAAACTTGCTGCAAAGCTCCGCCTTTGATGACGACATTGAGAAGTTTTAACTAGAGAATTCTCCGTTGAATCACTTTTGCTACTCTATGGCTTTATTCAAATGTACTATTTGCAATGAATTATTTCTATTCAAAGCTCATTCAATCACAATCATATCAAAGTACTTTTCATTCACAATTAGATAAAGAGGATAAATGCGAATTTAGATATTCCAAAGCAATATCAGTTCAGATAATTGCCCGCAAAAAAGAGCTTCAATGAAGTACATTTTATAACTGATGTGGAAAGTTCAAAATCTGATATATTATCATGACTGCAAAAATTCATTTTTTCGTGCGTTATTTTATATGAATGACATTGACTCCTTCAACCCGCGAAAAAATGAAATACTGCGTTTATATAAGTCAATCTGAACTTCTCAAATGATACAATACAAAATTGAGCATCAATTATAACAAATGCATCATTACTCCTATATTCAAAATTGAAGCTAGAAGCAGACACATAGTTGTACTATATATGGAATCGTTGGTTTCTACGTGTGCGCTCTCTACCTTCGATGTTTCTCACTTAACTATTGTTCACATAAGATTAGGATCCATACATAATATGAGTAACTGGATAATTGCGCTGACTTCAGTGGATAATTCCTTCTGATCTCACTGCACAACTTAAGAATCAGTCTTACGATGCACCTTCAAAAGTGAGAACGGAGTTCGGTTCAACTTTCAATTTCTAGCGGCATGAATGGGAACTGTGAATAGAGTTGAAAATTCTTTGGCCTGCTATTCATATAGACATATACAATCAAGTGGTTTTTCAGCAACCATGAATTGCACACTTGCACCTTTAACTCTCAGACCTCGGAACAATGTTTTTCCACTCTGCTTTTTTGATTCATGATATATCAATCGCTCATGCGTCATACCCAAATAAAATCAACACTTTTGACAGTGTTTTATGGATGTCATATGACATTTCAGTTGAAATTGTGGACGTATGGTAGATCATAGAAATTGATAACAATAAAACCTCTAGAATGGAAATGAAGCTTCATGCAATACACAATAGTGGCACAAAAATCGCACGCAATTTCACTTAGATACACTTGTCAACGGCTGAATCATTAGGTTAGAATCAGTCACATCTGCAATTCTAAGCTTTTCATTGGTGATTCATGCCCCAACTTAGTTCCCCCGGATGTGCCGCGACCTTGAGTCAATTTCCATTCTAGTCAACTTCAGATAAACAATCTATTTCTATGTGGTAGATAGACCAAGTGGTCCATTTTATCCCCCCTTCAGGTCTTGGAGTGGTACAGGAATTATTTTCAGTTTATTAACTATCAAATGAGAAATGAATTTGTGTATGTCCATGATGGTGCATCATGACTGGAATTCACTTCTTTATTGTTCACATCATGCTCGTGCATGTTCTAGAAGACTGCAAATGCGACTATTGCGTATTACCACATGATCGCGACTGACTGGCTGGCCTGTATGAAAGCCACGTATCAGTTCGACACAAATAGACAGTTGACCAAGTTTTCATCGTAAAAACCAATTTTAAATGTCTAAGTTAAACCACGCATCGGTAGTTGAGGCGCGCGATTTGAGGAGTGAATATTAGATCTATTTCCGAGGTTTTCAAAAGCAGCATTTGATGACTTTAAGAAATCCATACTTATTTTGAGAGTCTAAACCTAATAGTTACGTCTCCAGTAGACCTACTTCCGATAGGGTGTGGATAATAATAAATTACTGAGCAAATGTAAAGGTCCACTGGACCCTCCCTCAAGTCTGAAAAGGTATCAAAAACGCAGGTCTCTGAGGATAAACCTCTAAATGAACACATCATACGTAATTGACCAGTCGTCGGGAGATCATTTCCAAACAAAGTTAAGTTCAATCCTAGTTAGAAATTCATTCCTAAGTTTAAGTCAAAATAAAAAACATACAAGTTAGACGGTCTTTAGTGTCCTACGCCTTCTATCGGTCGATGGGCCCCTCAATGCAGCCCGCGTCGCATCGAAATGAGGTTCATTATTGACAGATGGGGACCCTATCGCCTTGCTGGTTGATGGTAAGATGGCAGGAGGCGATGGCCCACGTGTGACTGATGATAGCAAGCCCTTCTGAGCTAATCAAAACGTGATAATAACAGGGTGTCCACCCTATCTGAGAAAAAAAAATCACGTACAATTCAAGTACATGACAAGAAATTCACGTACCACTATTTCAGGCCTACTTGCCCGGCAAGCGACAGTTGGTTGAGTCAAAATCATTCAAAAGCACTACCCGCAGCAACTGCTCAAAGAAATGCAGTAATGAGATCTTTACAGCAGAAAGATAGTTCTTCAGAACTATCTTGTATACACACTGCACCGATAATAATATAAGTGCACTCGATGCTGTTCTGAAGCCATCATTTCACAAATAAATGGTATTTTTGGTCACTCAATAATCTCTAAATACAACATAATTCACGGCTATAAAAATCAAGGGTAATAATAATAGGGTTTGTGTTTTTAGATTTCTAGAAGAAGATTAAAACTAAGAATATTAGTGTGCATATTCAAGGAGATAACTTTTTATTTCTTTTAAAAACATCAGGATAGAAACAATAGACTGAATCCACCATAGCAAAAAACTAATCAATCTAAAAGTCTTCGAATAGTCGGCGCTTCCGTTGCGCACATAAGTATGAGATTTCCGCATCCTTCTCCTTCTCCCTTGCATCATTCAATTCAATAGCTTTCTTTTTTCGAGCTGCCTCCTCTTGCTGCTTTTCTGCGACAGCTTTTCTTTTGCTTTTCTTCTGTTTCGCTTCTAATGCAGCTTTGTAGCGAGCATTCGCACCATATGTTGCGAATGCTCAACCGACCCAATTGTTTGCTGGCCTTGGCCAAGCATTGACAATTTTGCGTAGCCACATATGCATGTACATCTACAGTGCCCGACATAATTATAGAACATTTTTTTATATCAAGTCATTTTTTATGTACGTGACTGCAAGTCTAACTATCGTGATTTTTGTTCTCAGAAGTTGATCGGGGTTACACATATAGAAATATGAAAAATGCTAATTATACCCAAATATATGTGTTTAAGTATTCAGTGGCGATTAAAATACTATTGAGAGTCAATTCAAGATATATACGTCAAATACAGATCTTGAAGCAGAAAGTTATAGTTAAAAAGGCAGAATGTTCAATAATTATGTCGGGCACTGTATATATATGGGCCTTATAGAGACAAAAAGCCCTAGTATATGACTGCACAATACACATGTATACATCTATTACAAAAAGCATAAAATAATTCAGGACACAAAGATGTCAAGACGCGGCTTAGCAGAATTTCACAAATATTCATTGTCTGAACCCAGACCTGTTGTTAGTAGTGGCTATATTATATGAACATATCTACATGTTTATGACTTTCTTTCTTGTAACATACTTTTTTGTAGAACCAAGCCAGAGTTGGTGCAACAACGGAAGAAAAAAATTTAGCACATGTAACAAGAATCAGTGGATATCAAGTAGGAGTAAATAGCAGTAAATACCACTATCTGTGCAACTGAGCTGAAATTCACGTACACCTTCGCATTTTCCCAAAATTCACGTACATTTTCATAATTTTCAAAATTCACGTACAATGCACGCACATACGTGAATTTCACGTACAGTGGATACCCTGTAATAATAATACGTTTTTCTACGAAATGACAGATATATGTCGTTTACAATGAAAAGACATGAAAAGTGGATTCAAGTCCAAGAAAAGAAGGTCTCTGTGGATCATTCAACTGATGCATGATGCAGCTCCTTCCGCATATTGCACAATTAGTAGATCCTTGAAGTAGGTGCTGCTTTGACCTGATGCTTCTTCGGTGATTCTCTTTGCAAAAATGAAGTGATGCGTTTGCTGGTATTTTAGAACCAATTTATGATCTGATCACATCTTTTCCCGAAGGTAGACCCTCGGAAAGCACGAGAGACGCTGAAATTCACGTGCATGTCAGTGTTGCCAGTCCACCTAATAAGATTGTTATTGCCAGTTGATAAAAATATTGCCAAAAATGTTCTTGGGGAAAGCGTCTACAAGCACATGAGCAGTCAGAAAAAAGTGATGAGTTATAGGAATATAATTGTATATTAGATATGCGAACTACCGGATACATTAACAGGTGAACGTGCGAACAACAAAAACACAGGGAAGCACGAACGCTTCCAAAAAACTGACCATGAACGTGAGAACCCTAAAAGCTATAGTAGGCTATCGCCAGATGCTACAGACTTCTGGTGTAGACTGATTCTGAATTGAATTACAAAAACACTGTTTTCATGGAATAAACTCAGTTTTCAGCAAAAAGAAGACTTTTGAAATGAATTACAAATATATTTATGTCACAAAAGTCAGTACTGCTAATTTCAGTAAAAGAAATCGGGTGGACTGAATTACAAAATGCGTGCATCACAAAAATCAGCAGTGCTGATTTCAGCAAAAAGATTTGTCGATTGAGCTATGAAAACATTTACATCGTAAAAGTCAATAGGCCTACTGTGTTGTTAATTTCAGCAAAAGAACTCGTGTGGACTGAATTACAAAAACATTTGAACATGTACATATGCCACTGTGCTTCAAATTTGAAATTTGATAATTTCCATAAGAACTTGGGACTTAGACTTCTAAAATAATGTATACATTTAACACTTTGTAACAAGAGCTTCAAACAGTTACTTCTTGGAAAATTTGGGCAATGGAAAGAAATCGATTCTTGGCATCCTCCGCTAATTGTTCCTTCAGAGAGTAACTTGCTTCAGTTGCGCAAAAAGCCTCCTGTAATTTCAATTCAGCTGCTGTTTGTCTAGCATCAACTTTATTCCTTTTCTTTCTTCGCAGACAACTGTCCATACGCTGTGGATCATTTTGTACCGCTTTCTTTAATTCATCAGCTTCTAAAGCAGTCAGTTTCGCAATTTTCTCACTCTTTTCTGTTTTGCCACAAAAGCGCATATTCCGCATGAGCTTTAAATCCTTGATAAATCAAGTTAGTCAAATTTGAATGACGCGCTGGTTTCTTTTCTGCAACGCAGGAAGGAACGACTTGTAAAAGACTTTCTCTGATGTCATCGGACAACCGATTATGCTTCTCATTGTCATCGATGTCGTGCGACTTCCTGATGTCTCTTTCACAATCGGCATTTCCATGGAAAAGGGTGGAACAGGCCGTCGGATACTTCGGACTTGCTTCGGATTTGGGCTTATCCTCCCATAGGTTTAAAAGTTGTATTTATGTCCGAAGATGGTCGATATCATCATGAGAGACAACATTAGGAAGCTTATTTGCAAAATAAATGACGGAATCCTCAACTTAAAGGTTGTATCAAGAAAGCTCAGGCAACCTTCTTTTTCAGAGGGAGATTATCTGGCGGATAGGTCAAAATTTTCATAGCTACCCTTGCATCTGTACCGAAGTACATCGGAAACTTCTTTGTTCGTGGGACTGATGAGGATCTCGCCAACAGGAAGTTGATTATCGAAGTCACTGATATTTACTTTCTTAACAGTTTTACTGTCGCAATGTTCTAGTTTCAAGAATTGTACTGCGATATTCTTCACCATGCTCATGAGTTGAGGCCTCAAACGATTAATTGAGATGACCGAACACTGTTGAAACAACTTTTCAAACGGTTCCGCCATCTGCGTAGCATAGATGAAGAATCGGATTTTATTCATAGTTTCCAGATCTTTCAAAGAGAGATATAATCTCTTTGAACGACGTGAGCCATCGCTCTGAGCGATCAATTGAAAAATGATTAATTTCGTTAAGAGGATGTCCTCGAAAAAGTCGGTGGTATGAACTATGTACGAGTGCAAAAAATAGACCGTGGCGTTTATAAGCATATTCTATTTGGTAGAACTTAGCTCATAATTTTATTGTGACCGTAGTGAAAAAGTTTGTGAAATATACCGACTTTCTTCCTCTCATATCTAGCAGTTCCAACAGCCAGAATGTGAGAATGTTGGACTCGAGCATGATGATGTTTCGTAGTGATATGGTACAGATTTACAGACCACCAATCAAGTATTGTGAATAATAGGCTTTATATTCGCTATTAGAATGACTCGCTTAATTCTTTTCAAAATACCTATTTAATTATCTCAAAAACCTGACCATGAAATCAAAAATTTCTTTTCACAATATCATCGTTCCAAATCTGAAAAATATTGCCAACTATAATGAACTATCTGATTATTATTGCATATTGCCACAAATTGTGAATATATTGCCAGGCAATAATTATTGCATCGAGTGGCAACACTGGTGCATGTACCCTGTGCCATACTACTGACAATTATCCGGAGAAATGACACCGGCAGTATTGACATCGTCAATACAAAAGTGACGCCTGCTAGCAACATTTCCTTCTAATGTGGAAGCTAATGTGCGAAATGATGCTTCTGTGGAACTTGTAATATCATGACCTGTACTAAATTGAAGCTGTTCAGACGACTGGAATGATTCCCTCACCAATATATTCTCATCAAGATGAAAATATTAGAAATAACTCATAGAAGTATGACAGAAAAAACCTCATTAGTGACGACACTACACGCCTTTTGCATACCTGCTTTCTTCATCAAAACGCACCGATCTACAGATGACAAGAGCGACGGCTTAATTAGATAAATATGACAAAAAACCACCTTCATTATAATTCAGACAATATAGAATAGGAATGTTTTGTGAAATGTGAATATCATAATATCTTGATTGGCGACATCCTCACGCCGATACAACAATGAAAGACTTCAACACCTGTAAAGTGCAGTATGTGATGGATCAATTATTTGATAGACAAGCACATTTTCTGTTTCATCTGCTGTCACTTATTAAAGGAAACTGTTTGTTTTTGGCATGCCAGCGACAAGACAGTTACAATTCTCAAGAAAACAGTATTTAATCAAGTTGAGATAAATTGATATCCCTTGTAACGATAATTTGGATATTTCAATAATTCTCATACGATGATGAAAATCACCCCAGCAGTCATTTATAATAGAATACAATGCTCACTTATATGAATGAATAATTGAAGTAGTGCTGATGAGGACTGACGGCGTTCTCCAATCCGTAGGTATACAGATGCAAAGCTGTTGCAACCATCGCATAAAGTAGATCTTTAGAACTACATAAATGGAGTTTTCTCGTGGGCAACGGCTAAAAATTTATCAGTTTTTAATAAATTTTAAAGAAGTTCTTGAAAAGGCTGTGCCACTGAACATCAAGGGACATTGAATTTCGGGAGGTTTACCAATTGAATTCGGACACACTGATAAATTGCGGACAACATGCTAATGAATTTCGGACGATGTGCCGATGAGTTTCAGACATTTTTCTTAAGGATATTTTTTATCATCTCAAGCCCATGCAGAGTCCACACATCCGTTTCTACTTCACTTTGACTGCGCTCAATTTGCATTATGCCCCGAACGTCGTCAATTCCAATTACAATAAATCCACGAATTCTGTAATCAAATCTTGAAATAGGAGTCTTCACATTGAAAGTGCCCCTACACTAGAAAATGAAAGGTCAAGAAAAATTGCAGAGTGAAAAGATATCTAGAAAAATATGTCTAAATACTTGGGGGGTCGTGGCTCCGAGTCCTACCATGACCTCATCTTTAGCATGGAAATTTAATAAAGCGTCTTCATTTCATTCATTGCAAATTCAGCAATGAAGAGTTTCGAGATAGATAAAAAAACTTATAGCAGCATAACTAAGAAGGCTAAAAACATGAATAATCTAAAGCTGAAAGTAAAAGAAAAAGAAAAGAGAAGAAACAAATATTAGGGTGCAAAAATTTGAATAATTGAATAATAGCACATAAATGCTTTACAAAAGTTAAAATGGAAATTCTGAATTAAATAGTGATAACTTCAGCTAAAAAATAGTGATGGCAACAGTGGCTATTCGAAGATGATCGCATGATTCACTTACGATTTCGTAAACACATGAAGTTGAACTCTGTCGATAAATAACTGCCTGAACTAATGACTACTTTAAATATTCAGAATGATTATTTATTCACATCTCGTAAATGCATGAACTCCATTTGCCCAATAAAATCTTGTACTCAAATTTCTGCACTCTTTGCAGGGTACACGTCTACTGTATGTGCTGTGATAACTGCTTAATTGCAGCATCAAGCTCTTGTGAACATATCTTCTATCGGAAAAACAAGCACAGATTTGCAGATTGCAAGTACAGATTGCAGAGAATATTAACTGTGATTAATAGAAAATCTATCAACGCGATAAAAGCAATTTTTTTTTCATATGAATTGCCATAACTTTACTATATTTCATGTCATTGGCATTCGTGGGGAAGATAGGATTCCCGAACTAAGCACCTGCGGTTGTCCTTCCATGCTTTTAATCACATTGGAACACAATGTGTAATATTATGCGTTTCTGTGTAATTATATACGGTATATTTTTAATAATAGATATGTGTTCTAGTAAAATAGGTGAAATACATCCAATACTCCTTCCTTTGTCTTAAATTACAGGAAGGACATTACGGATTACATGAGTTGAAATGCGTTCACTTTAAAATTACTGCAAATTATTAGATCATGTATCGTAAATTCTATAATAAGCATCCACTCTAAATCAAACGTCCCACTTTTCTGCCCCCCTCCCCCCCCCCAATAAATTCAATGAAGTCAATACACGGCTTCTGGATTGTACCAAATTCCAATTATAGCAAAAAGAACACCAATACTATAAATCCTGTATAATTCACGTGAATTCACCAACTCACTTTCAATGGATGAGGCAAGGTACAACCGCTTCCAGTCCCTTTTACAAAGTTAGATGCCTCGATGACAACTAAGTGACTCCCCACTCGCTTCTATTGGACAGAGACATATCACTATATCATTGTGATGTGAAGTAGACAGGCAAGTTCATTCTGCCGCTAACGGCTATCAATATTCAGGAATAGTGAAGGGAGCTAAATGGTAAATACAATTAAATTAATTAATTCTTGCATCATTGAATATCAGGTAAAAGTGACAGCGGACGAAATTAATGGCTTTTAAGTATGCTGACTAATCACCGCCGCTCTAAAATAATGTCCCCTTAGTGTAAGAAGATGAAATTAACGTTGCGGGTCATTTACTATAGAATATGAGGTATTTCTATTTAATATGTCGCACATGCGTTGCCCAAGTTAGACTGTTAAGATTCATTTTCATGATCGCACCTATGGGTGTGAAAAAACCGAGAAGTCTTCGACTCGTTAGAGGTCTTTATTTGAATGTCCACCAGACCTTTCAACCAATGCATGTGGCCACCTTCATGCGAATGAGTTTACACTCGGAATGAATGGCTTTCAATTACGTTATTGCAACATAGCACTTAAAAGAGACAAGAATAAGAGAATTAGCATGTAGACATAGTACTGCAATGAAAAGAAAGTAGTAATGACAGAACATCAAGTTAAAGAGAGGGGAAAGAATGTAAAACAAGGAGGAGTCAAAATAGTTTTTTGACAATTATTCTATTCCATCGTGACTCTGACTTTCATGTGATCGCTCTAGAAGGTATGTCTTGCTACTTCATCTGTACGCACCCAACTCGTTCATAATTGCCTGATATCCTTTATTCATCTCCTCTAATGTACCTTTGGTTTCGCCGGAACTCGAACATCATTCGGAATTTGGCATGCGGTATGCAGCTCCAAAGACTTTCGGTTCCTCCATTTTGAACCAGGTAACTGCCTGTGGACGTTGAATGGTTCAATACCACATTGACGGCAACATCTAGCAACACGCGTCAAATACCTCTACGAAACATAATGCTGGCATTGACTATCTGAAAGATATCCGTAGTATAATTTGACGATTCATTTGATTGGCCTAGACAGCCTGTGATCGGATGTTCAAATCCACCAGGACACGCAGATAGCTTCAGTCTAAAGATTCTGAAACAGCAGGTGTGCAAGGCGAGGATCCATGCATCTCACGCCTATCAGCGGGATAACAATCACATCAGAGAGGCATTCCGCCTCTTCGAATCCATCGGTCATGAAAGCTGTCAAGACAATAGCCTTTTCCTCATATGTTATCCCGAGAACACACCCTTGAAGCACGAGTGAGCATTACTAAGTATTTGAATCATAATCTGTTTAAAGTAGCGCGATGCTATTAATATCCTGACTGCAGTTTATCGATGCTGCAAATGCATTAGCCGATTTTGTTTAAGATAGAGTCACGTGCATCATTAAGTCTTGTTAATCCCCACCCATCGTCAGTGAGGCCCCTGCAGTGTCGGAAAAATGAGGAGCGGCTGTCGGAGATGATTAGAGATTGATTTGAAGCAGAGAGTTTAATCGGCCTTCTCACCGCCCTTCATGTTCGTTTATCTCAGCTGATGAAGGTCAGTACAGGTTATGCTGATGAGCCACGATGGGCTTGTATTTACAGGCTGATGAGCCACGATGGGCTTGTATTTACAGGCTGATGAGCCACGATGGGCTTGCATTTACAGGCTAATGAGCCAATGGCACAATGTACACCAAGATATCAACTAATTTCAAAACAATACGAAGAAATGAAGACATTAGGTGGACTTAACAAATAAAGGGATAATAAATGATAGCCTTTAATCAATAATTAAATCAACTTGATAGCTCCTAGGTTTTTGTCAATACAAAAATTTCCAGGAGTTTTCCAGGAGATAAATGGAAATTCCAGAGGTCTTGAGGGCACTGGAAAAGCAATTTAGCGATTCCAGGAATTTTAAGGAGTTTCCCGGAGGTGCTGTCTTCTGGCCATTGACAGCATGAGAAATGTCTTCGAATTGCAAAAACATGCCAATAAGGGAGCTCGTTCAAAGCATGACCACATTGCACTATTTTGAAGTGATCATGTGATAACCTTGCCACACATTTGATGATAAAATGAAGTCATGAAATCAAAGTGATTTTACAATCATTCAGCCTTGTCAGGACCCCTTTTGTGGCAATTCACTCCCTTGTTTCACATGTTTTTGGCTCAAAATTCATGTAGCAATCGCTTCAAAAGGAACTGTATTAAGCTCAATATTAGATGCAAATTTCACAACACTGTCTGCAGATGCTGTGACATTGATAAGCAAGTTCCACCCATTAAAAAAAGTTGAATAGGAATCTCAGACATCAACACATTTGATGTCATCACGACAAAAACAGCAGACAAAGAGACGGCGACAAAGAGGTGAACTTGAAACAAAATTCCATTGAATAATTGAACTAGAATACAGGTAATTGGCCCTGTAACCATCTTGGTGCGTCAAACTCCGGCCCGGGTGGATCAGATTTCAGAAACATCGGCCGGGTCCTGCCTGCTCCCGACTCGTCTTGTTAAGCGCTCCACAAATTATACTTGCAGACTAACACCAAACATAAAGACCGTGTTCGGATGACTTGAGTTCAGAATCTGAAGTCACCTGTCCGACACAGTTTGCTTCTGCTAAGTAACGGAGCATTGCAACCAGTTTCGATATTTTTGAAATCTGTAGCAGACATGGTAACTTCTGTTTCTCCACTACGTTACTTTGACAAAAGTTAGAAGCCATGGTATTAAGCGGGAAAATTATGTGAAGCAGCTAATGTGAATTTTGGAATGATAACGCGGTTGGTTAAAGGTCGTGTGTCGGTACGGAAATGTGAAAAGTCCAGAGTTCCTGTCTGTCCGCCTCTACTGGACTTTTGCTGAAATTGAATCAGAAAAATTAAGCACCCTCACACCGACTAAATGTCGTAAATTGGCAATGTCATGCCTCGTAATCAATTGAGTCATTTTGTAGACATTTAAATTTTGAACTATTCAAAGCTATAATAAATTTTAATTTGAAATTTGAAGAATTTCTCAATTCAACATACTTTACGGCTTGACGTGCAAAGTAGATGTCAAAAAAAACAGCAAGAAGCAATAAAAGTAAATACAAATATCTAAAACATAATAACATTAAGAACATCTTATCTAGATTTGAGCCAAAATAAAAAGTACTATTTAAATCTAGATTTACCTTATGAAGTCAGAACTTTATAAAAATACCGATCAGGCACTCACGAACTGGAAGTTATAGAAATAAGGAAAGATGCGAAGATCGAATATGTAGACACTGCAACACAGGCAATGTAGAAAATTTGTTTAATTTCTTTGTTGAATGTCCAGCATATTACATAGTAATGACGTAAGAACAAATGTGTCTTAAACTTGATAAAATTCGATTTCTATGCTAAGGAATGCATCAATATCTATGAACTGAAGCGTATGATGAAATACCAAGACTATAATAGGAATGCCCAGAACAATAATCGAATCATTTGCAAGCTTATCTCCACCTGACTTGCGAATGCATTGTAAAACCGATACGAACTGACTAGTATTCATGAGGTTTAATAAAGTACAATGTGAAGATAGTTTCTGTCCACTTGACCGGCTCTCCACATAAACTTATTAATGGTGTGAGAGTCGAGTGGACGAAGAAATTGCAAAATTCCTGATAGTGATTGAATAAAAATTTCTTCAAGATAAAAGTCGAAATTTCAATGCAAAGTAATTATCAAATAATTATCAGTTATTATACATGAAAGTGGTTACAGCTTTTGATACTGAACATTCTCTTCTTCCAGGCACGCAGCAATCCTCATTTATGATTTTTGGTAGAATTGTAAATGTAATTATTTTGAAATGTAATATCACTATTTCAGACTGTGACATTCAATTTCATTTGTACATATTTTGTCATCGATTCCATCACTGCGTAATGTTATCCAGTTTTGGAAATAAAACATTTTGAATTTAACAACAGCTAAAACAAAAACTAGGACTAAGACTGCAAGACAGCAATAAACCCTATATTCGTCAGATCAAGAAATCGAACCTCCCAACCTCTCATATTCCTCGATCAGCCTGGCCAATGGTATTTATATATCTGTCATCTGCAGCAGTTCCATGCAACAATGATTTATTTTTTGTGATATTTGAGGGAAGTTGTGAAATTTTACAAATGACAAACGATTTTACATGCAGGATTCAGATAACAGCATAGAATCCTTTTCCAATTATAAATTGTGGACTCATATTTTCTTATTAATTGCAAAAGATCGCTGGTCTCTGATTTGAAGAAGTTTTCAGTCATGAGAGAATGCAGTCACTTAAGAGAATGCAGCCTTCATTTCCTTGAATCGGGTTTAGGAAAATCAGCCTGTCAAAATGTCTTTTCACACGAACAGAAACAGTGCTTGACAGCGAGTGAGCTTTGACGACCGTAGACGACAAAAATGTCAAATTTCACTAAATTCAAGATTTAGTTATTTTGAACCTGATGTTTCAACAGTAATTTCAAAGAAGTTCGAAGCTTGGAATTTTGAACTCCATTTCATGAAGAATATGAAAATTCTTGAGCATGCGTGAAAATTCACCGTTGAAATCGTATTCCGCACGAGAAATATATACAAACAGAAATGAAAAAATTAACTGAAATGCTTTGACTCGACACCATACCCACGTCACAGTAGAATTGTCTATATTTTGCTTATTCATGTCCGACCTTCACTAGAGACGGGCTCTCTGATTAAACAACTAACGTTGTTTCACATATAAAATTCGAATCCAGCATGCCTCTGCTGTTTGCCTTATCAGTGATCACAAAAGAATGAGCTGAATCGCACAGGACGGCAAATGTCAGGTAACAGCCCAAATATTCAACCTGTGGTGGAAGCACATCACAGATAATTCTTTCGTATCAGTATTACGAATGTTCGTGCTCCACTTTTCAGTAAAAATTTCGGTCTGATAAAGAAGCGATCCCATCTTTCAATCATTTACAGTTGTCAAGAGTATCCTGTAGAAATGATGCAATTAATGGCAAATGCTTTGATACTCAGTATAGCACACTGCGGTGTAGAAACAACGTCGAAATTCGCTTTATTTATCATTTTCTTTTGATCTTTGTTTTCCTTTCCATGGATTACTATTTCTCCTTCGACCATTTTGAAGACTTTCTTCGCCTCTGGTGATTCCTGCACGGTGAACAGCTGGGCCAAATGGTCGTCGAATGTTCATATCTGCATTCCTCTCACTTTCCGGCGCTTCCATGGTAACTTTTCGAGGTCTGCCCACTTCTCTCCCGATAGGACGCGAAGGCGAAACGACTGGCAAGTCTCCACCACCAACCATACGACCAGTGACAACCAGAGGCCGACCACTCCCTTCAGACAGGGTAAGAGGGACACCTGGAGAGATCAGGCGCTCGCCACGATGACGCATCGCAAAGAGGGAGCCAACGCTAATGTTTGACGGTTGAAGTCGAGAAGTGGGAGAAGGGAGTGGTTCCAGCTCTCGCTCTGGAGATGTGGCTGGACCGAAGACCAAGTCGAGATGATGGCAAGAGGAGGTCATTGGCAAGAATGACGCGAATGTCCGAGATGCAGCTTAGACAGGCAGACTGCGTGCGCTGAGGGCTAATTAGTGGTTGACGCCTAACGGTGCACTGCGGGTAGCTGTTCATCAGAGTGAAACGATCAACTGACGCTGACGAACAACAAGCGGTCTTGGAGAAACAGTCAAGTATTATGTTCTGAATAACTGTGCTGAGAATTCTTCCACAACCATATCACGCTTTCAAGTCTAATACAAGACTTTGATGCACTGGTACTCGCCCTGCGGGCAGCGATAATTCTTTTGCTTTGTGAAGAATTGACTGAAACGATTTGGTTCGTCACCCTATGACGATTATGAAATTAGAAACAAAGTTCCAGCCATATTCGAAAGAATTATCTATGTAATGTAAAATAATAATAAATTAAAATATAAATAATTGTAAAATAATTTGATATCTTTTATCAGCAAAAAAGCATTGCAAAAACTCCCCAATTAGTGTAAAGTCGTCGATGTAATATGAAATAAAACTCGTAAATAGACAGATCTTCGCATCCAGCACCTTTTTTCGTCGATCTTATAATGGCGTTACTAAAGAGTCAAGCCGTGTGAAGATATATGAAGAGTAAGTGATATTACGAATTATGATGATTATTATTACATTACATCCATACAAACATCACAATTCATAATTCATAATATCACTTACTCTTCACATCTTCACACGGCTTGACTCTGGATGCTGAAACAAGGTGCTGGACGTCGAAGATCTGTCTATTTACGAGTTATGTTTTATATCATATCGACGACTTTACCAGCGAGCAGAACGCCTGGCTTCAAAATCTGCGGAAATCCCAAATACCGACTTTTTCATACTACTTATACTCGTATTCATCGATATTTCATGATCTAATTTTGGCTAGACAATTTCCTAAAGCAAGAGTTCCTCAATACAAAAAAAATCAAAATTTACGTGCGATTTTTAATTTCTAAACTTCAAATCACATTCACAGATAGCTAACAATACGGAAGTTTCTATACATGCGAATCAGTGAAAACATTTCAGATACATGTAGAATAGAAGCAGTTTGTATGTAGTTTCTAATGAGGGCTGGGATTTTTATTTTTCACATAATTTGACATTTTTTGGAATTTTACATATCTTGCTGTTGAAACTTTTGTAAGTTGCGCAAAATAACTTACAGTCGCAAAAATCCAAAAATAGAAAAAATTATCTGCAAAGGAAAGGTGAGATTTAACGTATTCGTACTCACATGACGCAAGCTGTATACTATATGAACTATGAGTATATACTTGCAAAACGGAAAAAGCTTTTTATTGACACCTAATAATTTTCGGTTACCCTTACTTTTCTATCACCTATCTTTATCACCTGTATTTTCTTATTCCATATTTGCACGAAATACGAGAATGACCATTTCCTTCATTAAATTCGCGGAAATCCGCGTATCTGCGGAACCGTTCTACTCCATGCTTTACAATATTTGGGGAGTTTTTTTGCTCTATGCATTTTTGCTAAAAAATCATTATGATATTCCGTCGTCTGGTCAATCACATTGATTGGCAACTGGTCTGCCAATAAAACGGCTTCATCTACTTTCTCTTCTGTAAGAACTTGATTTATTGTCATCAATATCTTGTTCCATCAGAGTAGCTCATATTTGCAATATGTTGTAATTTTTACCAAAGCACATGTTTTGATGTGTATAAATACTAATAATATGCAAGACAATTACAGAAATTGATATCATCTCTAGCTTCGTTCATTATATACAGATGCCGGAAATTATGAATGAAAATAGCGGACAATATAGCACGACAATATGTAGGCCTACACATTGGTTCTTGAGGACATAGGCTGATAGCTGCCATTTTCAATTTTCATAATTTAAATCACTATTCGTTAAAGCGAGTAACTGGCTGCCATGTACAAATACATCACTTCTTTGACCTACAATTGTGCGATGTGAATTTGGACAAGAAGTAATGCTACAAAATCCGCAAATTGAGGAACGATGAGGGGATCGCTAGCTTTATTTGAAAGCTTCGAATGGTCGTGGAATTATACTGCTCGTCAGTAGAAAGTAGAACAGTGGTCTCTAAATTAAGCCTAGACTGAAAACAAAGCATAATACAGACAAATATACGTGTATTGATTATAACAAGCATGTGCAAAGTTTATAAGAGGTCATTCAGTATCGCGTGTGACCCCACGAGTTTGAATGCACTGTTGATGTCGTCTAGACACACTGTCAATAACGTGCTGAATAGTCTCTTGAGGAACTTGGTTCCACTGGTCACGCAACCTCTCCAGATGCTGTTTAAAAGTTGCCTGAGGTAGTGAGAATTCTTCTGTCAGTTTTAGTTGTAGAAGGTCCCACACATGTTCTATCGGCGATATGTCAGGGGATCTTGAAGGCCAATCAATCCGAAAAGCATTAGAATTTCGCAGCGTCGGTGGTCACAGACGTAGCAGTATGTGGCCTAGCATTGTCTTGTTGAGGAATCAGTCGAAATTCTTCGCAAGTTGGAATAATGATTGGTGTCATTATTTGGTCTCGATACCTAACACCGTTCAATGTACCCTCTATATGAATCATTTCCGTTTTGCCCTCGTACCAGATTCCGGGCCATAGCATTATACTTTCACTTCCATGTCGATCATGCTGTGTGATGCAACAATCTGCAAATCGCTATGTGGGCAGACGACGAACTCGCACTCTTCCATCTTGAAAATCCAAGCAAAACCGAGATGAATCCATCCACAGAATCCTGCACCAAAAGACAAAAGGAGCATCTATCAGGTTCCTACACCAATCAAGTCTTGCCTTACGGTGACTCAATTTTAGTGGTATTTGTAAAACAGGCCTGTAGGAACGATAACCGCCACATAGCATCTGTCTATATGCAGTTAGAAGTGAAAACGTTGTGCGTCCAGGATAATGTAACCATTTGTAAACACTTCTCATGCTGCAAAATCTGTGTCTTTTCCCTGTTAAAATAAGCCGTTGATCTTGCCTCCCACTACTTGGCTGTCTCTCAACACGTCCTTCTTCTCTAAATTTATTCCACCATTTCTCCACTGTTCTTTTAGAACAGTTCATCTTTCTCGCAACTTCTTTAATCGATACATCGGCTTCTAGCATGCCGACAAGACGACCTTCATTAAAAACACGTAGTTGCAGCATTTCGTTATCTCAATTGAAAGTCTGACAGAGGAAGTCAGACTTCCTGTCGCATTGAACGCAATTGAATAATGATTCATTACAGCATGAAACATTTGGAAGTTTCAATACAGTTTAGGTTCAATTCCCTGAAATTATGCTGTCCTACTTTTTATTGAAGAGCAGTATATTATAAATTGTCATTTCAAGGAAAGGGGTCGGATCAAAATCATACCATAAATGTCCTCTATTGTAGAGGAATGCAAAGGTGGCATAGGTGAAGCGGATTTATGTGATCAGCTGAAAACCGGTTACGCCCTTCACATATTAAGTTCCTGCTTTCATTCACTTACAAATCTGTGATATGTTTCAATGAGTTTTTTGTTGGCAGAGGCGATGAATCTAAATCAGATTTTACATATAGCGAATTTTGGATGTGAACATAGGGATTTCTAGAATACATTGTGAAGATGATTTTGGCCTACTTGCCGGAATGCAATGTAACACAGAAAATCTGGGCACATACAAGCATTCTATGTGCAAGAAATTCAAATCCATTTGTTCAACATCCGAGATGAATGAATCCACAATGAGAAACGTGGAAATTGACCACTAATACATAGTCACAAACCTAACTTACATGACCATTAACATATTCAAATGTCACAAAGCCAAAATGTTGAGAGTACGAGAACATAAAACCATTAGTAGAGTGTGAATTTGACTTGACACTAACCGCCTACGGGCGATCTAAACAATTCTATTCTAGCAATCGCTTTTCACGAGGTCGCTGCTCTCACATTAGGTCGATAACGATAACGACAACTAAAATTGAAATAAAATCGGTTTGCATGTGTAGAATAGATAAATAATGTTCACAATAGACCGACTTTCTCAAAGTCAAATCGTTTAACGATAGTTCGCAACCAGAACGATTTTCTTGAACGATAAAAGTATCGTCGAACATAATTTTGTTGAAACTCTATTTTTGGGCATAATCATAATCAGCGTGAGTCTTTGATGAAAATGTACATCATTGTCTCTTCGCTTCGTGTCGAAATAGCAGCACAATGGACAAAATCATGCAACTAGTACGATGAATAGCTCTGATGGGAACAGTGGAGATAATCGATATATCATTGAGCTGAGAAATATCATCACGATTTATAGTTATCGCCATCATGCTAGTACAAATGCACCTTACTGCGTCTACTTCCTGAGTCCTGTACTCCTTACACAACAAAGAAAAAAGGCTTGTAAACTAGAAGTCGAACCCAGACGTGGAAATGCTCGCTCGACACGACTACCAACAAAGCTAGGGAGGCATTAGATTCATGGTTGGTCAGGGTCAAGTAGAACTTTGCTTACGACAATAGAAATCCAACTTTTCACTTTGCACAAGTTATTGGGACTAGAATGGACAATACCAGGGACATCTGTGATCAATATAAGATAGAATACAATAGCTGTCTGTCGATGACAATTTCAGTCGCTCTTTCAGGCACTGGTCTATGTCATGTTGCTAGATCTTAACAAGAATCAAATTACTGAAACCTCTCATAGATGCCTCTCATTCTTGCCGTAAGGCGATATCTTGAAAGTTATTTTATCAAAATGATTTTATATTCAAAGAGACATGATAGCAACTGTGAATATTAACAAAGTACATGGAAGGCACCGGAACCTAACCTACACATAGATGCCAAACCCTAACCACTATGAATAAATTTGAAGCCTATGACTCTTCGACTGCATGTCATTTCCTAGTTATACATGATTACAATACTACTTCTATAATTACAGCAGTAGTTGCATTCACGTTGCTACTTAAGACCAGGATGATGGATTCTTTTCTTGAACGGTTCATGTGTGGTTACGTTCTCGGCATAGGGGTTCTCCGACTCGATACATATTGCGAACAATCACATGATCGGATCAGATGATGAGATCATGTCTCAGTATTGGAACTTGTGTTTCGTGGCTTGCTTCATTTTCCTTGATTCTTCCAATTAAGATGCACGCACAACGAGATTGCCTTTCTGTCTAACCAAACAGATGTTACACACTGGAAGCCGCCATGGTTTTGTCCACGTCACGTCAATGTATCTGGCTATTTCCTACAAATGCAAAAATTAACACCTTCCAGGCGACTTCCGAAATTTGGATTCAATGTTCCTGTCTTCTACAAACTCAAATATTAATATATGAAAGATGGTCTGAACCTTGAAGTCGAATCCAGGCATCGAACGGCTAACGCGACACAACAATCATCAATAAAGGGAATCCACGCATCTGGGATATCAGTATATAAAAGGAAAGATTTCTTCCTCAGACTCTTTTTTTCATGTAAGTTCCACTGATTTCCCGATTTCCGGATAAGTTAAGATAGAAATGTTGAAACTATCTTGATATCTAATATTAGAATATTAGATGAAATATTATACTTAGACCTTTCTTAAGTCACTTGGCCATCTAATGAGTGAAGCAGCTGGCAATCGACGTGAACATTTTTGGCTACAGCAGCGCATCAGTGTTGCGATAATTAGAGGGAATGGCTTAAGTGTATCAATGGCTGGCGGTTTTCGCTTGATTGATTCAGTTTTTCGAATTCAATTTCTATCCTGGCAAGGCCAGAAGGACAATATCGGTGGAACTTTTACTAATAACCAAATGTCCGAAGAAAGAACTTTTCCGCTTATACACCCACTGCGGCAAGCGAAGTAGTAATTCTGAATGAGTACAGCTTTTCGCACACACTTTACCTGATATTCTCAGTTGTGCTAATCGGTTTTAATAACAAATCGTAACACAAATTCCAAGGTGAACAGAACGGCTAACATCGTGCATAAATCAAATGCATCAAAGTCACACTTGCTTAACAGTTTTCTGTATTTCTTTACGTTCTGAACCAACGCTCTCATAGTTCTGACGAAATCAGGCACCGCAAAATATGATCAGATCAAAGTATTAACAATTAGAAGTAATGATATCATCAAGTAATGGTGCGTTAAACAATCATTAGGTAGCAATTAGTGAATTAGTAAAATCTCATGCCTTGCTGCATTCAAATTTAGTTCAGTGCAGTATTCATCCAACAACTAATACATTAAGCGGATGACTGGAGGTGATCAACAACAGTTCTGCAATAACATCAATTACTGAAAAATACAGGGATGCAGGTTGCATTGTCATTTCTTGTATCTGACCGTTACGATCAACATGACAGTTATTAAGCAGTACATAAACGTGTGATGTTGATAAATAAGATATTTTCATGACGTTTACCTCTCAACAAGGTTCATCAAACTGACATCTAAAGATGAAAAATCGATAAGATGAGTTTTATGGTTGGATGAAACGTAAAGTAAATCCAATTAAATAAATTAATTGGACAAGTCTAATTAATTACTCCTTTACAGAGTGACCCCTAGATAAATGGCTGTTAAATTTACAAGGAGTGAAAATAATGTAAAAGATCTGTTTCTTCTGAGTAGAAAATGACCAGAATTACTCATTATATGACTAAAAATGACTTTTTCCCGAAAAGAACTTATGGCGGGTTCATGTATGTAATTTGACTGTGTATGCGGGGTATCAATTTTATATCGATATCTTCACTCCTTTACGGCAAGTCACTGAGTCAGCAACATTTGGTTTCGCACATTTTGCTTTGTCGTAATGATCTCGTTTCCTTTATTGTACGATCACTATACCAACGACCTAAGTCCAATCCGTTAGCATTTTAGACCTTCAATACTTTGAAAAATTTACCATGTTTCGTTTATTGTGTGCACTTCGGCCATTCATTCTAATAATTACTCTGTAACGTCAGAAATATAATTGAATACTATATTTCTATGCAATCTTGACATACTGTAAAACCTGTAATAGACGGCCATAGCGTTCTATTTTTCAACCCTCTCTCTTGGGTCTATTACAAGGTCTATTACCAGTGTTATTCTATTGAAGGGTCGCGGTCTACTTTTAAACATCTTTGAGTCTGTGAAGTATTAAGGAACATCGCTTTAAAAAGTTTGTTTTTACGTATCTGTTTCATCTATGAAACTGTCAAATAACTAAATGCTTTACTAAATACCCGGTATATAATGAAATTATTTACATTTACATGTAGTTTGGCTCATTATCTTATTGAAAACATTCTTTGTTGGTGCCACTTTGTAGATAACCTTGAAAATGGAAAATTCATAAAATTCTTTTAATTTTGCCGGCGCTTCGTCCGTCCTTGAGAGACAATACAACGGACAAGAATTGCAAATACATGTACATCTCATGACAAAATTTATCTGACAATGCTACGACGATGTCATGTGACACCCATCATAGATATCGTCGTAACATTGTCAGATAAATTTTGTCATGATATGTATTTGCAATTCTTGTCACTCTCCAGTTCCGTTGTGTTGTAACACAGAAAAGGGAAGAGGGCAAACTCTACAAAATATTCGCCGCACGATAAAACATGACACATTGATCATGGATTCATTCGTCGGATGGGCATGCATCGAATGAGAAATTGCAAATGGCACATCTTGGCACCACAAGCCATCTGTGCTTGGCACTCACTACTTATGCTGCCCAAGTATAGGAGATGGCAGGTCTGCTACAAGTGGCGTTCTATTACAGATCAATTAATTTAACTTTCAACGCTTATGCATACCTTTTGAAAGTGACGAGCATCTCACTAACAACAAGAGTTCAACCCTTTCAAGTTAGTTCAGTTAAGGAGATAATGAAACACAACCAAGCAAAACGCCAGTCCTGAAAATGTACTTTCGGAACGCCGGTATCAGAGTGCTATTTGGAAATATAAATTATTAACTTATTGGTTTTTCCGGCTTTCTTGCGATACATTTAGAATTCTAACAGCGGAATTCTAGCGAAACATAGAAGTGACAAGTAAAGATGACTTAAAAGCCAATTATTGTTTGAAGCCATCGATAGGCCACATCAATGTTCATCGTTACAAGTCTATGACTCCGTGTGCAGATCTTTGTCTTCTGGAAATCGTATAGTTTTATTATCAAAATTGAATGTCGGGTCACACAGAACAACAGGATTCTCGAAGCTGGAGTTGTGGCAGTTCAAATCTAATCTAAAGCCCAGTGAGTCATTGGGGATGAAGGATACACGCATGTCTAGGAAAGCATCAAATTTCAAATGCGACTGGACTTTTAATAAGATATCGGTACATGAAAGGTTGGTGCTTCATGGGAAGCCGCTGATGATTGTCTTCCTATTCCGCATAACTTTATTAACAACAAAATCGTGGCCTAGACCAACTGAGCTAACCTACCACCTGCTTTATTTCAGCGAACTTCTAGACTGTTTTATAAAAAAATCTTCGACATTTACCAGTACTGCAAATTATTCTACAGTCACAAAGATAATATGTAATCGGTGCTACAATGCGATTCGAATTACCATCACAAGACTAGGCAGCGTAAGATCTAACAGATACAACAAGGACAACAGCCACGGATGGATGGAATCGCAGGGACACGTCTATGTGAGTGTAATATAGCTTTTATTGGCGAATGGTCTACGGTTGATAGGTGCGCTAAAGCCCTGTTGTGTAACCCATTCTTGCATACAGCATACTTCAGGAAATCCTTCGGATAGGCTGTACCAACACTGCTTCAAAAGTTAGACTAATCAATAAAAACATTTGTAAAGTACGTGGCTTTAATGGACCAGTAACTATTGTGTATACAATCAAAAACAAAACGAATCTAAATGTACAAATTCGTTATATTCTTCAATCATATCTTTTAAAAATCTGCTACATCTCTGCCTAGATGTGTGCTTAACACATATGACACAATGAAGTCCAAGTGAATGGATACCCCATCCCTACCGGTGTCATTAACTACTGAGCTACGGGGCCAGGAGAGTAATATTAGCTAGAAAAAAAACAATCAGATTTCCTCTGGATGAGTCAATAGATCAAGTAGTTAATCAAAAGGATTGCATCATTCAAAAATAAAAATTTTGCACTTTTTTATGCGAACCGGCTACTATCGCAACCGTGCTGACGAAGTTTGACTTGTGGGCCGTTGCAATACTTTCTGTCAGGATGACCCTTCCTGCCGACTTCCAAAGACACTCCCCAGCACAACAACAAAAAGGAACCACTTGTCAAATTTTCAGATGAAGCACGCAGTCGCAGTCAATGAGGTTTATCAACCTATATAGCGTGTTATTAGCAATCAGCAAGAGTCATAAATATGTTCGGTGTCATATTCAAACAGATTGCAAAGTACATGTAATTACACAACAATTACGTATTTTCTCCTTAAACTGAAAATAGCTCAGAAATGCTATGAAACTTCAAAATTACACCAGTACATAGTTGACAGCATAGAGTAGGGACTCTATGGTTGACAGCATTATACGGGAGGGTGTTCATGTTGAGGATGAGAAAGAAATAAATACACACTCCCTTTAGTAGCGGCTTTAATAAAATCGAATAGCCAAAAGTATTTGCACGGCAAACGTTTCGCGACGCAGTCGCTGTCTCAGTACACTAAAAAAAGAAGTATCTTCTTAGTAGAAAAACTGATCAGCCCAACCCAACACACGTAATTATTCACATTACATGCAATGTTTCGAAGTTTGTCCTGTGTAAGAATTGGTCGTACAATTGAGGTCTTCCTGAATGGCGGCCACGCACCCGAAGTGAATGAAATCTCGAAAATTTTCGAAAGAAAACCACATACAGTAGTTGCAGCACTCTTTGATAGTTCAGCTGATAGATCATCAGGAGTCGATGGGGAAGCTTACGAAGCACTTCATATACTTGCTCTGGATTAAAAGATAATAAAGTTGAGGATACTAATCATAAAGAGGGACTCCAAAATTATGATACACCAGAATCATAGCCATTTTACTTTATCGCATTTCTAAGTAACATTTGTGACATTGACATTTTCGATCAACTTACGGAATTTTTGGAAAATGGATAAATCGCATTAATTCACCGTGATTGCGCACTAATTATCTGAAATTCAGGTAACGGAATTCCTATAACCGTCTATCAGAACTGCCTATATTCAAAAGCGCTACAGATCGCATCACGAAATCCGGAAAGAATTTATACGTAAGGGCCACTGAGCTGAAAGAAAATAGGCGTCCATTGATCACATAGCTTTTGATTTTCTTTTCCGATTATATCGAGTGTGATATCATAATTCGGGTTCCATTCCACTGGAGGTCCTCCGGTTTGCCTTTTATTGGCGTATGCTTGCTTGGTATCAGCCAACACCTTCTCATATTTCTTCTTGAGAGCTTCGATAGGACGATATGGCCAGCCTGCTGCTGCGAGGTCCTCACGAATGTTCTCCCATCCTTTATTCTTACGGTCATGAGTAACGTTGGACGAGAATGCTGCGAAAAGGATATTCTTGCGGTTCAGAATTGCTCTGAGCAGCAGTTCGATTTCTGTTTGCTTCCAATTTGGAAGTCGTTTTGCTTTATTGCTCATGCTCATGATGTGCGGATACAACAGAAACTGATTGTCACTCCTTCGTGCGTATATTTTGAATGAAAAGATAAAGTTGCACAGATATTGTTGCTAATGAGTAACAGCACCTTACTAAAAATAAGATGTAAGCAACTGCTCTTTTTGACAGGTGTTGCTATGATGACTCACATATTGAAAAGACAGTCACAAAATAATTTTGGATCACACTCGACAACAACCAAAAGGTTGTCATAGTCTCTGCTGTTCTCATCTGCTTCTTGGTAATGGGAGAATTATTAGAGCTATCAACATTGCATTATTTGAGTACGGGAAAATTGACAATGCCACTACGGGACTACCAAAATCCGCTGGACTATTTAGATGATATTGAATTTCGAGAACGATTTCGATTAACGCGTGAGACGTTTAAAGATATCTTAGACTGATATCAAATATATTGGATCATACAAATCAACGTGGCAATCCATTAATTTCTTCACTGGAATTGCTTATAACATTGACAATACTTGCAACAGGGACTTTTCAACTGACGATTGCTGATCTGCATTCCATCAAGCAGTGTACAGTGTCTAGGGTGTTTCGGCCTGTGATTAACGTTTTGATAGAATTTGTAAAGAATTACATCAAATGGCCTACAGACATAGAAGCACAAGAACACGCATTGACTAATTTCAATGAATATGTTTTTCCCTGTGTTGAGGTCGTTATTGACGGCACCCATGTAGAGATGCAGGCGCCCCATCAATTAAGTCATCCGTAAATCGTAGTGGCGATTACACAATCAACGTTCAAGTCGTTACGAATGGCCATGATTTGCTTATCATTGATCTAGTAGAAAGCTGGCCTGGCTGCAACCATGATGCGCACATTTTTCGAACAAGCGCCCTATATAGAAAGTTTGAAACCGGTGTGCTACTTCAATTACCTGGAGGTGCAATACTTGGTGATTCTGGATATCCTCTCCTAAAACATTGAATGACACCAATCACCGAGACGTAGATCACTAGTCGAGGAGAAGGACTATTCGTTCGTTAGTTGAGTAATTAAGACGTACACACTTTGAGGATAAATGTATTATTCCACATAACTTCGGAACTACTGTATCGATTTTGATAAACGAAACTTTGTCTTCATCGCAACAACAAGATGAATACAACTACATTCCAGTTTGTCGATTACTGATATTCTTTCAAATTGTTTTTCACCGTCTATCAATCGCCGACAGTTTGTTGGACAATTCGTTGTCAGGGTGTGAAAATGAACACAACTGCAGCAGTCCGGTGTGTCAATCAAGTGAAGTTAGGTAATTGCTAGGAAACGTTCAAGCATACCGACTAGGATTTCACCTAGCGAACCCCTAAGTTAGGATTCTAAGATAAAAACCTTAGGAATTGTTGTAGCATACGGCTGATCCTTTAACACATTTTTACCTTGAATATATTAGGTTTATAAACAAGGACGGTGTTTTGCATTAATTTCAATTTGCAATACGGCAATTATCAATTGTCTCTTGCCACCCTATGAATAAAAATTTTTGGAGTTCATTCGACGGAATGAAAGCATGACGAAAAACTGATGTAGGGAAGCTCTCACTTTCACCGACACAGTTGACTTTTTTCTGATGGTGTGTTATTGTTACATTTCTTATTTGCTGCTTGTATTCTTTAGTAGTAACGTTTGGTTGCTGAATTCTTTGCAACGGAATATAACCATACATTGTCAGGAATTGCTGTTTCACTCCATTCATTCTATCTAAATACTGTATTTTCTGGAACCCGAGAGATGATTCCTCTACAACTTTATTGCGTGCTCTAGAAAGGTCAAGGGAATTTCATCATCTTTCACTTACCAAAGAAATTCATCATATTTTCATATTATCGTATAAAAATTAAAATTAGATGTTTTGTTTGCTCTTATGTAGATAGAGGTCTACTGTATATAATAACCTGCATGATAACAGCAATAACCTTTGCCACCAATTATTGCTTCCATGTTTCATTTCCCCAGGACCACAACCATATTTCTCTAATCCATCTATTTTTGGTATAAACGATTATTCCAATTTTACGGTCGACTTAAATCATTACAGTGGGCGACAAAAATCAATACACTTCGCTGACTTATTTGTCAGTTACGATCTATTTAAAACAATGCTAAAGAGTGATGAAGCAAGTCTCACTGAATAATTCACTAAAAGAGTCGGTTAATTAGTATAACACCGGTTGACATTGGATGACTCCATTCATTAGCTCAAAGACTATCTGTTCATAAAGGTCCAATTCACGTCACTCATCGCAAATTGAATGGCATTTTCCAGGAGTTCTAGTTCAAGCCTCATTTTTTCTAGTCTACCTTAATAAAATGAAACTGACAAATTGATGACGGACTACAACATGATGTCTCAATATCGTAAGAAACAAAAAATAAAGTGTGTCTATCATAATGTCTATCATATCAGACATGTCTATCATGTCTATCATCATAAATAAAGTCGGGACCCGAAAAGTCCAAGACTTAAATTTCTTGTACATGCCGAGCGTTCCAAAAGTCCTCGTTGCTATAAACTCAAGGCAATTTAATGGCGCTGCATTCGTGTATTAATCGTCATCTTCGAGGAAAGATATCATGGTAAATATCTTCGATAATTAATCAGACTCAAATATTTGAAAAATTTTAATTTGAATATACAGCACATAGTAAGCGGACAGAGCTACATTATTAATGATCTAATAGACATCACTGGTGACAGAGAATCATCAATTAAACAGAAAGTTATCTTGGTTGCGTATGCAATTGTCAGGGGTAGTTGCACACAAGCAGCTGAAGAATTTGAAAAGAAATTTGTCATGCCTACTCCGCCAAGGACAACAATTAGCACTCGGTAGAAGAAATTACTAGAAACAGGACGTCTTACGGACAAGCCTCAATCTAGTCCATCATTCGATGAAGCATCCTCGACTGCTGTGACAGAATGCGCAACGGAAAATTCTAGCCGTACACAACGAGAGATTTCACGAACAGTTGTTGTTTCACTTGGAAGCGTGAACAGAAGCTTGAAAGAAGCTGGTACATCAAGCACCTTTCAAGTACACCTTTGTACAACTGGCAGAAGATGACCCGGATTGCCGACTTAAATTTCGTAATTTGATACAGACCCTTTCTGAAAGATGGTGCCATAAAATTATTTTCTTCTGATGAGAACATTTTCTACTTGAATGGTTAAGTCAACAAGCTCAATTTGTTTTCTTATTCTACGGAAAGCGAGCGTCGCTTCAAAGAAACTCGGATGAAATCGGCTGGTATTACGGTTTGGGCAAAAGTTTCTTATAATGACGGTATTGTGTTCGATATTTGATACCACACCATGACCAGGGATCGATACGTTTCAATTCTACAGAATACGGTCTTACCCTTCATACCAGATGGACATTATTATCAACATGATGGAGCCCTTCCACATTTCAGTTTATTAGCAAGGAACTGGTTAAACGAGAACTTACCTGGACGTTGGATAGGTCGAATAGGACCTCAACAGTGGCCACCTCGTTCCCTGGATTTGACACTTCCAGATTTCTAGTTGTGGGGATATGTCAAAGACAAAGCTTATGCTCGTAGCTACAGAACTAACAACGAACAGAAACGTGCCATCGCAACTACGTTGACCAGTGTTCCTATAGATATGATACAAAATTCTTTCAAGGGATTTTATCGTCGCTGTCGTTGTATATCTAAGAAAATGGTGCAGATATCGAATATCTGTTATAGTTCAATGACTTGCTTTATTTTCTTAATTCTACCTTTTGTTTTTATGCCAGAATGGTGTTTTTGTAATGTTTGCGTAAAGACGAACTTCTCATAATAAGTTTAATTGCTTTTACTTGAAATTAAAAGGTGATTTATAGAACGTTATTTTAGCGACGAAGACTTTTGGAACGTTCGGTATATTGTTTCTAACATATGCTTAACTAAAGTGAGAGCATATATTTTCACCTATACATAAACATGAAAAACCTCCCGTCGGAAGCAATTAATTTCCTTTATAGTTTATTTTCCATTTTTATTTGCGTCTGTGTTTGTCATTAGTTTTCTAAATACAGCTTAAGGTCTTTTGTACTTGCATAATTTCATGTCATAATGTTATTCTAGCATACATCAAAAACTGATAGAGAATTTATTGTCATTTTAGATAGAATAACATGAAAATATAAACATGTGAGATGGTGAAATTCCCTTCACTAATGTATTTACTTCGCCTTTCTAGAAATGTCAGTTGATTAATAACACTTTTCATGACGCATTTGAAGCATTTCCAGACTTATGAGAAGCTCTACTATGTTGTTATCAATGAAATATAATACAGGCTTTTACGTTTAAGGAATCAAAAATCAAAGTCAGCTGAAAAGTTTTATTTCGAAAATTATAAAACATTTTCCATACAACCTCCACCACAGAGTACGAAAAGGTCACGACCCTTAATGATTAATTAGCACGATGATTTATAATTGATAATCTGTGACTATGTTGCAAAAAAGTCAATCCACGTCTCAACTTATACGAATATCTTGAATACGGTGTTTATTAAACATTCGTTCTTTATTTATTCGTTCTTATTCATCAAAAATTTCGCATCTGGGTCCATACCCAAAAGTCCAACAGTGACACGTCTGGGATTTTTGGAGATCAGGGAGTAGGTATATCTCGATCAATCCATAATTATCAATTTTTATGTCTAGAGCTCTCGTCTTTGAAAGGCACTGGATGCTGATGCCTGTCCCATCCTGTTGATAAATCCGTGTTGAATTTCGTAGTTGTGTCAAGACAGGAAGTATATACTTTGGGATCGTCCATAATCCACGTGGACAAAATAATGGGATTCCCCCCTTCCCCTAATAATAATTCACGGACACTGGTCCACAGCCCCTCACCAAAACCACCGTGGACAGTGGACAAGTACTGATATTCATTGTGGATATGTATTCAGCTTCATTAACGTACATTTACGGGCCTACAGTGTGGATGCAGTGCTGAATTATATTCGTGATTATTCGATAATGCGGCTTACAGTATTGGGCTGTCTTTCGATCTCTATTCTTGAATATAGGCCGGTTGTTTATACCACAAGTATCTTCAAAGCTAAATGCACAGGACGCAACAAAAGGGTAGTCCCATTTTGAAAAAATATGTAAATATCCCATGAATTTTGCCTAGGCTTCTGTAAACAGATTTCTAAGTCAAAAACATCTCATCATCCTCATGATTCATTTCTAGGTCAAAGACATCTCATGCTTCCAAAATACGATTTAATTAACGGTCGGGTGCCGTAATGTGATGACAATTTTCCAGCGCTTGAGTTTAGGCACTAAACTAAACCGTCCCAGAGCTGAATCAGATTCCTGGAAAGCACGATAAAAATCCCCCGGTGTATCATATCTATAGCAGAGATGCTATAGATATTATGACCATTTTGCAGACTATTAAATAAAGACGACTGTATAATGATTATACAGCTATAGTCATTTCATGACTATAGCTGTATAATCATTACTCAGTCGTCTTTATTTAATAGACTCCAAAATGGTCATCGCTGCTGATATCATCAATGTATCACCACATAGTTTCAGTACTCAGGGTCATTGTTCACATTGTTGCAATATCCGATGCGTGAGTGCCCTTAACTTTTTTCAAATCTTTAGATCAGAAATATATAGTAATCAGATTAGAATTATATTTGAAATTGGACTATGACAAAACTATGAGTACATCACTATGACTACATGCATCTATTTTTTTTGAAATTAAAATCAATTAATTGTTGGCCTATTAGCCTTTCTTCCGCAAATAAATAAAATAACTAGGTAGTTCTCCCTTCTTGGACAAAAATTATATGCATCTACCTCCTGAATAAGATGAAAATGGCTTTTCGATTGCTGGAAGAGAGAATAGCAAAACGAAAAGTGCAAAGAAAAAGCGCAAAAAATAGTAGTTCAGTCCGAGCATGTGAAATGCAAGCATTGTCTATGAAAAACCATCACAGAGTGGGCCGCCATATTTGGATCTGTGACACATTTCGTCACATTTTGATAATCGAAATTTGTCACATACCGATGTGCGCAAATATCACATTTTGTCACAGGCTCATTAATATAAAAGTCACACCTTGTCACATGCTGATGAAAACACATAACCAATATTTGAAACATGCCGGTGCGCAGAAGATTGGCAGTTATCAATTTTTCCTTAGAGGCTGATTTTTTAAGTAAAGCATTTCACGTAATATTCATACTATATATCAAGCGGGGTTATAACGGGACAAAATCGAGAAAAATCGCTAATATTGTTATTTATATAGCTCCAAATGGGTGGCCTCCGTGGCACAGTGGCTGACTGCTTGGCCTGGCGATCTTTCGGTGCAGAGATCGAGGCCTAAAAGTGTCATTGCAAGTAGTGAGGAAAGGCATCCGGATTAAAACATCACAAATCTCCTGATTAAAGTCTCATTATGTCAGCACCGTCCAAGCCCACAGTATGGGGGAGTACCGACGTTAGTCCATAATTTCATTTCCATAGAGAATTGCCATTGAAGGTGTACAACATTTACCCCGAGATTTGGGGCAATAACGAAGCAGACCATGGGTAAAACCAGGAAACATTTAATTTGTTTCAATCCTTTCGCGACCAATGTGAAATTCATTGTATTGTCCGATGTCACCATGACGTGCTCTGCACGCACAAACTAAATATGCTCTATTGATGTCTTCCCAGTCGTGGTGACTTTGCACCATTCATGTATGGCGTGCTCTGCAAGCATTAGTCGCGAAAGGGCAAAGTGAAAAATTGCACTCAGACTTTGTAGTATTATTACAACTGATTATTTTTATAGTCTCGAATTCATTTATGATTCATTATTAAGTATGGCAAATATAATTGCGCAATAAACAAGTACTCGGAATATGCTTCATTATGTGAATTCAGACCATGTTAATTCACAGAAGATTGGAAAAATTTGTTTTCAGTGAATAGATGACACTCAGCTTTATAGCAATTACTATTGCTTTCATTTTGTATTCAGATCAGTGGGAAATATAAATAGCGCGTGCATTATAGGAAGCATACATTCGCAGGGGCTCCTACGATCTGGACTTGACAATCAAGAAACATATGGCCACATACAATGAATGTTGCAATTACACCATCACATAACACGTCGAAGTCAACTGAAAAGTCGAATAGATGACAGAACAATCTGCCTGGTACAAGTACAAGTCGGCATTTGGAGCAAGAAAGGGGAAAAATATCAATCTTGCATATCCCTAATACAAGTTATCAAGACAAAGGAATATTAGAATAATGACCTCCTGGAAAAAATAACTTCGTTATTTCATTCAAACGAAGTTAATGTTCCTCTATGACTTTGTTTATATTTTGTCAGATTTTTTTTTAATTTTGTCACACCACCAAATCATAAAACACATTTTGTCGCAATTCATTTTGATACAAAAAATTGTCACATACTGTCATGTTTTGTCACATCGGCCCACCCCTGCCATCATATTTTTGAAAAAAATAGTGGAGGGTTATTTACCGAAAATTATGTCAACAAATTAGTGTGTGTCCAGAGAGATTACACTAGCAGGCATTGAACGATTCGGAACATTTTTGAAAGGCAAATGAGACAAGATAATTTTCTAGCATGCGTAGAGTAAATAGGTTTATTTTCATTCCTCAATTAAAGACACAATAACTGTCATGACATGATGAAGTCCATATGATATTCCATGGACTATTAAGCAGTTAGGATTAACTAAAGCAGGGTTTTTTTAAGGCGATATACGCGCCCGATTTGGGCGGGTAAATTTCGGATGTCAACTCGGACCACTGTCCATGTCAGTCACTGTTGTTTTTCACATGAGGCGAATAATTCGAATTATTCTCATAATTCGAATTTAAAAATTATTAAACCCAACCCCATTTCAGGTGTGGATAATCTACGAGTATAAGAAACCTATTTATGTTCGATTATGCGATTCGCAACCATCGTCAAGTTAACAAGTACAAAAGCTTTCCTTCACTCACACGCATTTAAAAGTAGGAAGTTATCAAAACGGAAATACTATGTAGTCATGTAGTGGACCATGCCAAAATAAATTTTACTGGTTGCGAATGAAGAAATACATTCGCAGTGGTGCTTTCTTGTCTCACATAGCTTACTTCATTTATAGAATTTGCATCACTGAAAGTTATGGAGGTGTACAAATGTACAGTATATGTATGTATGCCCCTATACGTAGTTGACAATAAATTTCGATCGTTAAAGAGAAACTAGGCATATTCAATTTTTAAGTAATAATTGTAACACAACTTTTCATCATCCATGACTTAACTAAGCAATTTGCAGACTTTTGCAGTGCAAATAACACATTCATCGCTTATCAACGGTTATTTACATTCTTTAACTTCACTTCTCATTGATATGCGGCACTGTTTCGTTGATCATCAATAGGCTCTTGTCGATGAGGAATGACGTTACAGAACGCAATTTGTCTTTATATAAATTGCAGTTTGCCATATTCACTGTGAAATCATGTAGTGTATGATGCATTTATCATGTATGTTTTTACTGCAAGTTCAAGAGACAATTTTACACTGTTCCTCTCCATCTTATCCAGCAATTGTTGCTGTGCACATTTTAGTGCATGTACGTCATGTAGGCATATATTGCACCGCCACCTCTAATTTGCTGAATATTCAAAAGATACAACTTTGTTTCCGCTATCTTTTTACAGTTGGAAAGGAAATTGAAAAAAAGATATACAAGCCTTGTTTTGTTTTGTTTTAGATTGGCGGGTAGAATTTGGGAGTGGGCGAGTAAACGAAACCTTAAAAAACCCTGAACTAAAGGATGACTCAGTTGGGCAGGTGGCAATATATATATCTTTGCTAAGAACCATGTTTCTCTACGTGATGCGGTAGGTCCGAAGTTTCAAGTGGCGACCTCGTCAGGCAACCTCAATCTTACCACAAACCACTAACTCCAATTTAGGGAGTTTTAGATTTTCAAAGTGTGAAGGAACACCACTCGTGTGTTGCTGGCATGACTGCATGCCTTAAGTGGTGAGCAACGAAAGAAAAATCTGAATGACCAAAGTTGAACCTAAATGTGTAAAAATTTTGGTTAAGAAGGTTCAACACTCTTTCGAACTTCTAATATCTTAAATACACGTGTGTTATTACGGTCGTCGCTTTCTAAAAATATCAGTGGTATAGTTGATGATCTCTCTTCTTGACCACAGCTGCAATTAATTAAAAATCAGTAGAAGGCACAGGTTCCGTGCAAGAATAACTGAATTTTATCGATAAAGAAAGCATGGAAAAAAGTTTGTAACAGATTAATCAAAAAGTAATCAATGAAAAATGATCACCCGGTCAATCATACGGAGAAAGAAGCAGTCATATCCACAAATAAAAGTTAGCAATATGAAAAGATTGTAGTTAAACAAAAGTGACACGAAAAGAAAGCGATTTGCGGTCTGCGTTCACAATCGTGTTTCGTGGGGATTTGATAAATGCGGAGTTACCACTCTACCTAATATGCTTACTCTATGTACAAGACAATTTGGAAAATTTTAGTTTTTTTAGAAACTGCTATAATACTTTTTGCACAGCAGGAATGTTGTCTCCCCAAAAAACTGAATCAATTGATACAAAATTCTTCACTTTATACAGATACTTGTTTGAGTCGACGCTATACACATCTATACTTGGTCTATATGGCACAATATTCCAGAAACCTTTTAAAAACTGCTCTAATCATCAAATTTTTTTAAACCACAATACAAAGCGAACGTAATCTCTGCAAAAACTGAATCTTTACCTATGTATGATCTTTACATATAAAGTTTTCAGCCACTTTAGTCGACACTCTACCTATATATACACTCTGTGATTCCTGCTATATACTTATTCTATGGTGAACCAATTGCCACTTCGAAATTGACCTTTTCAGATCGCTTCATGTCGCATCCAATCGTTTCATGTTACATCACTTCGTTTCACATTTATTACCAGGGCCACAATCTCCGTAGGAAACTGATTTCTGATATAAAAATCAAGCGCATGCTGGCGTTTTTTAGTTGACATCCACGTTGAATTGCATAGACAGCGTATTATACAATCATGATGTCGATGCTTATGAATCATGAAATGCCATCAAACATTCTGGAAATCATGATTGACCGGAACTAGATGACACATTCCACAACTCTTACCATGATAAGATCAACACTGGTCTCTTGATAATGAATTGACCATCTGATTTCATTTATTCACAATCGTTTTTGGAGACGTTGAAAAAGACATGGACACTTTACTCCGTCTCATGAAATGTTCATTCATTCCATCATATAAAAAATCAATTTCGCGAATTTTCCTGTCAAAGTGTCATATTTTTGCTTCAGCATATCAGAGAAACCACAAAGTCCATCAAGAGTAAATTTTTGGCATTTTTGTTTGTATTCGTAAATGTATAATTAGATGGTGCAAAATTTGTTAGTTTGAACTTAAATGATGAGACTCGCATCTATCTCTTCAGTCAGTCGAACGCCTAAGTTCATGACGATGCGTTTCTTGTTCGATTCATCTTTACATGGACACTGTGAATAGTAAATATTGAAAATACATTCACATAGATTCATCTCATCATCTAAAATCCAATCTGCTTTGAAAATATCGTAGGTGATAAACAGTATCAGTTATGTATCAAATCAAAAGTAGCACGTAGATGGTGGGATACTTACTATTTCGTTAGTATACTAAGGAAGTTGAAAAAATGTAGTGTGTTTTTAATGCGTAGGTTGTATCTATTTTCATCTATTTTCTATTTTTGGTTCTGGTATTTGTTTGATGCGATCTATTGATGTTACCGGTAGTTTCATGTCATCCATGTTTTGGAATAAAAATGTTATTGTCTCAAATCAGATTAGTGATGAGAATTTGTGGCCACATATTGCACCTTAGTTGCTTTTCTTATAATCAAAACTGGTCGCAATCTTCGAGAACTTTCACCATTGGTCAGCACATTTGAGATAGGTCCTGCTCAAGGTCAGGCGACACAGAAAGGTCCTCGGATGAACGACAATCAGTAAATGTTTTCTATCATACGTTTCGATATATTTTGAATTTAAAAGCAGGAATGTAAGGAAGATTCCCTACTTACACATTTTTCTCACGTCAATATGTGAAATGAATTTTGTTGCAATCAGTGGAATGGTGGCATGAATTTCAATAAGAATCCAGCTAAATTGTCTTGTAACTGAATTTTTGGGGTCTTCTCGCCGAATTGGCACCTACCCCATTATATAAGTTAATGAAAAGTTTGTGCAGGTTTGTGAAAAAGTTTGGGAAGTTTTGTGAAAGTATGGGAATTTTGTCTCTATGAAGGTGTGCGAACCCTTATAAAATCTGTTTTAACCTACGTCGTGAAATTTAGTTCATTTCTGTAAAAAGCTTGAAATGTCTTATTAGACTGGCAAGGTATCTAAGGAAAAAGAATTAGGCCCAAGCAGAATATCAGGACTACAATTATGTTGGACATGAAAAGAAAGAAATTCATTTCATCCTTTGGTGGTTATATTTTGGCTATATTTGTATACTTTATGTATAACAAGAATGAGCGTATGTCATATTATGCCGATCATAGTAATTGATAATACATCATTTTTAACAAATTACGCTTTAGAATTTTGAAATAAATAGCTATCTGCGATCATATGTAGTTTAGTTATTTAGCTACTGCTGATTGTATGTGCAATATAAATTTTGAATAATGACCATTGCTATTATTTAATGCATGTGTGGTGCGAGTGTGTTTTATTTGGTCACTGTAGTCCATTTAGTGCCATTGATGTTTCTCCTCCGACCCTTGATTTCAAACAATGACCGTGGTCATTTCTAGAATTTTTGAAAGACAGAAGGGAAAATCAGAGAAGAATTTCCAGATATACTCTTTATTGTAGGCCTAATATCATTGACTTTGCAAGAAGTCAAACGTCTTCGGATTAGTGTTCACGACAGTGTAACAGACGGTTTGGAATCACACATAAGCCCCATCACAGCCAATCAGACCAATCAGACTCTAGATAAATTCATGAGCATCGCGATCTAGTGAAGCATGAAAGCTGATCAATAAGCACATGCATCAATCAATTGATCCCAACAAGATGACTGACAACACTTCATGCGAGTATTATGCTGACACATGTCACCTGCGCCAGATACAACTACCGGAATTTTCTTTACGAAACGCAAAAATGTGCTGTACTATGTCATCAGAAAATATACAGCATTGTAATTTTCTATATATAAGAAAATAAATGTAGAAATTTAAAAATTGGAAATTAGAAAAAAATGAAATTTCATCAATATAGTGGGAGACAGTAGGTCGGCGACGGCTCCACAATATGGCATATGGGCATTTCTTTTCTGTAGGATTACTGAAAGCCTTTGCAGAGAATGAGATGCACAAGTGTGTCTTTCAGTGCTTACCTATCCTCTGACTGGAGGGAGGCGGACAATAGTTGTTTCGTTCTAATTCTGCTTTTATGGGATGACATGACTTTGTTCGGTGGCACAAAATTGTGCGCATTGTTCCTGGAGAGAAGAGACAACCGCAACGTTGATGGCAGTTAGCTTGCCTCTACTCCAGCTTGGGAGAAGCCCATCCACAGGAAGATATTAACAATCTGAAATAAGAATGCTGACTTAATTGCGAGGCGCTAATGCGGTGGACTGAGCCATTGAGAAAACAGCATCCCGCAAGCCGTCATGCTTGTGGATTCTGTCTTCTTCCCCGAATATCCAACGGCATGATCTCCCATTGGATCATTCCCTCGGATGGAGGAAGGGCAAACGTGTGAAGTTGTAAATGCGCAACACTCAAAAGGAAACCAATCAAAAGAACAAAATGTTTAGCATTGTATATATAGCCTGCATACATATCAGGTTAACCCAAAAAATAAAAGTTGGAAAAGTCTAAGTCTCACCCATCCCCGCATTTCGTGAGCACCAGCATAAATGATTCTATGCAAAATTTCAGCTCGATACGATTGTTTTACTGGTGGCGCATGAGCCTTGAAATTAGCCAAAATTACGAAATTTGAATTTATATTGAGACGACCTTATACATGTCCAAAAGACGAATAGTCAAGGGGATTTCCAGCTCAAAGCTTCTCAGCTATTTTGATTTGCGAAATACAGTCTAATGAGATTTCCATTCATGAAGTCAAATGTCATTCAAGCATAAATAATTGCACGTGATCCATGCGTAATTTTGGGTGGTTGCTAATTAAGCTAGCAAAACATTGCTGAATGTAGGTTCATCGATCCAACTGGTAAAATGTAGGTCATCTGGTAAAATCACAGCTAAAAGTTAGGCAGAAGCTGGGGATATCCAAATATCTCACAACCTTTGAAATAATTTGGTCACTAGCTTTGAAGAACTTTTATGACAATTAAAAGTTTGAACAATGATTGACAAGCCAGATATGATATATACATCATCAACTGCCATGAGACGATTAAGCCTCGTGATCTAATACAAAAATTAGATGTTCTTCATAAAATTATACTTCGAGAAAATATGGGTTTTAACTACAGAATAACTGCGCATGAGCCAATAGGAGCTAGATGATACAATCGTAGACTTGCACCGAAAGAAATGTTTGATATAAATTGTAATTCAGTAAACAACCAATCATACAGTACGGCATCGATGTTGAAATTTATGAAGGACTAAAAGTCAAAAATTCCTAATTGTATAAGGATGTCTTGGATCGAATCTATCGTTCTTTAAGTCTTGTAATCTAATTATTTTCTAACTCTCAAACAACTCTCACATTATCCTTGTCATGTATCCTGAAAGTTTTCATCTTTAAGAGGACTTTAGTTCAGATGACGGATCGAACACCAGAAAACCACCGGATCAGCCGATGAAGCAGGAACATCATTGTGTGACCTACTCGTCATAAAATCAGAAGTAGCAATGATGTTTTCGTACTCAAGAGTTACGTTACGTGTGTTCAGAGTTTTCTTGCAGGTTGGTTCATAACTACTATATGCATGTATCTACATTCGTCCTCACAGCCAGGGTTTGCAATTAACTCGACAGCACGATAAAAATGCAGAAAAATATTCGAATTAATTGCTGTCAATGGTGCACACAAGTCGTCATAATTCAAGAATCCGAGAGCAGGTTTTGAGAACTGATAAAGCTATAAGTGTATTAAACGCAATCACAGCGAAAGTTATGAAATTTCGCATACCAATTTGCCTGAAATCCCTATGCATAAAACAGACTTTGATTGTATAGACATACAATTATATTTGTCATCATTTGTAAACGATGGAAAGCTCCATATTCAATAGTATCTCAGGATCACGGTGAAAAATCAGTCAAGCAGGCTATATTCAGGCATAGTCATGTTCATCTAGGTACATATTACCTTAATCTTATAAAATCTGAGTCTGTTTCGAATACACATTTGTAGATATCTCGGTAAGAAAAATAAACATGCATATTTGTGTCCAAGTCAATGCTTCATGATACTTAACTGCAGGTAGATCAAAGCCTGGTATTGAGGAAAAGAAAATATTTCTTCATAAATGACATCTCCTGATCACTAACGTTTGAAGCATTAAGCGGCTTCTTGATATAAAATATGATGAGGAAATATTAGATCTTCTAACTCTAGACTGGACTTATTTAGACTGGCAATTGTTCAAATTTCTCATTATTATGGCTCATCAGTGATGCGTCTATCATCTGATTTACCTGTCAGGGGTTCACAAGACGGAATAGACTCCTTTATATCCCTAGCTTTTCTGACTTCTTGCGTATCGTCGCATAGTGCTTGCGGAGTTCGACTAAGTGTTTTGTCCCTCAATACTTTAAGAGGGCAAATATAACTCCTATCCTAAAGTGTCGAAAACCTGTGTCTGTCTCCGATTATCGTCCTATATCACTAGTGACAAGTCTTTCTAAAGTGCTTGAACGACTCGTATCGAATCAATTTATACTTCCTATCGTTTACGATTCTGTGAGTCAGTTTCAACTCCCCTATATACGTCGACCAGGATCCGGCACAACTAGTGCTTTGGTACTGGTACAGCATCAGATTCTGCAGTTCCCGGACTCACAATCTGGAGCTGTTGGAATACTTTCTGTAGATCTAAGGAAGGCGTTCGATAAGCTTCTGCACTCACATATCATTGAAACATGTCGAAATTTTTCCTCTCAGCCTCATCATCCACTGGATTACTAGTTTTTTTGAGGATCGCATGCAACGTGTTTCCCTTAGCAGTTCTACTTCTGATTGAATGAATTGCCCAAGTGGGGTGCCTCAGGGAAGTGTTCTCGGCCCCATTCTGTTCAACCTGGCCATTGATGACCTGTCTCCTGTGTGTGAGAACTCTTCTATCATAAAGTATGCCGATGACATACTACTTCTTCATTTTGTCCGTACAGCAACAGATGATAAATTACAGAAAGAATATGTGAATTTATTGGAGTCGTCTTCTTCTATATCTTTGCCAATTAACAACAGTAAAAATCTTGTAATGGATATTATTACAAAAAGCAACCTCATAGTGAAAGATATCTTTTTGTCATCCACTTCATTGCTACGTCGTGCAGTCTTTCTCTTTCCTGGGTGCAACTTTTTTGCAACAATCTTAAATGGCATGAACATATTAGTTGTGTTGTAAAAAAAGGCCTCTAGGAGGTTATATACTCGTGCTCTCAGAAATTTACGAAGTGCAGGTTGTGAAAATGACTTACTGTTTAAGGCCTACGTTGCATCCATTCGACCTCTGCTAATACATGCATACGCATGTTTTTGCAACTCTCCTATAATGACTTGCTTAAAGAGTTGGTGCGAGTTGAAAAGAGAGATTTTCGAATTATCGGCAGCACACCTAACCGTGAGAGCTGTCTTTTGGTCACTGCGGACAGAAGTTGTTTAAAACTTTTTGAAAAAATTGTTAAATCAGCGTCCCATCCACTTCGCAAGCTATTTGTTACTAGATCGGCTTCTGCAAATACCTGTCATTCATCAACAGCATTGGTGCTTCCCCTATGAAGGACGCGACGTTTTAGCCTATCTTTTATTCGGTTCTGCAAATAAAGTTGTTATTTTAGTTTATGTTTGTATTTGTCACTTCCTTCTTAATTCTGTATTGTTATCGTCAGCTGTTGTAATGCTCGTACTGAATGTTATGTGAGACAATAATGCATATTATTATTAAATAGTCCGTTCATGTGAGAGTTGACTTACATATACACAGAAAAATATCACTTTCTGGAATTCTATACCGACGTCTTGCTTTCAATCATCACATGTCACAGAGACAGTTTCATGTGCTGCATAAACCATGCTGCTTTTTAGCTCTCTCTTTCTCTCGATATCCAGAATGACTGATTCCTTATTAGTTGTTTTTTTATTTCTTTAATAATCAAGGTCAACATTCAGCAAGAAACCCTGTTGGTTATCCATTCTCTGGACTTCATCCTCTTCACTGTACATAGTAGTTGAATAATAATAATGCGAATAGGAGATGATCATCCTGATTTGCTTGATCAATTGTTGGCTTGATTCCGATACCGAATCCGAAATAGGTGGTACTACAGTAAAAGGAAACCGTTAGCTGTCAGTGCCAGTGGTGGACGAGTTAATCGATTCCGCTCGATTAGTCGTGCGACGGAATCAATCGCGCGATTCCCGCATGAACAGGAATCGCACGATTTTTTTCAATGTGACTTCTTAATGAATTTCTCTTGATGAGGAAAAAGTAAGGCTATTTTCCTATTCACTCTTTCAACTTTTGAGATAATTACACTGAATATAAAGCTGACATCTACGCAGACACACCTCTGCCCGGGTGCTCCTGAGATCATATATGGCTAGAACAAGACGAGAGTTGCCGTGTGACCCGATTTCTATTCCCACACCACTGTGCATCTCTAAGGGAATCCAGGCTATTCCTACACACCACAGGAATGGATTATTTTAAACAATAGCATTGAACACATTCGCATAGTAGGCCCACACGATTTATACGAATCATGCACGTTTTCAAGCTTGAGTAGGTCCCTATGATATTACATCTCCGCATTGAAAGCATGTGAACTTTTGACATGATTTACTTAGCACACTAACAACTGATCAAATTAACACAGTAGCAACTACATCAGATGTAGCCTACACTACAATTGTGAAGATTTGTTAATATTTCGTTAACGTTATTGATAATGGCTTGAATTAATTGATATATAATTCTGCTTCTTACAAGACTGATAGAAGAAATGGCAAATGCCTGCAGCTATGCGCGATAAAATGTGGTCGATGAAGACCAAAGGAGTCAAAATTATGTCTGTTAGCAGATACTTCATAGTACTTATGGTGCTTCATAGTAGGCCTAGATAGAATCTTATGAATTTCTTAAATTCCTAGTATTATTTTCTCATGACTTTCTATGTCTTGTTTGTGACTCCTATGTGTTCTGATTGACGATACTCTATTCTCAAGCATTTACACTCATGTTAATTAGCAGTGTGGCAAAATAAATAATGTCTAATTAGACTGGATGTCACAGAGTCTCAATTTCAATGAACATTATGAAATTCATAATGTAGCTATTGGTTTGGAAATAATAAGTACGAGTAATGCACGCTAGATTGGGTGTACAAAATTTTAATCACTGAATTTGAGAAATTTTCATATTCAGAATCACGCGATTTTCTATTAATCGTGCTCTGAGTCGCACGATTCGGAATCGCGTGGAAATCGAATAGCGCCCGTCACTGGTCAGTGCTCTTAGCTGCTCCTCCTGCTTGGTCACATATGCATGTATCAGATCTTCGTATAAAAAGGTTCACCCTGAGCAGCCATGAAGCAGATTAAGGAATCAAATGAAAAGACAAACTTGATTTTATGCAATAGAACAGCAATCTGGGTTGTTACCTGTGAACATTGCTTCTGCAAGTACTAAGTAGTATGAAAATTCATGTGATTAGCCGGGATAGGAGGGACGACTAACCAATTAATTGCCCGAGGGCAAAATTGATTAGTCGCCACCAGATATCGCTGCTAATCACATGTAAATCATCCTCTAACTGTTTTAGAGAACGCCACTCTTATTTTCTAGGCCTGGATTTTTGCCCTAGGGCACTCTATTTGGGGCATAGATAGTTTTTAAAAAATTATCGCTCTCAGGCATTTATTTGTAGATATCTTATTAGATACCTACGAGATCTGACTTATCCGTGCTAATCTTCATCCTTTTTAGCATTAATATCTTGCCTTCAGGGCAGGGAAATTAACCTAGATAGAACTTTATCTGGATATTGAAATAGCATTACAAATAAGAGGGGTATTCTCTAAACACAGATAGTGTTAGTGACCGGGGTAGTTGAATGCATTGATTTTTGACATTTATTAGATGTTACTAATTTCTATGTTAATTTCCCTAGCTGGAATAGATTTTTTCGTATTTATATTGTTCTTTCAGTTTCTTGGTATTAATGTGTCTTTGTAGACCATGAAATAATTTACAATGGTTGAAACTTTGGCATTATAAGTTTTATATTGTTGCTGTTCAAACATAGTTTCCCTAGGCAACTTAGTAGAAGCATGTAGAAAATTATGCTTGTTTTTCTGATGAAATTCATGACATAGAATCGTTCATAAATCAACAGGATATTCATGGGAAACAAGAACTAACTAAAGACGAGACTGTGTTTACAGCTGTCCTTTGACAAGGGAGACTTATGCCGTAGCAATTAATGCTACTACTTGTCAGATTTTGCGATGATGTTCTGGTTGATCATTATTGAACTTATAGTTTGCTTGGATAAAGAGTTGAGTTTTTTTGACGTAGGCAAAGAGTTGCACCTGTCCTTCAGATTTTAGAGGGAGTTGGGTTCTCGTCCGCCGCAATATATGAAGGGTCGTCGAATGTCACATGGTTCCCATTCTGTATACATGCATGACGACCAGTGGCTTAGAGGGTGGCTTGGAAGATGATGGTTCGTAGTAGCTTGAACATTGGCCCATGGGTTCCAGGCGACCATTGAGTGTGTGGATAGCGTTGTATTGCTCGTAGAAGAGGTTTAGGCCTCCGGTGGACTTGACGGACTTCGTCCGGTTTCTTTTGCCGCTCTTCGCCATAGACCATCATATTCGCACACTACGTTCGCTTATCCAACCGAGGATGACAGTCATTGCTGTCCGATTTCAAACATTCAAAGTGACATGACAATATGATTCCACCTTACGGTTTAATAATTGCGGTTATTATTGCATTATACATATGGAGTATGCAACATAGAGAGTGATACTCTTCAAGCACCAAGTATAGTGTAATTGTTTCACGATTATGTCATGTATATTGTACTAGCTTACTTTTTAATTTTGTCTTTCAATCTTTTACAGATTCCTTGGAGACAAACATCTAGCGAGACCCTAAACTTGCGACCCGACAATGTCTGAAGGAGAATCGTAAGTATTCAGTAATATTACGTTTGTTTTACTTGCTAAGAATCAAGTTATATAACAAAGACATAGATTTTTCAGGACAATAACGTGAGACATTGGAGGTTACGTAAACTTCTGATAATTTCCTTCCTAGTTCCCCGAAAAATCTACACCTTTTCCATGTCTATTTCAGATATTTCCAAATTGATAGGGAAATTTCTGAAATAAAAATGGAAAAGGTGTAGTAATGCTGTGCATTTTTGAGATGGGATAGTAATTTACATGTATGCATACACCAACTTTGGATAAAATGGGGATGAAATGCTATGACTGCACATGAAAAATATACGCTGAGATTTTAAAATCATATCTCAACTAAATAAATGCAAATATCAGCATTACGACATACACGCACATGACCGCCTTCTTCATTCTTCTCTTTTAACCAAGCTGCTCACAATATATCTTGTCATCGTTCCCCTTTCAACTCCGTACGTCTTTCTGAAGTAACAGAAATGAAAGCATAAAAGTCATGCAAATTCTCACTATTATCATTCTAGCAAGTTAGCAGCAATTTAGCAGCAGGTCTAATATGAACAGTGCCACACCATTATGCTAGTTGTCTGTGTTTTATCAATTTAGCCTATATTTCTAAATTGGACGCATGCTTGTATTTTTATTTTTATTGATCGACGAACGAATGGGAACGATTACTGCATTTTTTTAGCTAGGGATGTCTCGCATTATTTTCACCACTAAATTGGTGCGTCTTTCATTCAATGTTCACAGAAATACATGTTCTTTGAACAATTTGTTCTTTGGCTTATGTTCAAAGAAATACAGTACATGAAACTACATGCATAATATCCAGACTTATCTGTTCTTGCGTATATGCTTACTGTTCTCACCCTAAAAATATAAATTCACAGACCTACCAAATCTAATCAGATTCTAACCTGTAAAGAAATTCCCGCAGTGCCTCAATTTGCTCTTTGTTTTCTATTCCATTTGTTAGATTAGAATTCATATTTACTTGAACTCTCTTTTCGACAGTGTGAAGGTGGCTGTGCGATGCCGGCCATTCAACTCGAGAGAGAAAGATCGTAATGCTGTTTGCATTATTAGAATGGTCGATCAACTGACAGAAATCACAAATCCAGCCGGTAAGAAATTTGATTTACATGTTTTCAAATATTCAATCAGTACAAACAAAGGGTATAGTGTCTGTAATTATTCCATCAGTGCAAAGGAATGGTGCCTTCAACTATTCTACGCCTACAATGTAGAACTGCTGTGTAAATCTTGAGTACAACAATGCATTGCTATTAGTCTATGTCTCTTGTCACGGAAATCGATGACAATGTCGAAAGCTGCACGGCGCAATATTGCATTGTGCACTTTTTGGTATTGCATTGGGTACTTTTGGCAGTAATCACAAAAGCCGTCAACAGAACAATGTTGCATAACTAAAAGCAATTTTCGTTGTTAACTATTCTGAGCTAATCTATCTGGACATATATCTGGCTCTGTCTGGGACATCTATGATTAATAATATATTATTGATCATAGATGTCCCTGTATCTATATAGCCTGAGATTTCGACAGATTTCTTCATGTACATGAATGACAGGCTAGTATTCATTACAATAGCAATCATTTTGGAAAGAAATAAGAACGAAAACTTTCCCAACGCTTCGCTCATGGTCTATTGAGCATTCTCAAGGGTACACAGATAAAAATTAACAACTGGATTATATACATGAACTGATAAATCCAATCGTTAATTTTTACCTGTGCAGCCTTAAGAATACTCAATAGACTATGAGCGAAGCGTTGGGAAAATTTTCGTTCTTATTTCTTTCCAAAATTACGTCTCAAAAATATTTTATCAATAGCAATCATGCCCAGCTTTTTCAAGATTCGCCTTGCGGCCTCGGTTGTACACGACTCATTGATACTTTCAAGAGCCATGTATGATTATTTTATTGCTACTGAATTGTGTCACTGCGCTCTGATTTCTTAGACATGACATTCGATGGAAAGTACTCTGACAGGACTGATATGATAATGGTTCGTTTTTTAGATGTAGAATTCAATTGAACATATTGGTCCGTTTTTTATAGATGATCAAAAGGAAAATATTGTGCGAGTACAACATCCATTACGCAATAGATAATTTATAGATTTGAGGTCACTATTTGCCATAATGACCGAGAGCCGATGTAATCGAAGAAATCTATTCGCTGTCTGCTATGATTCAAGACTTTTTTTTCATAGAAGTCTACATTCGGTTGATGTTTTCCATCCAGGAAAATAGGTAGTCTATGAAGCCAGAGGGGCAAGAAAATGTAGAAATCGGAGAGCCTTGGATTTCTACATTTTCTTGCCCGCTGGATTCATAGAATGGCTTATCCTCTAAATCTATGGCAAATTTCCGATAACCAATGTGATTAAAACGAATATTTCTAGGAAAATTGGATAGCGACAATCATGAATTCATTGTGTGTAATAAAACTCTTGAAGAAAAAAATGTGAGATCAACACTCAATAAAAGGAATTACGAGAATATTAAAGACATTGTGATGTATGCAAAACCAGAGAAGAAAGATGAATGTCCTGTTGAAGCCATCCGACTATATTTGAGCAAGATCCCCGATAATTGCACATGCTTATTCCCGAAGCCGCTGCAGAAATCAAAAATGGAGAGTGGCGGTTGGGAGACTAATGCTACATGGTACTCGGATACATAAGTCGTGGGGAAGCATTTGTTGAATGATGCAATGAAAATCATTTCAAGGGAAGCAGACCTAAACGCAATTTACACCAATCACTGTGTGCGTGCAACAGTCGTTTCGGAGATGTTCTCAAAAGGGTACACAACGGACCAGATTCAAACGGTTACTGGTTATAAAAGGAATGATTCGGTGCAGCGCTATATTAAACGTGTAACACCAACAAAGAAAATGAAGGTATCACATGATTTAAGCATCAGTATTCACCGATCCGAACCCAACAAAAGGATATTTGTATTGAGGACAACAGTGGATCGACATCATCCCAGGTTTTTTCAACTCATTATTCTGTTTCTGAAACAAAGACAACTGTATCAAGTGAGTCTGGAACTGTTCGGCGCCCGACCTCAATTCTGAGAAAGAATGGGTTTGCGCTAGAATTCTATTTGGATTAGAATGGACAGCAGTTGTAATATGAGTAATTTCTATGTTTGCACAGTTTGCTTATGTTCTATGTTCTTTCAGAATTTTTGGCATAGAGTTTTCTGCCGGACAATAATGCGGTTTTTAATTCAATGCAAATTCATATATCAATCAGCGGACAATAATGCCAACTACGGCATTAGTGTCCTCTGATTGATGAAGAAATCGACAGGAATTTCATCATTTTTGGGTTAGAATATGGGATATTACCTTCACAGGTTTAGAGGATGATAGAATTCTCTACGCAACTCGTGCATGAGATTGCTTCATCATAGCATTCGAACTCGCTAGATTTAAATGGCCCTCAACCTACGGGTCAAGGCATTTAAAAGATCCAACTCGTGGAATGCTATAAGGAAGCAATCTCATGTACGATTTGTGTAAATAACTATTAAAGACATTTTGATAGAAGGAAATGAAATTAATTTATCTTTCAACGCACATATAATTCATGTGCGTCGAAAGATAAATTAATTTAGTTTCCCTTTATCATATTGTTATCTAAATCTTTCTTTATAAAATCGCTTAATATTGTTAGAAACTGTTAAAGCATTATGTATATTACGGGACCGATAGTCATAGAAATGAGAGATTATAAACATGATGGGTAGCACTAGCAATACAGCATTAACATGGATGTTAGAGGACAACAATGTGGGACATTTGAGCCGTAGGCGCCTGAAAATGTCCTACGTTGTTGCCCGAAAAAATCTATGTTTATGCCATTGTGCGCAATTGAAAAGGTCTAGGTAGCAATGTAGGAAAAAAGCGGGCAGAAATGCTATGAATACATATGCAGAATTGCAGATATGTGCGAACTGAGATTTCTTAAATATCTTTCACATGAATAGATACAGATATCATCATTACGGGATACATTGTTGCCTTCCTTTTTCCATATTATAATTCAGCTAAATTACGTTCGATATGAACTTTCATGTAGATGTCTGTTCGTAATGAAAATAATTCCTCGAGTGCTGGGCGCCCTCGGATTTCTTGTTTATTATGGGCCTCCATCGTAGCTCACATTTTTTGTGATGTTAAGTTATCATATTTCACACGAATTGGATATTCTAACCCAATTATGAAGTGATTCCCACAGAATTAAATTGTTTAACCGCATCACTTTGCTAGAAGTGCAAACTGATTCAAATCAATGGCACATGAAGGAACTTATTAATTGGGCAAAAAGAATTTCTTTATGCCTTGCAGAGATAGGAAAAATAGTCGTGCGTCGCTTGCGGATTGCTCTGAATTCCTTTAAAATGCTCCGATCACCACGATTCCTTCAGATTAGAAGAATTCAGTTCATTGTGCAAACGTTTTCTCGATGATGTTGGGCAGTCCGATCATTATTAAAAAAGTTAGCAGGCTCACGAAAAAACGTTCACAAACTTCTCTGTAGAACTTGACATCTACTGTCTCTTTGCTGTGTGATCCGGTTGATACCGGTAACTGTCGCTGAAACTTCAGACAATTTTACGTGTTTAATGTTGAACTGGCTGCTCATTGTTCGATTTCTATGGTATTATGTCAGCAGATTGTGCCATTTCATAGGCATTACATGTTAATGTTTCCTTTCTAGTCAAACAGAAGAAGAGACGACCGGTCCAATTCTGTGGTAATTCCTGTCGATTTCTATTACTATTACCGCAGTCGATATTACAGGTTTTCCTACACGACAACGGCAACAACCGAATCAAGAGCGGCACTTTAATTTCTAAAACGTTAAAAGATAAAATATTACGTCATTTCACAATTGAGAGCGACAACAATAAATAAACTGCAGCAAAATAGTTCAATTGTGTCTCTATCAGATTAGTGAGCGGTATTTCACGTGAAGAATAAATGATATCTATTCGGTTTGATCCAAAGTCCTATATAGATGTCTTCACATCTGCTAAATTAACTTATCAATATGGAGCGCCAGCGAATACCTTCTGATGTTAAACGCAGAATCATTATGGCTCACGAAGCCGGAGATGATTATATTGAAGCCGCTCGAGTTTTCGGTGTAAAACGGGGTACTGCGCATTCAGTAGTACATCGTTATATACTTGAAGGAGTCATTGAGCGTCCCAGAGGAAGACGACACCAAAAGATGGACGAAGATATGGCAAATACTGTGGTAGAGATTGTTGAATCCCAACCGGAATTCACGTTAGCCCAAATCAAAGCTGCTCTACAAGCGCGGATGCCGGACAAGCCATCTTGTCTCAATTCAAACTATCAGCACATGTTTGAGAAATCGTCTTATCTTCTTAAAGAAAATGGACTGTTCAAGTCAACCGCAATAGCCATGACGTCAAAGTGGAAAGGGCCGAGTATGCGAACTGGTATCTGCACACGATCAACGCAAACCATCCGCCAACATTTATTTTTTGTGGACGAATCCGGCTTTAATTTATGGCTCAGTCGCACACGAGGTCGTGCCAGACGGGGAGAGCGAGCTGTCAGGATTGTTCATGGACAGCGCGGGCGGAATTTTACTCTCATCTTGGCGTTCTCGAATAAAGGTGTCGTCCATCATGAATTCTACGAAGGCGGAACCTCCTGTTAGAGATTTAACTCCTGGCTGGCGCCCGTTGCGGCTGGGGCTGGACCTCGTGTATTCGTCACGGATAATGCTCCGTGCCACAAGAGCCCGTGAAGTAAGTTTGCGAGAGGGACACTCTATTAGGTACTTACCGCCCTACTCTCAATTTCTCAATATCGCAGAGAACGCGTTTTCCATGTGGAAAGCGGCTTTCAAGAGAGAAGTAGCTGAGATTTGTGAGCAGTTACACAACTACACTGGACAACAGAGGAATTTGACCTTACTAAAACTCGCCTCCCAAAACATGAGTGCCATCACTGCAAATAAGATGGGAAGGTCTTCCAGACGTATGAGCAGATTGATGCCTAGACTAAGAAATCGCGAGGATGTCTTACAAAACCATCAATGAATATTACGGTACTTGTTTTGTTTTTATCAAAACTTTTTCGTATTGACTTACCTTTTCGTAAAAAAAGTTTTTAATGACTTACTGTATTACCTTTATGAATTAAAATAATTACCAAACTTTTCCTTTTGACATATTTTACCTTTTCGAATTAAAAAAATTATCAAAACAGTTGACTTACCTGTTAAATAAAATATAATTGAATATAAAAAGCCGTTTATGATTTCAGGTTGCCGCTCATTAAACTTATAAATCCATTAACAAACTCAGCTTATTATCACTACCGATTAAAAACAATATCATTCAATTGAAAACGCTGCTGATTAACAGAAATACCGTTGTTGCACTGTAAAACATATTCTTTAATCTCATAGTCGAATTGTCGAACTGGAAAACCTGTATTGTCCATTAAATTATATTCAAATGACATCGAGTTAACGGACTTATTGAATGTCACTCTCGATGTCTATGGAGGCCAGCTTGAAATGAATTTCTGCCCGGCATTGGGGGGGGGGGGGGCAAGAATGCACCACTACATGCCCGTCAATTTCCTATGGCATTCTCACCGCAACAAAATGGCCATGAACCGTCGTCTGCCATTCCGGCTTGAGAATCCATTAATGAATGGATACTTCAAATCATTTTTCGATAGAAATCTTAATTTTGAATCTATTCTGTTTATAAACATTCATAGACTTTCAAACTTCTGATGAATTGCATCTATTGCGATTAAACTTTAGTAGATTTAAATGGATGCCTATTAAAGATTAGTTTCTGGTCTCTACATTGTTCATCACTAACAGTAATCAAGAATTTTGATGCACTTTGCTTGACTTTTAACATGCGATAACATTATGACATGGATTTTTCCTGGCAAAAATATCAGGCAGCTTTGCATACTAACGCATCTTTGTCTATGTCGGATGTTTCTACCCTTAAAAACCATTATATAACACGTACACTTGAGGGTGACGTCCAGCCCCTATAGCGCTATGTTATGGACCCCCGGGAAGGTCCGCCCGGCACGCAATCAGATCCGTCAAGTCTTTGTGCTTAAAGACCTTCATGCATTTATGCATTTGTCGAGTATCACAAGTCAAAGGACCATTAGGGGTAAGGTCCAGCCCCGCTTTAGAAGCGCTGATTGAAAAATGAACTAGTGGGAAGGTCCTCCACGCCGATCTCGTCAAGTTTGGCTCTAAAATGTAGTCCTAGGATAGTCAAAAGTTTGACGCGCCTTTAATGTCTGCCGGTGGGAACGCACCACCTGTCCTCTTATGGGCACACCTTAAGTCTTATTAAATATAAGTTTATTAAAATTATAAAACATTTAGACGTCGTTATGGGAATGTCCCAGCTTCAAACGCCAGTATTGTTCGGAAAAAGCAGTCTATCAAATCTCCATAGAAATAGCGCAATTGTCGAACATTCAGAGTAAATCTTCGTAGATGTCCATATCTAGAACTGTAGAACATAGATTTTAATTTCTAATTATCTTCATTTGGTTAGAATATCAATAATATCCATTTTACGGACATAAATGCAAAATTCCTCGGAAGCTGGCGCACCCTCGGACTTTTTGCATTTGTGTCCTCTAAAAGTGTTAACTATTCTTTTATTCATTGCTACCATAAGTAGTCATGTTCAACTTCTCTGATTGCTACAGATGCAAAATTAGGTTTCCAGTAAATCACCCTGTGAAGTGCACCTGAAAGAAACAGTGAACAGTCACATGTCTCTAAAATCGATTTAAATGATTGGAAATCCGAATGAGATTAGCTTTGGAATATAGCATGGTGAGTGCATGGACATTGTGAATTTGAAATATTTCCAAAATCAGTCGAGTAGTTTTTCAATAAATCACAGTTTTATGCATTTCATACTACTTACAAGATTTAAGCGTCTCGTAGGCTATGAAGAAGAAATCCGAATAGCATCTTATCACAGACTATCAACATAAATATCATGTCAATACTGTATACAAAATTTGAAACAAATCTGTCGAGACAATGTTGAGAAATTTTGAATTTTTCACTGAAATAGCTTGTAAGTAGTATGTGTCGCAAGGGATCAGGCTAGTGTGCCGAAAAAAAATCCGAATGGCATGTAAATTGATTCATGCTCTTTCTATGGATACAGATTGTCGAGTATGATTGTTTAAGCAGATTCCATCGAGTCAAATTGCAGAAAATCTAAAATATATACAAAAATTTCAAAAAAAATAAAAAAAATTGAAGAAAATTTGAATGTAAGATGAAGTATATGCCACTAAATCCGAATGAATTGAGATTTGAAAAGTGCATTCTCCAACGTTTCCCATATACTCTATCAAAATATAAAGCGAATCGGTCGAGTAGTTGTCTCAAGATTTAGGCTTATATGTATAGAGTTTTGCGACAAATAGTTGTTGACATTGGACATACTTACATTGGACATTTGTACGCTTCATTGATCTCATGTACTCTATGTAGGTAGAGTCAATATTACTTATCATGTTGAATGTAGTTTTCTCAAGATTTAGGCATAACTTTAATCAAAATTGGTTACACGATTTTTTCACCGTCCTATGATCCATCTATGATCCATTTATTGACCCAAACAATATTAGGATAGTGATCGTCTTCTACTTATTTTGTTTTTTTATAGATTTTTGCAAATTATATAAATTAGTATTATGTGTAGAATGGTCCTCTACTTGTTTCATTCTTATAATTTTTTACAAATTGCAAAAAATTGACCTTGTCAGTACTAGAATAGGCATTATCTTTTCCTTGTTTTAAGACTTGAGCAGAAAGTATATTATTCAGAACCAAATATTAGCAAATAACAACCTATATTGAACACGAAACAACACTGTGACGGAAGCTGGAAATGGAAAAATGTTCGGAGTTAATCAGAAAAAGATGTCAAGAATCTTGTGTAGTTAAAGTCTATCACTGCACCAAGAAGGGCCTTCTTCCTGTTTCCAGGAGTCTTTTTGTAGCGGCTCCAGGTATTTGCAAAATGGTGGTGAGAGCTTTCGATGGCCTGTTCGCTGGTCCAGCCTAAGCCAGGATTTGAGAATGTGCAGATCTCATCCATGACACTCAGGAATAAATCGACATGGTCAAGCAAATGAATTTTCAAGAAGGGTGTAATGCCTGCTTGACGGACAGCCTCTTTAAATTCTTCAATTTTGTCTTGGAATGTGTGCTTGCGTCTTACGCCTCCACATTCGTCCAGGACTTCCTTGTAACGACGTAGTGCTACATAATAGCCAGTTCGCTTGAAACAAGTAGGAAAAATATCAAGATTTTCCAAGATGCTCCTGACTCCACGCCCTTCGAACGCTTTCCCATGATAAGGAGACCTATGAGCTCCTATTCGGTTCAATGTCTCCCCAACATCGTCTTTCTCTGGTTGAGACAATTTTTCTTCGATTTTGTTGAAGAGATGCTGCACTATGCCAAGCGATACATGCAGAATGGGTATTCTACACTTGTAGAGATTGGGCGAGTCGGTTTCTCCGAGAATAGAGGGAGAAATTGAATTGTAACATTCTTTTGCTTTTCTTGCTATCCGATCGCATTCGTCATTGAATTTTTGCAATTGCTGAGAATGTAGCATTCCGCTGCGCATGGTTACATCGTCATCAGATGAATCTGACCCATTCTTCCAGGTGCAGAAAACGCAAGGATACTTAGAGTTTCCTGTTGATATTCCCAACATCAACTGCAAGCATTTGTTGTCCGCAACTAAAATAGTACTGAAATCAGGATCGCCAAAGAAGTTTTGAAAAGATTCTATCGAAAATATTGTCAACAAATTTGTACGAGTTTCAGGTGCCTCTACGAACGGAACCAAAAGCAATTCTGATACAGAATTCGAATAGCGCTCATCATTGAGGATTTGTACAGAAACTTTCAAAAACCCTTGGCCGTGATCAATGGAACATTTGATGACAAGCGTTGGAGGTGTCTCAGATGACCACCAGTCCTTGATTAAACCATTGATGTCATTGCAATATGTCATTGGAACATTTGCAAGGTATTTGTCATCTGTAGATTGGTCATCTTTTTGATAAACTTCAAACTGAAATTCATCAGTGGATGAGAAGTAATTGCTAAGACAAGCATCCCGATCCGAATAATAGGAGGAAACACTTGGAAACTTCACTGATTTGCTTTTGATAGCTGAATTGATTTTTCTCAGACTGTTGTTAGAGATACAGTTTGACAATGATTTAATTCCAATCAAACTTCTCAATTCCAGTTTCGTACATCTCTGCTTGTGTTTCTCATTTGAGATGTTTAACTTGAGTGGTGGTCCATTCAAACGGGAAACAGAAAATGACGTGCCTGGCGGACTCATTTCAAGGTTATCATCTGTCAATTTGCTTGACACAAGGTTTGACATGACTTTATCCGCTACTCCCGTTCTTTCCATTGTATGACATAAAACGTCAACAGATTCAGAGAGAGGAACACATCGATGTCTGTTTGGAATACTCATTTCAGTTTTCGATAGGATTTTGCTGCATTTTGAACATGACGGCTCAACACGTGAAATAACAGCGGAAGTTCGTTTTCGTCCACAACGTGCAGTACCAAATAGTTCCTTTTGTTCAACAATTGTACGATCTTGGTAATTTTTGAGGATTTTGCACAAAGAACATGGATGTGAAACTGTACAGGGCAGGATCGAGCGAGTTGCGATGTTTGAAATGCCGTCGAAAGGAAACTGACTAAAAGATCTGGCTAATGTTCCAACTTTTTCAGGTTTATTATTCATCAAGTGCCGAAGATCAGTATAGCAGGTTTTGCAAAGAACTTCAGGTGCAAAGAAGGCATTATCATTTCTCAAATCAATATTCCAATAATCTTGATAACCTTGTTTAGTTGAAGCAGAGATCGTGACCATTTTGGATCGTAGACCCACTTCACCACATCGTCTACATATTCTATGTTTAGCTTCGTCATGAAATGCTGAGACAATCGACGCCATAAATTACAACACGACAATTCACAATCTCGCAGCCGCACGATTCAATCAAGTGCATGCGCTGGTCTTCACGCGCTCAGACATTAAGAAAAGCTTTGTTCACTTACGCTGCGTGGGTGGTGATTCTGACACATTGCTGAATAGGGTTGATATCCCCGTGCGCGACGGAAACAATGCCATCCTTGATCATTAGATGATAGGAATAGTATGCACTTTTAGAGGACATAAATGCATAGATTTCGAGGAGTTTTGCATTTGTGTCCGATAAAAGTGGATATTATTGGTATTCTAACCCAATGAAGATGAAATCTATGGCGATGTCTACAAACAAATCCATGCTACAAACATGGCTACAAACATTGATCCTTAGATGACAATCTATGCTTCTGATATAGACATCTAAAAAGTTTTACTCAAAAAGTCTGACTATTGCATAATTTATATGGGGATTTGACATAGAACGCTTCTTCCGGATAATAATGCAGTTTCTATCTCAATGCAATTTCAATGTAATTCAGATACAGACATAGAAGTACAGACTTTCTATGGTATTGTTAATTTCTATGGATACAGATAATGCCAGCTAACGCCTTAGTGTCCGCCCATTGACTTAGAAGTCGACATGATTCATCTTCATTGGGTTAGAATACAACAGATCAGCATATTGGAAAGAAGAAAGTCAGATGCAATGATCGAAATATCAGCTGGAATGTGTTACCTATTCAAGCAATAACCGTCACACTTGACCTAATTGAACATTGAACAATGAGCCTTGATTAATAGAACAGTAACTCCATGTTGATTACAGAATTCAACGCAGCGTGATAAGTAATATTGACTCTACCTACATAGAGTACATGAGATCAATGAAGCGTACAAATGTCCAATGTAAGTATGTCCAATGTCAACAACTATTTGTCGCAAAACTCTATACATATAAGCCTAAATCTTGAGACAACTACTCGACCGATTCGCTTTATATTTTGATAGAGTATATGGGAAACGTTGGAGAATGCACTTTTCAAATCTCAATTCATTCGGATTTAGTGGCATATACTTCATCTTACATTCAAATTTTCTTCAATTTTTTTTATTTTTTTTGAAATTTTTGTATATATTTTAGATTTTCTGCAATTTGACTCGATGGAATCTGCTTAAACAATCATACTCGACAATCTGTATCCATAGAAAGAGCATGAATCAATTTACATGCCATTCGGATTTTTTTTCGGCACACTAGCCTGATCCCTTGCGACACATACTACTTACAAGCTATTTCAGTGAAAAATTCAAAATTTCTCAACATTGTCTCGACAGATTTGTTTCAAATTTTGTATACAGTATTGACATGATATTTATGTTGATAGTCTGTGATAAGATGCTATTCGGATTTCTTCTTCATAGCCTACGAGACGCTTAAATCTTGTAAGTAGTATGAAATGCATAAAACTGTGATTTATTGAAAAACTACTCGACTGATTTTGGAAATATTTCAAATTCACAATGTCCATGCACTCACCATGCTATATTCCAAAGCTAATCTCATTCGGATTTCCAATCATTTAAATCGATTTTAGAGACATGTGCAGTATAATGTCTTCGGTATTGGTAGAATGACTTCTTTCTTTTGCTATTGTTCATGTTGTTACTATTTTATTTCAAAAGCGATTTCCCACATTTTAGATGGAGATGTCAAGAAGTTTTCTTTTGATTTCTCGTATTGGTAAGTTGTATTTTTATCCATGCGTTTAGGCATGATGCTATTGTACACTGCAATAGCAAATATATTTGTGATATCTTTAACCATCTCATCATTCGTTAGATGAAAATGACCTCAGTGTGCTTATATAGATACCGTAGAATTACCTATAATTCTTGTAATTTTAATTTATATATCAGTGATGAGAACTATAAAAAATTTAGCAGTGTTGTTTGGAACTTAGAAGATACTAGTATTTACCAATTTTTAATTAAAAGCTGGACAGGTTGCATCTCAGATCTTTTGCTTCACCATCGGTCGACATTATCATGATCATCATAAAAGGCGGACGCAACTTCCTAGCTTTTAATCAAAAATTTGGTCACATCACTCACCAGGGTTTTTTGAATTTTACTTTTATTAGTCATTTACGAGATACTTCTCGTTAGGTGTGGACTTGCAGCTCTCGGTATTTATAGTTTTATGAATAGGAACAAAAACCATTTGTGTATTTTACATGCAGCTTAAATTTTAAATCCTGATGAAAATTACCGGAATTTTTCATGCCATCATGATTATTTAGTTCTTGTATTGCGCATCCTAACTGATCTCATGAGGCCAGATTGCGCATTGATCGATATCTGATACGCGGTTGTTTGCAATGATGGGCTGTAGGTGTGCATTATCTAACGAAGGGTATGAATGCCTAGTTCAGTCAAAATGTGGTTTTCACCAGTTCTACCTCTAAGCATCAAGGCTCCGAATGTCTAAATGATTGCAAAATTCAATAGAAGCCATGTGCTTTGGTAGTGATAGTCATGGCATTAAATTGTGCCTAAGATCGAGATCAAGTCAGTATCCTCTGCCAACACCAGGCTCTGTGGGCGCATCTGCTACGTTCGGACCCTTCTTACATTTCAGAGTATAACTCAGCTGATTTGTAGTGTGCCAATTTTAATGATTGATTGTAGGTCTCGAATTAATTCATTGATCTTTCTAATATGAATATTGTTTGCTACCCAGCGATACAAAGTTTTGAATTTTTGAAAATGTTATTGAACTTACATGTAAATAATAAGAATTTATTATTATTTTAATACTATTTGTTATTATTAATGAAACTTATAGCCTAAAATTTGATTACTGAAATTTATATCGTGAACCTATATATTATTTGACAACAATGTCAGTAAAATGTTTTTAGCATTGGAAAGTATTGCAGAGTTTTGAGAAACTTTTGACTATTGATGGCAGCGGTTTGATAAATCTGTGTATGGAATACAACTTGAAGTTGCTTAAAGTGAAATGCAAGGAGGTCTAGATATCTATAATTGTACAGGAGGCAGAATGACGCTTTCTGTGGGAGAGCTTCGAAGGCCTGTTGCAGGGATAGGATGGTTCAAATTCTACTTGCTTATGCATGCTGAAGCAATAAACAGTTTTAGAATTTATCTTGCATTGTCAAAGCAGGGTCAAAGTTACTTCATTCTATCCTGATGATAAATGCAGTTTTCACAGGAGCAAAACTAATTATAAATTGAATGGCATTCCATATATCTCAGTATACTACGTACCAGGAAAAACGCTTCATGGAAAGCGTTAGATTGATTACATTCCTAATACTGTGACAATAACGGAAAGTATTCAAATCTGCTGGAAACATTGGCCTTCGAGAGGAATTTTCATGACAAGGCACGAATTTTAGACTAAAAGATCCACCAAGTGTATTCAGTTGTAATAAGGCACTAATGCATAACAAATCACGTGAAATCAATGAACGAAAAATTTTCAATAGAAGTAGCAGACGAGTTCGATTCATTCGAAAAGCACGATGGCATCAAAGGATTGATTCATCTACATGATTAAAGCTATCTTCTTTTGTTTAATGAGCTGTTTATCAAATTATCCGACGAATGCATCCAAATGTTTCGGCTGATTAATGATAACTTTATACAATTTTCTACAAAAATTCTGTGAAATCATGCGGAGATCTTGTGAATATTCGTGATTTTCTCGGATTCCAACACAACATCTTTAAAGATGGTCTCATCTCGAAGCAATTACTAATCACGCAAAAATCATGTCATCTTGTAAGCGATAAAACTAAGCATATTGTCCTTCAACATAAGAACTTCCAAACTGATCAACTCTATTTCCTAATTGACAGTTATCAAATTTGTCATTCAATACTAATCGATATTCTTCTACTGCGACGGTTGCAACTCAGTTATTTCTTGTTATCGTGCAAGGTATTCAACATAAAGACAATACCTACATCTTCCGCATCCAGATACTTTGAAAAAAAGTTGTGATCTCTCTGGGTTTGGGTTTACCGATGACGCTCGTGAGACGCCTAACATCTCTGAGTTGCATTACATGAAATTATAGATATCTAGACCTCCTTGGTGAAATGTATATCAGTGTATGTGGAATAGAAAGAAGTAACTTTGAAATCATGTGACCGGTAGACCTAGGAAAATATCAATGTGTCATTACTTCTTCTAGTATTTTTCAAGACCAGCATGTACAGATATATGCATGACGTCATGCCTGCATGTTCAGACGACAACACTTGGAAGTTCGACGAATAGCCAAAAATTCTTCGTTTTGCAAGCTAGGTCAATGAATATAATTTTTTTCAATGTATGCAGAATTATGTCATAATTATGTATTATGAATTATGCAGATCTACTGAAAATCAAAAAAAAATGTTCAAGATATTTCCAATACTCAAAAGTCCATCGTCAGTGTTAATAAAAAATTACCTCAAAAAACACTTTCTCTTTAAACGAACTACTATAACTGCTTCCTCAATCATTTCCATGAGCGCATCATTAGTATTCGTATAGTAACTAACACTGCTTGGACGGGTATTTCAGAAAAAAATTGCAGCGAAAATTTTTGCTCCGTAAGCTAGTATCTTTTTAATTTGGATATGCTTTAGTAGATTGATATGTTTATTGGCAGTTTTCGCCGAGAAAGCTTGAAAAAGTGCATTATAAATACTATTGAAGACAGATCTTTTCAAAAATGTCGTGAATGAGACTTCCCAAGGGCTGAGTTCGATAACATTCAAAGAAACATTTGAAAAAACGCATTACGAATCATGAGAGTGCTGGTCACACAACCGTAAAATGCTCAATGTAAAAGTCGGATAAGTGGTTGAATTTTAGCCATTTCATACAACTTAATTGATATTCTCTTTTTATTTTGTCCTAATTGGCCTGCACAAGATCGAAGAGAGACAAGATGTTAATGATTGACAATGAGGGAATTCTTGACTACAGTTCTCCGAGAAAAAAGTGATTTAAAATGCTTAAATGTTAAATCCAATGAAAACGGATGTTGCTATAATGCGTCCTGCCGTTGGCGATGCGAATGCGCGTCGCGGTTGGACAAACTTCAATCCGTAGCTCTCGGATCACGAATGTAGTTGACTACCGTCCACGTTTCGCAGTTAGACCTGCTGATACTTTTCACTGGGTTCCTATTCGTCTATTTCTTGACACAATAATTGAAATTACATCTTACAAAACATTGTTTGCATCATTCCATCACCCCTCCATCATGGTGCGAATATTTTGATGAAATAATGCCTATTCAGGTCTCATGATGGCTTCGAGGAAGGAGAAGGCGGATATTTGAATCCTGCAGCTGGCTCCAACTATTCCAGTCAGCGCATGGTCTTCGAGGATTTGGGCCAGGGTGTATTAGACAATGCGGTTAAAGGATTCAATTGCTCCTTATTTGCATATGGTCAGACCGGCGCTGGGAAATCATACTCTATGGTGGGCTACGGCAGTAACAAGTAAGTGGATTGCTGATGTTATGTAAACTTAGATAAAGTTTAATTCACAAGATTGAATATAGCAACAGGATGGAGGATCTATAACCAGAAACATAGCATTACCTCTCTTTGTATCCCTAGAAAAGTAGTCCGAATCTGAAGCAAATTGCAGCGAGAGGTGCTCTCTTGCATCATCATTTACTTGAGAACTTGCGTATACGTACACACATCCCAAAAATGATTGAAAACTTGCCTTCCAAGAAAGAGTCAAATACAGCCTCAAATACGATTATTATTTTTTTCGGTAAATGGTCCAATTAATTACCACCCATTCTGAATGCGGAACTGTAATATCTAAGCCAATGCCAAATGAACGTTGGTAAATTATATAAGGAAGTTACTATTTGTCCTTTTAGTGTGGACAAGAAGACGCCACAGACTATTGATCCAATTGGAGATTAATCTCATCATGAAGCTCATACAGGTCTAGCAATTAATTTGATGATAGTATTTATGACTTTAATGATGTCAGTATTAGGCGAGATTAATTAGAACATGTATCTACCAGGAGAACGTCTCTTTTGTACTGTGATATCCACAGCAAAGTTGATAAGCGCATCAACGAACGTTACTGGTTAGGATATGATCATCGAATATGCGAGCATAACTATATGTTTATTTCTGTAGTGAAATTCCTCCAATTAGTTAATTACTGTTGCATTTGAATATGATCGCATCAATTATACACAAAATCAACAATTCAACTTCCAAAATCTATAATGGTTTTATTTTGAAGTTGGATCAGTGGTCTGTGGCGTCATATCATGGAGTTGCAGTAGAGAATAGGCGATGAATTATAATTCGTCGAGGAAAACCCCAGATGCATAATCTTTTTCCTGAATTTTTTGCTATAATGGACATGAAATTGATATAAACTTCATTATTGATTCCTGTGACAGATGCGCAGTATTGCTAATAAATACGTTGTACCTGTCAGAATTACTGGTAAACCGGGAAAATCTATTAATAATTTTATGAATAACGATACTTTCCATAACAATAACGACTACAATTTCAATATTTGCGATGTTTTTTCAGCAGATAAAATATTAAGGATAAATATTCCTGAAACAGTAGGTATTATGTCGTGTATTGTTTTAAGTGTAAAATCTGTAGTAGCGATTGCTATGTTGGTTCTACTAATAGAACTTTCTCTGTTCGCTATGGTGAACATGAACGCAGTACTACGTTATGGAGATACGGAAAATGCATTATCTCAACATATTCGATTTAAGCACAGTAACGTTGCTATGAGTATAAAAGATTTCTATGTGGAGAAAATTGACCATCACAATAATCCTGCAAGAACTAGAATTTCTGAAACTAATTTCATTGATTTACTGAAATCATCTCTGAGCAGAAAACACGAACAACTAGTGGTCATTCAGCTTAATGCCGTATTCCATTTGATATTTAAACGCCTGTCACCCATAAGTGTCCTTTCGCAGTTGGTACAACCCTTGATAAAGGTCAAGAAGATGGAAACGTTGAGTTTGTTTGTACCTTTTCATTTTACTTTGAATATATTTGGATTTTCGGCTTTCAAAAAGAGAGTGCTCAATTCTTACTGAAAAATGACTAAATTAACCGCATAGTGGATGTCATGACACTGTGGCTGGGTTCATCCTTTCGCGACAAATCATCTTTCATTCATTGAGATCAGATTTCATGACGATCAGGGAGCGTCATATATATTATATTGAATTTTAGAAAGCATTGATCTGAACAGCAATTGTGTCAGAGGAAGCCGTGACGAGTATAACCCGTCAAAGACTTATTTTATTCATTTATAATTAAACAGTTATAGAAGAGTAATAGTTGAGTTGGAAAGAGTCAGGTTTCAATGTGCAAAATTTTTCGACCGCCATCCAGTAATCATCTTCAGGTACAAAAGTATTTTGTACCTGAAGATGATTACTGGATGAAAATCGAAAGATGATGTACGTTTGAAAAAAATAATCAGTATCTATAAAAACCCAAATCTTTCCGACTCAACTATTACAGAATGACTAGTCAGAGCATTTTCCAATTAATTATAGAAGAGGTGTCAAGTGTCAAGTTATCCTACGAAGTTATTTGACAGGAAATGTAGTCAAGACATTCTTCATGTAATCATCCAACATTATATTGTGTTATGTTGATGATGTCCATTTCAAGTAACAAATGAATCAGCCTGGAATGGGCACGAGACGAGAACTTGTGCCCTTGAACCTATGTGTCCAAAGATGGGTGCATAATTTATCAATATCAGCAGGAATATCAGTGCACAAAGCATATTACTTGGTTATATTTTGAGGAAGCGTGCAATCGAAAAGACAAACGGATCTTAATTGAACATTATTCTGAAATGTGGAAATCTATATGAGGAACCGTCAAGCTTAACTGGTTGCAACAAAATGTAATACGTGTATATGAGTTAATGAAAATATAGGCCTCATCAACTACAAACCGAATTTCATTTGAATAGAGCTTCCAACTTATATATCAGAGACGTTATCGTGAATAAAACTGTGTTATCCAAGTAGAAGAGGTAAAAATGCTCCTAGTCTGGCGTCAATTGTCAAACTTAATCTTCAGAGAAGAGCTGAACCACTACCACAACATGAAAGTCCAATGCAAAAGAACAGGAGAAAACAACGTAAGACAGTCGATTTCGCTTCTTTAGTTGGAGCCAAATTGGACGAATTTGACGTAACTGCCGCTGTTCGATTGATATGCTCAGACGATTCCATTGCCCCATTTAATGAAGAAACTTTGAAGCAATTGCAAGAAAGACACCCAAATCCGCATCCGTCTACTTCTTTTGACGATTACCATCCATCAGAAGATTTGCAAATCAATTCTGACTGTGTTTTCAAGGCAATCCAAAATTTTTAAATATTCGTCCTCTGCTGGTCCTGATGGCCTCCGTCCACAACATCTCAAAGACATGCTGAAAGATCAAACAAACCATTCCTCTGTTCAGCTCTTGAATGCCCTCAGCGAACTTTTCAACAATATTCTTAAAGGTTCCATTCCAAGTGAAATACAGCCAACCCTTTGTGGAGCACGTCTCGTCGCTTTGAAGAAGAAAGATGGTGGAATCAGACCGATTGCTGTTGGAAACACATTGAGGAGAATAGTTTCAAAGATCTGTTGCATGTGTGTTGGATCTGATGCACGGACAGTTTTATACCCAGCTCAAGTAGGCTTTGGAGTCCAGCTTGGATGCGAGGCTGCAGTTCATGCATGCCAAAATTATGTTCAGCAATTTCGTAATTCGGATAAGGTTCTACTAAAAGTTGATTTGAAAAATGCCTTCAACTCAGTTCGTCGTGATGTCTTGCTGAAATCGGTCAAAGAACACATTCCCAAGATTTACAATTACATTGATCTATGTTACCGATTGCCGTCCAATTTATATTTTTCATCGTCCGTCATCCCATCATTAGAAGGTGTTCAACAAGGAGATCCTTTGGGTCCACTTTTATTCAGTCTTGCTATAAATTCTGTCATTATTGATCTTCAGTCTGAGATAAATGTGTGGTACCTTGATGACGGTACTTTAGCTGGCAATCCAACAACTGTTTTAAACGACTTCAAAGTCATCGCCAATAAAATGGAGCAGCTTGGTCTGCAAGTAAACGACTCCAAGTGCGAACTGCTAATTCTTGAAACTGACTCGATCAAACGGACGTCGGTTATGAAAGAATTTTCCGATGCAATCCCAAATTTGAAATGCATCGAATTTGAAGACGCGGAATTGCTTGGCGGATCTCTCTGTAAAGAATCAATTGACAAAATATTAGAGAAGAAATATCACATGCTGAAACTTTTGAGTGAAAGACTTGGTAAGCTAGAAAAGCACGTGGCATTCTTTTTACTTAAAAATGCCATCGCCATACCAAAATTACTTTACTGTTTGAGAACAAGTTATTGCTATGAAAGTGAAATTCTCACAAAGATCGATTGTTTAATCAGAAGCAATCTCTCTGATCTTTTGAATACATCCATTGATGAGCATGCTTGGAAGCAATCTTCCCTACCTATCAATTACGGTGGTCTCGGTATTCGCGGAACCAAACAGCTTTCAATTCCTGCCTATTTGGCCTCAGCTTTTGGTTCTTTCGATGTCGTGAGTAGCATACACAACAAAACTTGTGTTCAATTTTCTGATGTGAACGTAGACAAAGCTATCTCTTTATGGAAGCACTTTTCTTGTACAAGGGAATTGCCAAAAGTTCAATCCAGTCAAAAGAGTTGGGATCAACCCATGAGTGAAGTTTGCCTTGGAAAGTTGATTTCAATTGAAAATGATTACGGAAAAGCTAGATTGTTATCAGTATCGACCAAAGAAGCTGGTCAATGGCTGAATGCATACCCCATACGATCTTTGGGACTTCAAATGAACGACGATCAGTTCACTATTGCATGCGCTTTACGGCTTGGTACCCCTGTTTGTTCTGCACAGTGATGCATTTGTGGTGATCAGCTAGATATTTTCGGTCAACACGCGCTTGTATGTAAGAAGTCGTCTGGTCGCTATTTTCGACATGCTTCAGTGAACAACCTGATCTCAAGAGCGTTAGTTTCTGCAGGTGTGCCGAATTCCACTGAACCAATGGGCATATTTCGGAGTGACAACAAGAGGCCCGATGGGATAACCCTTTTGAATTGGGAAAGAGGCCGGGCCCTTGTGTGGGACTTTACCTGTAGCCACACACTTGCTGATTCCTACATCGCAGCCGCTTCAACGACATCAGGAGCCGTTGGGAATATCGCTGAAACTCGCAAACTCAACAAATATGACGAAATTGGAGACCGCTTTATTTTCACCCCGATTTGCATAGAATCTATGGGGGCCTATGGTGAAAGTGCTGCAAACTTTAGAAGATCTGTTGGCAGGCGGCTCATTGCATCAACTGGCGAGAGAAGGGCGGCTACTTACCTCCAGCAATCCCTGAGCGTCGCCGTTCAAATCGGCAACGCAAACAGCCTCCTAGGTTGCCTCCCAAAAGGTCATACACTGAACACTATTTTTGACCTCTGACCTGTCTAAAAGCGATATCTTCCCTTAACTTCAAGCTTCCCTTTTTCTTAACTGTCCGGATGTCTTTTTGCTTTTGTATCTTTTATATGTTGTTCTTAAATGTTAACTCTACATTGTTGTTAATTAGAATGTTAAACTGTGCGTATACTTACATGTATACTTTCAGTTGCCGCTTAGTGGCAATGAATCATTCATGTCATGTGTGTGATAAACTATCATATTTGCAGTTTTAGCTTAGGATATGAACTTGAATGTATATTAACATGCAGACTGACACATTTGTGAAACATCTGATATTGTGAAATCTGTATGTGTCTTTTTTAAGTGTTTTATCGTTTGATACTCAAATTTCAAAAATTCGAAAATGGATTTTCCCGTTTCTGAGTAGCCTGCACACAACCAGTTGTTACATCAGTGAAAAGCACGCCAATATGATGGTTTGTGCATTTACATTTTCTCTGCTGGATTACAGCAACGCTATTCTCGCAGACTGCAAGACAGCATGAACACATCGGCTGCAGAAAGTGCAAAATGCATGCGCCAGACTAGTTCGACGGCTTCCAAAGAATGCCCACATCTCCAAGACTCCTTATGAGTATGACAGTCATTGGCTGCCAGTTCATTACCGCATCGAATACAAAGTCTGTTGCATCATCCACAACTGCATTTGCGGCGATGCACCTGAGTACATGAAAGAACTTGTTTGTACAGCTCCATCCATCTCTTTAGCAACATCTTTGAGATCAAAGGAGGCTCAACCGATCATCAGCCGATTTCGAGAAATAGAAATACATAAAATAATAAATAATACGTAAAATACATGAGAGAAGTTATCACTGATCGTTGACGGCAAGATTTAGCAATCTAATAATAGATTTCTCCTTTAACTCACGCTCTATGCGGCTACAATCGAGACGGAGTTGATAAATTGAGCAGCCTCAAATTTTGGAGTCAAATTTTTTGGCACAGTTCGCAATGTGCTTGCTGACAGCTAAGACCATGTACTGACAATGAGTTATCTACTGTCTGTGGACAGTCAGTCAATTGAGGGAAACACCACCGGTCTGACCCACATAAAAGTCCCCACATGACCTACACCTGAACACATAAATGTCATTGCTGGAAATTCAAGTATATTTCTTATTTATGTAAAATATCTTATAACCACCATCGAATTTGAAGGTGATGGACCTCCCTGTAATCAATGTCTCACAGCAGCCACACTGATAACATCATTGGTATGCCGATAATACCGGCTGAGAATCTTATTTAAGGAAGGTGGTTGCCGATATGATCTTCGTAATTTTGCACTTATCGAAAGGCTTCATTAATTGAAGATTGTTGCAAGCTGGTAAAATCTTATCTTCATAAATACTAGGATTATTCTTATTATGTGTACATAATAAAGGAATTGTCTTTTCACCTTGACTACGATCAATGTTATTGCATGCAACTCTCCTGTCATTGCCAGCTCGCAAAAATGTGTTATCAATAAGGTGCGCTGGACATCTTAATTTCAACAGTGTATTTTTAAGTGTTGCTAGCTGATTTTTCTGTCTATCAGCATTTGAAACAATCCCATGAATTCTTTTGTCTAATACAAATGGTATGTTGTTAAGAATGTGTTTAGGATGGGCGGAGTTGAACGGGACGTAGCTTTGACTACCAGTAACCTTTCGGTAGATGTCACTCTTCAAACTTCCATTACATTTATGAACTTGAATATCTGGAAAGTGCATCTCATCTTCACTATATTCCATTGTGAATGTAATATCTTTATCCAGGTCATTCAAAATACGACAGAATTCTTCATTATCTCCAAAATTCTTATCCCAGATCATACAGCAATCATCTATGTACTGAGTCCACCTTGCTTTAATTTTCGTAGCAATATCATCATAAAGGTCTTGTAAGATAATATACAATTTGTGCTCAATAAAACCTATTACTAAGATGGCAAAAGTAGACGCCATCCCGTAGCCGTACCGTTTTTTTGCAGATATACATGGTCTTTGAATGCAAAATAATTATTTTCAAGTACAAAACGGACAGCAGCAATAATAAAGTCGTTCTAAAATCTTTCGGGAACCAAAGATCTATTCTCTGTTGCCAAAAAGTTACTTTTTTGAACTAAAAAATCAAGCTGTTATGTGTAGGTAATCCAGTAAATAGTTGTGAATGTCTGCTTCCATGTAATCTAATTTATGATAATAGTTGTGAATTAATACTTTAAGAAAATCTATACATTTCATTCTTTACTGCCAGCTGATGCAGTATGACATGCTGAGGATTATTACTCTGACAAACAGCTGAGATTTTGTATCTCATTTAAGTACTAGTTTAAAGATGTGAAAGCAGCGATAGTATAGCAATACTGATGTATATAATATAAGACATTGGGAACGCAAAGAAAAAGGGTTAATGCATTCTTACATCGCAACCACGTTATTCCAAGTGAGAGGGATACACAAAGCAACAATGAACTTTCAATACCTCACAACCTGTACCTAAAGGATTTTAAACTAAGATCAATAATTCATTGAACATAACTTGTCATCGCAAGACTATACGACATAATGACCAAGAAATTTAAAACTGATATAGAATGATAATGACTGCTGGCAAAAATCATCCGCTCGTTCACAATCACAGATTGAAGCCAGCTGAGTCGGTTTTGTTCGCTTGACGTTTGTAAATAAGTAGGCAGAGTACAATACAGTACAATAATAGTAACCTATAGAAAATCTTTAACTCGTGGATCGTATCGATAGTGGAGGTCTAGGTATAAAATCACGATCATGCACAGAATATCATGCTTGTTTTTCAAATTATGCATTTTTGGGACACAGGAATATCTTATTTCATCTCACTTGAGATACTTTGACCCTATTTGTCAGATAAGTAAAGTCGGACCTGACCGGCCTTAAAATATCGACCGTTTCTCATCCTACACTGTCCTGCAATATCCAGATGTTGCTATCTAAATGCACGCCACTTATTGATGTTTTGCCAGAAGTTGAGAAACCACTTCCCTAATGAACTGTTGCTTGGAAAATTGTGTTACGTTACTTTCACATCAAATTGCTATTACATCATAGGCGTATACATGTACTTAAGGCATCATTACGTTTTCAAAATAGCTGCAGTTAGTTATGCAAAGATCACTTACATATGTGTATCTCAAAGACATAATGATTTATAAAGATGTGTATAATAAACACATAATTATTATTATTTGATATTGATAAGAACAAAAGGTGCCTAAAGCGATCAACAGGTTGAATATTAAATTCGAAATTCATTCTACTTACATAGAAAGCATCGACCAACATGTGAATCATTGTTTTTTTATGATAAAAAATTAATCATACCTATATTTGTCATTATTCTATCTAGAAAAATCGACGCAAAATATTAGGAAGAGCTTGTTCGACTGTGTGACTACAATGTAAGTTGACAAATGTACAATTGAATTAATTAATTGCATTATTATTCAATGACAGTATCGTAAGCACTGTGTGGAGTTGTCTACAGGAGAGCTTGAATGAAAATGAACGTCACTTCACTTTGGCTGACCGTCGTATGGTCCATGAGGAGCCAACAAACCTCGAATTTCCAGAAGAAAAAAATTATCCAGATGATGACTGATATGTTGCTGAACTATTTGTTATTTGCTATGACTATGTGTAATATAACGCAATGAATGATCTGCTGCTAAATAGTTCAAGTTGCTGGCGAATCCTGGGGCAATGAAGTGATGCATGGGCAGTTTACCTTCAACTGATGCCAACAACGCTTAGAATCATTGACAATCGATAGTGTCAGACATTCTAAACTTTTCCGTACAAGTATTTTGTATTTTCACTTGCGTATTTGATGAGAAGAAGAGGCTTTAACAGAAGAAACAGAAATATCCCTATAGCCTTTCGACTCCTGAATATTGCAGACTTCAGCAAAAGCACTAGATATCAAATGGTGACAAAAGTTAGTTCTGTGATACATTCAGTTTATAAAACAAAGCATAAGTGAGACTAGAACTCATCAAAATCGCTCGGATTGTGGTCTCCGCGGCAGAGGTAAGTGCTTGGCCATGCGATCTTTTGGGGTTGTGGTTGAGCTCCGACTGTCATTGGAAATCGGCAGAAGGTCAGCCCTGTTAAAAGTATCATACCACTGTGGCAAAGTGAGACCATTAGCGCTGTCTAAGTGCTGTGGTGAACAGTGACGTTAGAACCTAATCGCACGTACACTCGACCCAGGTTCTAAATAATTCAAGCTCAGACTTTCTTCCGAAGCGGTAGTACTCATGTTGGAGCACAGTGACACATAACACTGAGAGGTTGTACATCAGGTGAAATGGTTGGAAGATTGCACATAGGCGTCGCGGTCTACATTTTGACATTTGACATTCACGCTAGCTTGATACTTGCGAAGCATACACTACTACTGACTAGGTTTTTAATATGCAATTAGCAAGTTATACAGTTCAATAATTGCCTCTGGCTTCTCAAGAATAAGACGAGTTTTGATGTCCAATATTTCGTATTTCTTTGTCAAAGTATCAAATAATAGTTAAAAATAATAATCTTATTTGATCCTTTGGCAAAGAAATACGAAATATTGGACATCAAAACTCGTCTTATTCTTGAGAGGCCAGAGGCAATTATTGAACTACACAATTTTCCAAGAATGGCCAAACTTGAACAAATGTAGCAAGTTATAAAGTCAGAGATCGGTGCAGCTAACCGTCAGAACTTTCCTTAACCGGGAAAATTTTGATCAACTGTAACATAAGTGACTGAATCATAGAAACGTACCATAGTTAAAAAAGTAAGGGTGTGAACGCTATTATTTAATGGTGAAAGAAAAACGGGATACATCCAGAAAACATTGAAAGTTCAGTTTCACCATCCTACTTTCGAATTCTGGCAAGTACCAATTTATATAAGAAAGAAAATCAATTAAAAGAGAATAAAGTTTAAATATTTTTTACGCTTAACGATCGGTCATATTTCTGGAGGACATGACCGTCGACCGTTCCTGTTCATGCAATTTCATGTTGGTGGGATTACGTATGCATCTAATAATGCACCAATGCGTAGCCTTTAGGCGCTTCATGACTGCTCAACAATCTCATAAATCTTGCTTCACAGTAAATCATTAGATACGTTTGGGTAGTCTCCACTTGAATAATAATAGTAATAATTGTTTTATTTGCATGTCATGATGCATTCGGACATGACATTGCAGTTTACACAATGAAAAGTGACGCATCTGTTCTATAAGGACACGCAAAAAACAAAATTACGGACTAATCGTATTTAATACGAGTAAAAGAGCAGCTATTTCGAGATGTCTTGGATTTTAGTCTCCTGCTTTGATTCCCTTTGTCGACTGGAATATCTTGTCGACGTTATTGTAGATGCAGTTCAAAAGATGAGAAGGACATAAACTTTTCTTCTCTAAGCATTATGAGAGAGTCTAACCGTTGCAACGTTAAACAATTCAATGCCTCTGGTTTTAACGAGGTCGAACGGATCGATCCCAGTCACCGAAATGTTTCCGAGGGACAACTACCGCGAAGGCTAGCGAAATACTGGAATAGTGTGATGTGGTAGATATTCGCATTAATGAACACGAGAATCAGTCAGACATGAAAACCCCAGTTTTTTGTTCAATGACTGATGAGTTAAGTAACAAATTGACAGTGCCCAAAGTAGGCTTTTATGAGAAAGTTTCATTACGTTATTACACATCTTCACTCAACATTATCTTTTTCCTGCTACATTTTACTTCAGTTCATCGATGCACTGATTAAGTGGTAATCAACTACCTGACAACGTACATAGTCGTAGTTAGTCTTTGTATTGACTCAGCGTTGCTAAGTCAAATTCGTTAGCTGCAGGCTCATTTCAGCTCATCCTGAAACTCTGACATTTATTGGAGCATTGGCATTTCAACTTGGACTCTATGTTGATAGAAATATATCGTGAATGTTATGCAAAATTGACATTTGCACTTGACGTGAATCTTAGTTGCAGATCTTATCAAAAAGGTTTGGTGTAATCAATAGTTCATATTATTGATAATTCAACCAATTTATTTAGTTTTGAGGAATGTCATCCCTATGCTGAGCGATCAATATTGAATAGTGGATATTAAAAGTTTGACCTTGCGATGTTCCTGGTTACTACCAAGTAGCTCTTGTAACTTCACACAGGTAGAGAAGAAGAGTATCCATCATAGACATCCTAGATATAGCTTGTCGTTTAAAAATAATTTGAAGAACTAACTTTGACAAAGTTTGTAACTCAATTAGCTAAATATGTTAGTAGTCCAAGAGCCACATTATAAGATATTTTCGAAAAGTCCTTAATAAGCGAAGATGCACTGATATTTGACATTAAATATATGCACGATTCCGGACCAACGCTTGCATTAATCGTTTTTATCTTAACAAGCGGAACTTTCTGCATTTCCTCAACCCATTATTTTCATTTCAGAGGAATTGTGCCCATTACCTGCGATGAGTTATTCAAGAAAATAGAGTCAAATACTGATGCAAACTTGGTAAGACCATCAATGGTATTTTCTAAAACGAAGTAGCCCATTGAATACAACTTCATATCATTCTATTCTTCTACAGCGGTACGAAGTTCTGTTCTCTATGTTAGAAATTTACAATGAACAAGTTCGTGATCTGTTGAGCAATGAATCACTAAAAGGTGGACTTCCAGTCAGACAGCATCCTAAATTAGGATTCTACGTTGATGGTTTAAAGAAAACACCTGTGGGATCATACAAGGACATTGAGGCTCGAATGGATCAAGGTATGCTTAAGATGTGAAAGCTTCCCCGATTTTGGATAGTTACATTTTCAAGCAAATTAGTGTTTTGGTATGAAATGAATCAAATTTCTCCAGCGATCAAGTGGCGTCAGTCATCTCGCCAGTAGATTGCTAGAGAAAATTAGTTAATTTCATCCCAATCTTGAGTTTACTATCGAACATGAAGATAGTGTTTTGGTGGATCAGACATGTCATGGTTGTTCGACTATTCGTGAATTGAAAAAAATAATGGTAATGATGCCAGTAATCGTCTTTCTTTTGGAAAAATTATAGATAATAAAACTGGAATGCGCATTCGTTTACCTTCAGTGCAGATAAATCCCAAAAATAAATAGTTGATGCTAGGACATGACGGATAATCAAATAAAAATTGGACAATGGAATTGTCAAATGAATCTTAGGTTGGAACTACATGTAGGGCTGCATGCGGTGCACCGGTTCTTGATCAAGTTGAAATTTTCTACTTGGCTCTAGCAATGAATAATTAATGTTAAAAGTTTTAGTGCACTGGTATGAGCAGATGTGGCTTGCGCGCAGCCCTAGTTATAACAAAAGGATAAACCAACAAAAACAAAATGTAAAGGAAATGACAAAGTCGGCCCAATCTCGCACCCATTCATGAGGAAGCGGTATTTTACTTGCTGAAAAAGTCGCTAGGGTTAGCAGCAACATCAACAGTTGTTACTTTAGAGCAGTTGGCACTGAGTAGATTATTGTCTAGGTTAAGCTAATCAAAAAAGATTGCAAAGTGCCCGTGCATCATGTCATAGAATAAATAAAATGGTGTCCAAAACTTTGAATAGTGACAGCTGCCAAGGAATGCTCATATTGTTCAAGTCTGGATATTTTTCGTTTGTACATGTAGACGTTTTCAGTTTTTCAAGACTCTCCTTGCAAAATAATGAAATATTTGATTTAAAAGCTATCTCATTGCTATTGTCTCATGGCTACATCGAAGACGAAATTGTTCAATTAATCTAACTCTGAATCATTTTGTTTGTAGAGGGGTTTTGAGCGTTTGCAGACGGTATGAACACCTAAAGCCCCAACTACAAAGAGACGATTTTATCAATTAACAATTCTGAAATACCGGTTAAAAGCGGTTCTTAGGTTATTTGAGTGCTTCAAACCAAGAGTGCACTATAATGCAATTTCTGATTTGATAAGTTGAGGATTCATGGATTGTTTAGCTGTAAAAATTCGTCAACCAAACAGCTGTGACACCTTTTGAAATTAAATTAAGTTTTTTTAATTATTGTAATGAGAATTGTTGAAGATTGGTAACGTGTAGAAACGTTTTAGAGCGGTTGCTTAATTCTGAGCAAACATTTCAAGACGTCGCTCCAGACATTGCTACTTAGAGTCATTGCTACTTATAGTCATTGCTCGCAAGTATGTGCATAATATGCGACACTGATATACCACTTAACCACCTTTTAACAAGCAATTATTCTCCTGGTTGCTTTCGGTCTTGCTAATTTTGTCTCACATTTTCAGGAACATCCAATCGTACCGTCGCTGCCACACAGATGAATGCCACGAGTTCTCGTGCTCACACTGTAGTCACAATTGTCTTTGACCAAATAGAGAAAACTGAGCGAGGAGAAACAAAGAAGAGCTCCACCATGAACTTGGTCGATTTGGCTGGTAAGTACATGTAATTCACACTCTATTTATCGAAAAACTCGATGAGAAAATATGATTGATTCAAGTATCTGCTAAAATTCTGCTAATGATATCTACTGACCGCATCCAGAGATTGACTTGCCAATGGTTCAGCTTCGACATGTGCCAATGCTCTAGCATCCTCTAATTCAATGAAAACAGTCATGTCTTATACAGTGCGTTCATAAAGTCACTGTGCACCTCTTCTAACTTTGTTTTGCCAAAGAAAACAGTCGTAATCTCACAATGGTAGTTACCTATCACATGTACAGAGCCACTGGTTCGTTTGAAAAGCGCAATTGAGTAGCTTGCGACATTCAACATGATTTAGAATTTGAATTTAACTTCACATTTGTCAGCTACTAACTCGGTGAAGATCAGGAAATGTTTGCATTTCGAAGCTAAATATGGTGCTGTAATGCGAGAGAAGAACTTCTTGGTCGAAAATGTTTTCCGCGCCAATGGGGAATATACTAATGAAGTGAAGAAGGGGTTTTTGGAAAGACTTCCTGCATCTGATTTGCCTCATGGAAATGTTAATTGGAGTCCAATCAGTGAGTTCAGAAAAGCTGACTCGGTGCACGAGCCATCACGCTCAGATCGGCCATTAATCTTAAGTGATAAGAAGGTTATTCCTGAAAATGTTATTTCTGAAGCTATGACTCATCGCCCAAACAAGTCAATGCGTCGCTTATCCCAAGAGGTGGGTTTATCTCTTGGGGCGGCTCATCCTGCTGTAAGAAAGAACATAGACCTATATCCCTACCGCATCTCTGGCCAACACGAATTGAATGATGCCGATCATGACAAGCGTCTTCAGTACTGCGTTTGGTTCGAGGAATATCTAAATGAAAATGATGTGCTCAATTAGACTTTCTTTTCAGATGAAGCTTGGTTTCATCCATCAGAGCATATCAGTAGCCAGAGTTCCTGAATATGGTCTAGTGAAAACCCACACGAACTTGTTGAGAAGCCATTACATTCTCTAATGTTAAGTATGCGAATGCTTGGACCGATATTAAACTATTATTACAAAAATTATTTCACAAAGTTATTGCTTCACTCGTTGACGAATTAAGTGACCGTGAAAGTTTGACTGGTTATTTCTAGCAAGATGGAGCAACTGCACATACCGCCAATTCCTCAGTTCAATATTTTAGTGGAATATTTCAGACAAGAGTTATCTCTGAAGGAGTTTGGCATCAGAGATCTCGGATTTGAATGTCTTGGACTTTTACTGGTGGTTAGCGGTAAAGCAAGAGGTTTACGGAAGCAGGTCACGAAATCTACAGGAGTCTAGAGAAAACAACCGACAGTAAATTGGCGCTATCAGGCACGAGGAAATTCACCGAATGTTTGAGAATATGAGACGTCGAATTGACATTTGTATCCGTGAACGAGGTGGACATTTTCAAATGCTTTTGTAGTATGCAAATAGATATTTTGTGATCACACAGAAGTCGAAGTTTCTAAAAGAAACTTCACTTTATATAGTGCGTGGCAATCTATTTCTAAGCGACAAAGTACTGCGCATGCATTGATTTATTAGGTGCACAGTGACTTTATGAACGCACTGTATTAGTGACATCCGATGCGTGAGCAATAACAGCATAAATATGTATGTAATTGGACTGAACACCATTGCTCCATTGTTTTTTATGTTCTGTCTGGTTTTTCAGAGGTTAAATCGTCTGCAAAATGCTCCACAATATCAACTCAATGAACAAAGATTAAAAACAAAAAATTATAAAGTGGTCAACTTGTCACACTTTTGCTGTGTTCACATACGATATTTATCCATCCAAACTGAGAGAAGTGGAGAAGCGATGAAGAACTTCTACTTAGAAGCGACGTAGAAACCTTCATAATGACAGCTAAACTCATGTAAAAATTATTTCTCTAGTAATTTATCCAATAAAGTAGAGATGTTAAAAAGTTTTGAAAATAGATAATCAAAACATAATTTTCTCAAAGTTTGTTTTCTAATTGTAAGCAATGCGAACCTCCTAATTTTCAGCTCTGGAAATGAGATTTTATTTCTCTTACCGACTGCTGTTCACAATTTTGTTCAAGATTTCAGCATGTGCTACTTATTAAACTAATGTTTTTGTATGAAATATGACCTACTTTCTTAATCCTGTTTTTGGTATATCCTCTACGGTTTAGCGAAAGAATTTTCACAAGGGCTTATGAAAATAATTTTGGTTTAATCCACATTCCAAGACGCCTGTTTACAGAGACTAGCGAGTAAACTATACTTCTGCTCTCTTAGTTGCTTGTCGTCAACATACAACTTTTTCTAATTACATATAAACGTCGTATTTAGTTCAATAAATTAATCATTTTCTAACATTAATTTTTTTGCATGTACATCTAGATAATTAGTAATTTTCAGAAAATGTCTAGCGTTGCGATAGGCTCCTCAATCGCCGTCATACCTGAAACTTCAACATATTTGTACAGACCATTCTTCAGTCCTTAACTTTTCATATTCACCTTGATTTTGTTTTCGTTTGCTGCTAAGAAGCCTAATCGAAAAAAAGCCATTGATAATTCTTAAACAACAAGTACACACTTCTATCATTCTGATTTCATAATTTTTGTGTCACATGAAATGTTTGTGTCACACCTTTTCTATTCGATAATCAGCTGATATGAGACACCGATAATCAAATGAGATTCAAATTTCCTGTCAGCATATTTGGCGTGGATATCCTTTCTCATAGAACAAATGTGAGAATCACTTGATCATTGCTCGATTAATTTATTATTAATTCTGCGCTTTGGCAAGCTTACGTGGAGGAAAACGTAGAAGTAATGCATGTATGCTTGTGATTTACTTGAATCACCATGACAAGGAATCAAAATGGTAAGATCATAGAATTAAGAATGTACCTATATGCCTGTTATGTCAGCACATTTTGTTTATTACTACGACAATTCCTGGTGTTGAAAATTCTGAGTCTCTCCACATGTTGCTTGTTGCTTTTTCTAGTCACGTAAAGTCAAGTCAGACAAGCATTTTTGTGAGATTCTGAGGAAGTGTAACAGGCGAATGCAAGCACTTAGACTTCCGAGATCATGAATGAAATAAGAGTCAGAATTCTCTATTGTGCATCAAAGTCACATTAAGGGCTAACTGTGTTACTGCCCGCCTCTTTTCGTGTCACCACCTGAATGTATTTTATCACAAGCTGTTACCCTCATTAAAAGTTGTCACAGAGTTATTCTTCATGTGACTTCTTATGTTCTTACAAAGATATTACAATTCTGCGGTCACCAAGCTGAGAATTTGGAATAGCATCCGCTCCATGATCTGATTCGTCTTTCGTTTCCATCCTCCCGGGCAATACTGAACACAACAAAATTGTAATGCGACAATCTGCACTCCCCATCAATGTAGCACGTTTTGAAATGAGCATATTATTAGTGCATGAATGTGTTTGCTATTAGTCGATATCTGTGATTGTCATTCTATTAATGAGCATAGCATATTCAATCAATTCCTGAAAATTGTCAGTGTTCAATGAATAAAGTCAAACATCTCAGTGTAAGCTGTTCTCATACCGAATATGAGAACGGTATATGATGGCCATTCAAAAGGCCTTGAGCCATTTCAATAACTTTTGCCAAAAGCATGAATGAAATTTGAACACATCACATTTTAAAAGGAACTAATTAGGGATAGGTTTAAAAGTGGATGCGTATAGGGTAACCTCCAACCCCCCCCCCCCCACTTTTTCAAATTTGTCTAAAATCCGTGAAAAAATGAATCAATTGTCACAAAACTTTTAAGATTTAACGTAGGTGAGGATATTTCCTACCTAAAAATCAAAAAATATATGCAAATTGGACGAATATTTTTTGACTTAAGAACGATAGTTTGATAGTGAAGTCAGCAGTTTGATCTGCCTTTAGGAGCAGAAAGCACTTGTGGTCTACAAAATCATTCTGCGGCAACTCTTGAAGTGATGATGACCAGACCACATCTCATACACTTGCATGCATATTTTCTTAACTGAAAAATGGTAAAAGGGTATGTTCGGATAGTGGATGAGACGAAGAAGTAACTTGACTGCGAGTAACAATGATGCGGCAAACAAAGAAGTCAGATCAAGCTGCTGACATCGCTGCACTTCACGCTATCGTCTCTATTTCAAAAAGTACTCGTCCGACTTGCACAAATTTTTGTTTACGTGCATAAGTAGAATTTGTCAACTTAGTCAAAACGCTTTCGACGCATTTACTTTGTCCTTGTCAGAAAGCGCGCTGTCCTATGAAGCTTGTGCCTATTAAGATTATTGCTGACTGATAATTACTCCAATCATTTACTATCTTCACTGATTCATAAAGAGGCGAAGTGTGGTAGTCTACACCCAACCACCATGTTCAGCTGAACTAGTAGTTGCCGATTGTCAACGTAAATGGATTAGGGTGATTACAATTTTTATGTCAGCTATAGTAATGTCAAGATTGGTAGTTACTTTTCCGTGTAAATATTTGTACCGTGTACTCAGGGACATGATGATTCTGGTTGCTTAGCCTTCATCGGATCATAGCAACGAGAGGACACTTGATGTGTATGCTTTTAAATAACTACGTAAATACCATGCATCCAGCATTTGCGTTATTGATCTCTTCCGAATTCCTGAATGTTCTGAAATATATCATCTCAATATACCGAGTACTCGTATGCTATGAATAAAAGAAGACATTAATTAAATAGACCATCTTGCCTGATTGGCCGAAATTTCAATGTGTTTATATGCAGATAGAGCCAACTCCTAATAAATGTTAGACTTCCCAGTCAGATCAGTTCTTATGAGTGTTGCAAGATTATATTGCTCCAATGATAAAATGCATTGTTTCTTTTACTTTAACAGAGCAGAAAGATCCAAAGCAAGCATATTGACAATATGACTTAATGAAAGAAAGGTCGCAGCAATAGTGAATACAATTCGCTTCTTTCCATTGTCGGGGTTACTTTAGGTTTTGGAGCTACAAGATGAATCGATAAATGCTTTATCGTTTTCACCATGCGCATTTCATAAGTATGAGTATGCAATTTATCTCAGATTTACTTCGACCCTTTTTTCACATTCACTACCTGACGACGTACCGGAGTTCCGGTTGTGAAAATTTGTGAACATGTTTCCTGAAGATTTATTTTTCGATCGAATAAATGTGTATAATTTGAGTGCATTTAGGCAGCAAATTATTATCTTTACAAATGTTGCTGAATTGTTCATCGATTTGTAACTTAAAACATTTTTGTAGGATTCGCATATATTTATATGCAATATGCAATATGTACATAAATGTAAGTGTATAGTGCTCAATATTGAAAGAGCTAAGTAGATATTGAAATCAGAACAATATTTATTGCATGTAACTCGAAGTTTGTAGCGTAATAAGATTTTAGCCGATCATAAGACATCAACAAATACAGAAAGAATCTCAAAGTAGAAGTCATGTTATGCATGATATAGAATTCAAAAAGCATAGCTGTATCATAGCCCAGAGAGAAAAAACTTTCTCCGATGTCTACATGTGTAGATTATTTCATTTTTCTTATTGATCAATGTCTCAGATTTTGCCACAGCGATATGATATTTTTCAGTTATACACAAATTGCAATGTCGATTCCCATTCTTATATAGTTTACATTTCTCCATGATTTTCCACTTGATGTTAAATTTTTTGTTTCCTTCTTTCAATTTCCATATATAAATAATTTGATAGTGATGTTTCATGTTTGTACTTCTCGCTGCTAAATGCAATATTGCTCTGATTTCACAATCTACTTAGCTCTTTCAATATTGAGCACTATATACCTATAGTAAAGCATCCTTTCATTTGCTACATAACTGTACGTGTATTTAGGCAGCAATGCATTGTTTCAATCAACTAAGGAAATCGCACAGTTTTAATTAACAGCAGAACCTGTCCGAGTCCGAGTCTTGAGATAGATTTTCCACAAAACTTTCATCTTTATCGGAGAGACATTGGTAAGTGTAAGTTGACGCCGCATTAACACGGCATTCGGCTGGCTGTCTGAGTGACAAGTGAATCGCACATCGTTGGTAAGTTGGAGACCAACCGCCTCACGAAGAATACCACTCACGTACACATCTTCATTCGGGATTCTCAGTTCCGCCTTCCGTTCCGAATCGGCTTTGAAAAGACGACAGGTTGCATTACGAGGAATGACGTATGCGTTTCCACATGCATAACCTGGATACCTTTCGCTGGGATAGATAGATCTTGAGACAGCATAACGCCCTTCACGAAGAACAAGAGACTTGTATGAGGCACGCCCCCAGAATGCAGTCTGTAACCAAAAGCAGCTGTGTTAGAACTTCTTTTAGGGCTGATCTCGACTTGATAGTGATATTTAAATAGCGCATCGTCAACGTGTTATTTGAATCGGCGATATGTGCATTTTTATTTGAATTTATCAGTCTTGCAAAACAACGCTCATCACACATAAATCGAGTTGTATTATTTTGAAATTTGCTATTGCGCAATTTGTACACATCTCTTCAAAATCATTTTAAATTGTCTCAGTGCTTTATTTATATTCTACTTTATTTGCCATCTTGCACACATGCCTGATTCATATTTGAATGTTTAAATACATTGAACCATAAGGAAAAAATATAAAAGCATCACCTTATTCAAAGAAGGAATAAAGTACTCCTTTTTGAAAGGCGAGAGAGTAAGCTGTGGTTATCAGTTGAATCGTGATCAACAACCTCTAAGCCATGGAAATCCGACGCTCTATAATATTAAAGTACTAGAACCCTTGCGGGAGAAACCTTGTCAGTTTACTTTGTCAAGATTCACGTCTTTTCTCGTTTCACCGTAAACATGAAATATTTTGCTAACATACGATGTATCGCTTGGAATCTACAAGTGTTGCATGTTTCACAAATATGATTCATCTTCATAGCTATTAGCGTATAGCTCTGCAGCTGCAGAGACGGGCCTGGGCCGGGCGTAGGTCTGAACAATTCTGCAAGTACCCGGGTCGATATTCATTAAGTCTGAAATTAATAACATTTCCCCCATTTGATCATTTGAAGCCTCTGAATCAATTCATGTGATGGCCTATCAACATGACTCTAAAGCAATAATAAGAATAGCAAAAACACCAGTATGCGACGGAATAATTCATAAGCAAAAGAGCCAGCGGTTGCATTAATTTATCAATTATCTGATAGCCCACCGTCAAATCACAAGAGCCGATTGAATATTTAGCTTAATTTTTTGTTCAAATACATGTCTTTAGTGTTTTCGCTTTTCGTTTTAATAAACCAAAATATACAGCGTAGTTTACAAGAATAGGCAGCTGTCAGTACATCAAATGAGATCCAAATTAAATGTGATAGGTAACCTTACTGCTCAACAGTAATTAATTTCATTACAGATGGTACATAGGCCATGCAGCATACAATCATGTAATCAATAATTATTTTTTCACAGTAATTTTTTAAGCGATTGCATTCAACTAACGCAAGCAGTATTTTCATTAAGGATGGTGCGCAAAGCGATAAATTATGTCACGCGGATCCAGATGAAATAATCATTCGGCCGGGTTCGAGCCGAGAAAAGCGACCCGCTTTCAGGTCTGTGCAGCTGAAATTCCCATCAAAAAACAGCTATTTTCCACTCTGATTCCACTAACTAAAACAAGACGAAAATTCGGATTTCTATACTCTAATCCATGAGTCTGAAATTCTTTCTCCAAATGCAATTTTGTGAATCTTGTTCAAATCCCTGGAAGATCATCTCACCTTTAAAGCTGTAAGCTGAGATATCTTGTACAGCGCGCGCATCAAAGCATCCAATCTTATAAACATATCTGAGTCTGTCTTCAAAGTAAAGGCATGGGGACAATTTTGACACATCCATCCTAGCATTGACACGGCTTTTAGATTAAGAGTTTGAAAAGTGTCATCAAAATCAGCAAGAATGGTATCTTGGAATGTCATCCATTCCATGAAAATCATTTGGCGACTGACATTCTTCGTTTGTCCCATTAGGAAGAGTAGACGAGCTTCTGGTTGAGTATCAGAGTCGGTTACGTGAAGTTCCTTAATAAGACTGCCCCAGGTAGCTCGAATGGCACGACGAACTGCAAAATCTCTGGGTCTTGAAAACACGAATACTACGAGAAGAGTATTTTGAGAGCACGGTTTTGGTGGTGAGAGGGAGTAGTTGACTTTAATGATTGGTTTTTCTGATGAGGACAGTGGTAGCTCAGGGGGTGTCGAAGACTCCGTGGTGGAGAGGATAAGGGATGTAAGCCATGTAATTCCAGCAGCAAGAAAAAGCAAGAGGGTAAGCCGTCGCTTTTGAGATCTGCGCATTATGTTCTAGCCAAGAAACCGTTATGGCCCAAATGCTTATATCCGAATTAATCCGGTCTGCTTCACGTCATTATGACGTCACAATGCAGTGTGTCCAATGCATTTCTTCAGTATGAGCTATTACTTACTACTTGAATGATCAGAAAGGGCAAATTCGCAAGAACTTATACCAAACTCATTTTGCTAAGTATCTGTGCGGATAAAAGTGTTAACACTGATGGAGCATATCAGAAAATGCAAATCTAATTCTGAAACTCAATGAATACTGACAAAAAAGGTTCTGTCCTCTGTGAAAATGAATTTTTACGAAAGAAATGAGAGTACTTTAGTTTTTCTCTTCCTGAAAGTAATTGATACAATGTTCACATTTCTTAGAATAATTGATAGCAATGATCAGTTTTATTAAATAGTGAAAGGAGTGAATGGAATAAAAATTCAATTTCATTAGGAACAATGCTGAAAAAGGATTGTCATTGAGAGTCGACCCTACGTCAGTTTTCATAGTAACACGTTTTCAAGCATTTTAAGCATAGGTATTGGACAACATGCTGTGCAAAGTGCATTCATGGCGTTCATAGTGTTATAATGACATACGATATAAATCGAAAATGCTACTGATGGCATTTATTTCAATGAAATCTAGATAAGAAATACACAAAGAAATTAGCTCTAATGAAAATCATTGTACTGTAGCAAGACTCAGTCAAGTTCAATTTTTTATTTTTGTAAATTGATTTGATTTTAACTATATCTTTCGCTCAGGATCTGAGAGAGCCGACAGCACAGGAGCCACTGGTGACCGACTCAAAGAGGGAGCCAACATCAATAAGTCCCTATCAGCCCTTGGTAATGTCATCTCTGCTTTAGCCGACTTGTCAATGGGCAAAAAGAAGGTGATGGTACCCTATCGAGATTCTGTTCTTACCAAGCTGTTGCAGAATGCGTTGGGAGGAAACAGGCATGTTATATATTACTCCGGAATCATTTACATATTATTTTTGATCGAATCCATTATTTCAGCAAAACCATCATGATTGCTGCGTTGTCTCCTGCCGACATCAACTATGACGAAACTTTGAGTACCTTGCGGTACGCCGATCGTGCCAAGAAGATTAAGAATAAAGCAGTTGTGAATGAAAATCCTCTTGACAAGCTGATTCGAGAATTGAGAGTGAGTATCGTGGGAATCCTGCTGGTAAAGATTTCTAGTAGGCTGCAATTGCTGATTGATGTGAAGTTTAAATCGCTATGATTAAAATTCTTTGATATAGATGACCTCTTATGCAATGACATTGAAGATGAAAAAGCAAAAAAGTAGTCATGGCGCGATGTCATTCAAAATCCCATTAATTTAATTAGGGATTTGTTATGATTTTTTGGGATCGATTGATCGAGCATCGATCAAGGTAAACATTTCAACTAATTTTTCAATGAAAATTTTGAAAAATTCAAAAATAAGTTGACACCTTCTTGCTTTAGTAGCCTCTATAAATATCTTCCAGTAATTTAGAATTGCTGAAAATTCTTACTTTAAATAGTGAAACCCATAAACGTTTAGATGTCTCCCATGCCCTAAATTGCTTCTAAGTGTTCCAAATTTCTGCGTTATGTCAACATTTTATGTCGTTATTTCGACAATTTTGCAGCGAAAAACACTTGTCCCTTATTATGTAATGCATCGTTCATTTTCATGGCTTTTTATTATTACAGTGTATGATGCACCATCTATCAAAATTCACATAGGGATAGGTAATAAAGAAAAGGGCCGCTGGGATCGTGTAGAGAATATGATGCTCGCGCGATACTGCAGCTCATGACATGCTGAACTGTCTAGACATAGTCACAAGTGCATTTATCAGATATCTGTAGGCCCAAAACATCGTGGTCGCCAAAAGGCGCCCACAATCGGTTTGATCATTTAATTTTCATAGCTAACTGTGGTAGTAGATGCATGATACTAGATTTGCATCAATTCATTTCGTTTTTCATCTTTAGGAGGAGAATGAACGTTTGAAAAATGCTATGGGAGGAGGAGAACTGCCTTTACCAGCGGATACTGTTGGCATGAGTCCTGAAGGTGAGAAACGTGCACATATTTGCTAGTGAATGACATGTCTTTTTGTGATCATGAACCTGTCTATGTTGTTGCATCAGCTAATTAAGACAAACTGCATTCGAAATACCGCTTTCATCAATGAACTTCGTGACTAAAGACTTGTACATAAAGTCTTAGTTGTTGTGTCTTCCTCCCGCAGAGGTCGAAAAAATGAGAAAAGAAATGGAAGCTGATATCAGGGCTCAGTTGATGGCCAATATGGAGATGTTGGCAAACAATGAAGATGGTGGTGGTGGCTTCGAAGCCAAGGTGAGGAAACTAGATTGGCTCATTTATTGTCCCCTTATCGATAATAATGTCCTACGATCGTCAATAATACTCCTGTAATATTGGCAATCTCCAATAATATGTGAGCAAATGCTCTTATAATATAAGCGAAAGCGTTCCATATTCTCAAACAATTTACAGGAGCAAATCCTCATATAATTACAGGAGATTTTTCTGTAAAGGTCAATTTTGTATCGAAGCATCCCCGAGACTAATAGTGAAATGAGGACTATCTTGAAGTATAACTAACTGTAAAAAGTCTTCATTGAAATGAAGTCAATAAAGTCAGCACACCAATTTTGTCTCAGTTTACATGCATATATGCTGATGAGGTAAAGCTTGTCTGTGATGAGATCAAATTAGCTAATTGTCACTTTGAAATCTTACTTACATCAGCTTCAAATAATTGCATTGCATGAAATGGAATTCTGCATAAACGAAGCATGTATAAGACGCTATCCGGTATGTGACCATGGAGAAGTGGGCTTTGAGACAGATAGACGTGAGACTGGCGATTCGATTCCTTCCCTGAAGACAGAGACATTCATCTCTCCTTTTCATGCAGAGAAACGTCGATGGACGATGAAACAAGGGAATAATAGGAAGATTGAGCACTGCAAAAATAATGTCCATAAATCATTAACTTGATTAAGTCAAAGCTTTCCAAAAGCAATTTTATTCAGAAGACTAGTTCCAGAATCACTGGTCATTTTCATTGAATGAGGGATTGAAATTTATCCCCTGCACGCTATCTCAATCTTCATATTTCGTAATTAGAAATCTGTGATCATGGATGCATAGATGCGGGCTACAAATAATTGCAATTTTTTACAATTTCTGCGGCATTTTCAGCTTCATTACAAAGTAAGCAAAAACATCTTTGAGAATGAAAACTATTTACTGCCTATATTTTTTTCTTAGATTATGAAAGACTGACGATCTTAACGTGTGTAGTTTCCTTATACGGGATGATTTTAAAAAACCGACTGGTCTAGCCTATTCCAAAAAGACCAAACCTTTTTGTTAAGCAAACAGATAAAATATCTCTTGTATAAGAGTCATCTTTCGAAAACTGCTTGTCCTATGAGTAATTACGTATAGCAAAGGCAAGTTATTATTTCAACCTTTGACACAATGAGCAAAGACGTTGTGAAGTTTCAATAAGCAAGTGGGACGTTTTGCTACGCGATGAACATATCAGCGAATTCGGGGCATTGTACGGCGATTTTAAAAAAACAATGCACTCTGAAAAAGCAATTTTGTTTTGTCAAAAGCAACAAAAAGTTATCATGACAAAGAAGAAGCGCAGAACTCAGTGTCATTTGGGAAATTGAAAGACCGCCACATCATTACAGTGGGAAGCTGTTCACAGATAGGGTGATCGTGCTTGCCGTAGTCACTGCTGGTTATCTGTTTGGATCTTATTTTACTCCTATGGTGCTAATACAAATAGCGCCAACTACTGTGCTACTCCATGAAGACATGTAAGCTGTACTTGGTCATCACCAATTCCAATATTATTAGCTACAGCAGGATGATGCCACGCCTATACTGCGGTGAACACTCGAAGCTTTCTTCGTGGTTTGGTTGGTGAGCACCTCATCGGTTCCAAGTTGACTTCATATTGGCCTTCTCAATCTCCGGATTTATCACTGTGTGATTTCTTCCTTTGGTGAATGCTGAAAATTTTCGTTTACCAACCGCATTTCTCTACGACAGTGCATTCAATAAACATTTACAGAACTACGATCCAGTAAAGGATTGAATAACTTGCATTTGCTATTCGTAATTGCTCATGCGGTCTTTAAGCAGTTTTTATAAAGATGAGTATTATACAAAAGAAGTTTCATCTGCTTGCTTGACTCTCACCGAAGCTCATCTGAAGTAATAAGTATCTGATCCATTATTTTTAAATACGTAATCCATATTATAATTCATGTGTAATTCATCAAGAATGCAAACAATCTATCAATCAAAGTTTAGTATATTATTTGCTTATTTTATTTCTAAAGTTATTAAAAAATAGATACCGTGGCAGCCGTTATTAGTTGACGGAGTACTTTTGTCTTATGAATAATTCAACTCAACATCTCCTCGTCATTTTTCTCATATTTCATCAAGATGCGAATCTACAGTTCACTAACTGTGGCTCCATCTTGCTAGAAATTATGAACTACCTTAAAAACGTTAAAAAACTTTCAACTCAATATTTAAACCTTCAACTTAAAAAAGTAGACCCAAAGTCCTGCGATATTTCAGAAAATCTCGAAATTCTGTAAATTGAAATTTGAATATGCCGCATTTCAAATTACACAATTTTTAAAATGCATTTATTCCGAACTTCCTAAATATGAGCCACTAGTTGCATAAAACTATTTTCAGTGGTTAATGTCTTGGGTGTTCTGAACATAGGTATTTATTGAAAAAATATGCAGTCAGGAAATGTCGGATGTTCTTAGATTTATGTTAGAAAGAGAGAATTGCTCAGATATCAATAGAATTATGAATTGCTAAAAGTGTTATCGCATTTATCAACCCCCCAGCTTCAATTATTATAATTTGGTCCTTAACAGCTGAATGCTGCACGTGATGAAGTGGCCTCAGAGGCTCCGAAAGTCGACACAAGAAAAACGACTATCCCACACATGATTAACCTCAATGAAGATGCTATGCTATCTGGTGTAATTTCCCATTTCTTCGAGAAGGAACAGACCACGATTGGTAGATCTGACGCTGATCCAACTCCAGATGTCTCTCTCAAAGGTCTAAGTATTTCAAAAGAGCATGCAATCATCACAAAACAAGATAATAATGTGGTGGAAATCAAGCCAGGTTCTCAGGTAAGAAACAGATTTGTTTGTCACTTCGAAACACTTCAAGTCACAGTGGTTAGACATTCCAAGGGATCACTAAGTGATCAGATAGTACTATTTCTCAATGGAAATTAAATACAGCAAACCGGCACTACTGTATCTTGATAGACATCCACTAAGTCGAACGCCCCTTATCTTGAATATGTTTTCCAGAACAACGAAATTTAAGGTAAAATGGCATCTATAATTATCTTCATTTTTCAAGCATAAAGTGAAAGCACTCCCTCTTTTTTATAATCGTCTATTGGTCTGTTGGTAAAGGTTAAAATAAAATAACATGATAGTACCCTGACGTTTCGTCCTGCAAGGACTTGTTCACAGGTTTGACAACCTTCATCAAGATGCGAATCTACAGTTCACTAACTGTGGCTCCATCTTGCTAGAAATTATGAACTACCTTAAAAACGTTAAAAAACTTTCAACTCAATATTTAAACCTTCAACTTAAAAAAGTAGACCCAAAGTCCTGCGATATTTCAGAAAATCTCGAAATTCTGTAAATTGAAATTTGAATATGCCGCATTTCAAATTACACAATTTTTAAAATGCATTTATTCCGAACTTCCTAAATGTGAGCCTGTTTGACAACCTGTGAACAAGTCCTTGCAGGACGAAACGTCACGGTACTATCACGTTATTTTATTTTAACCTTTACCAACAGACCAATAGACGATTATAAAAAAGAGGGAGTGCTTTCACTTTATGCTTGAAAAATGAAGATAATTTATCACCTCCCGTGCATCGTCATCAACCATCTTAATTCAAGGCATCTATAAGCTGAACGCACCTAGTGTATTATTGCACAGGGCGCAGCCAAAATGTGAGGATGGTCATGATTGCTATGCAAACTTCGTGGACTCTGTCAAGCTTATTCAAATTTGCGCTCAAAAGCTTGCCGAAAGAAAATTCCTTTACACCACGATTGAGTTTAAATGACTCAATAAACACGTTTACTCAAATCAAATTTCTCACAATTCAAAATTTCGCTCTATTGACAGTCAGTCAAACTGAAGAAGAATGCGATATATATTCCAGCCATCTAGCCATAATCTGACCTCAAATACAACCATTTATCGCCATTATCCTATTTTCTCGAATATAAACCGCGGGTTATATGATTTTCTTGGGAATCTGGTGCGTGTTCTATTTGCAGGCGGGTTGCATGCAATGGGTTTTTATTTGTTGATTGCAAGTCTTAAATTCGTCCTCAAATTTTCTCGATGAGATGCTTGGCTACAGTAAATCTATTTCCCAATTCAACCGGCAAGACTGTGAGGCAAACCCTAACGTTGAATCAAAATGCTGTAATCCAACGAAAAGAATCGTTGAGTCTCTCTTCTTAGTTATGACTATCTGAGGCTGAGTCATTGGAGTCACAGACTTATATGCTTCTTTTGAATGATATAAGCATTCAACATTTTGTTTTGAAGTCTTGTTAGCTTTATATTCAGAGATTTTTGATTTTACCATGTACATTTGTTGTTATCAAGATGGTAATAACTGTAGTAAAGATTTTTCAACTAAGTGGCATTACGTTTTTTCTTACAAAAGTATGACAACGTTCCAATGGGCTTGTATGCTGTATTATCAACATGCAGGCATTGATTGGAAATCAATGACGTATTCGGTTTATCGATCTCATTCGTAACTACTATCTATTTGCCGCTATTTGGACAATCATTTATTTGATTACTGAAAATTTACATGAATCCCACTCTGATGAATATGAAATGATAGTAAAACTCGCGAAAAACACTTAAATCAAAATTTAGATGCAGGCTATATTCGAGGGCCTGTTCTATTCGAAAAAATACGGCATGCAATTTGATGATTGAACTGTTGTAAAAGCGATCGTTTGTTAATGGAAATAACTGGCTTAATTGGTAAAAATCTGCTTTAATTTACATGTGCGTTCACAAGTACCTTGGAGCGTGTTCTACAATGTTAAAATGCTTAAAATATATGTTTTCCATTTCGCAGCTTGAATAGTTCTATGCTCAGCAATTAGGGGTGATATAAGGAAGCGTTTGTTTGTTGATGCGAAACTTGCTGATTTGTTGCTGAATTTTCACAAAATTTAGAAACGTTTTCATATTAAGTTATATATATTAAATAATATAATACATTTCATATTATTTCATTTTCATTTTCACACGTAAGCATATTTTTGATGAAGTGGTTTAGACCTCTATGCGTTTTCATGAGTGAAAGATTATAGAAAAGTGGTTATTGAAAGGCAATTCATAATAAAAATTATTGAAATCGTTTGTTGATGGAAATATTGGCAGAGTAGTTGGTGAATCTGCATCATCTACTGATATAGTCTGGTCACCAGCACGAGTTTCTTCTTAAGGGTACGAAGCTTGAGACTTCCGCATGATGTCACCCTATCACAAATTCGATTCTGGAGTCTCAATGCTTCAAGACAGGATCAAAGAAAACGCATGTAAACCCAATGGGAAGTAGGGTGAGGTTTTCGGTAAAAATGACATCCGTGTTATTTCTGAGTAAGTGAAAAGAACTTCACTTCCCCTTCATTTTTGGCTAGGAATTTATTCAAATCATGAACTCAGTTGCACATCAATGAAGCTGTGCAAGCCTCCTAATGTTGGCAAACACAACATTGTTGCTAATTTTATCCTCATCTAACCACATTCTCACATCAGGGATGTCTATGAATAATGTTATTCATAGACATCCCTGCATGCATCTCCCATCTGAAGTATCATTGGCACATAGATATGATAGGCAATAACTTGTAGATACCATGTCAAAAATTATGGCTCTATAGACTTCGCACTTTTCACAAAATCGGAGAATACATGAAACAGGAGAATGACAATAAAGTTTATGTGAAATTTCATTAAATCTCATTGTTTATTGAGGCCTCATGCATGTCATATATTTCGAATAGACACGTGAATTCAACTGGAAAATTCAAGGTTTTCCACTAACTAGATTTTTGACATGCTTATACGCGATTTCCTCTACTACAAGATTCTTGAAAACACTGCAATCTGTGGCAGGTTAAAATATGTTTTGCGCAAACCTTAATGTCAGAAAATTTTCCTGAGTTGGTGGATCAACAGGACCGCTTAACTACTTTAAACAGCAGTATTTAAGCCCTCATAAACTTTTCTAAGTTACATCAAGTTAATAAAGATTGGTAAAATTCCCAAAATACATGCATTTCTGTTTAGTTTCTTAAAGTACCAACCTGATGACCTTGGTGAAAGTTTGGCAGAGACCTTGGTATACAAGCCGTCGACAAAACGTGCAATCGCATTTTTTTGTAAAAGTCTTGTGATATGAATTCAGTTATGATATGCTCAAAATCATCAGGACTTGGACATTTTATTGATGTTATTCTGGGCATAATTGCCTACAATGAGACGTTTTCTCACAAGAAGATCACAGCTGGATAATTGTTGAGAATATCACAACATCTGACTATCAGGTGATATATAATGATAGCTACTATCTTTCACTGCATCAGGTCGTAGTCTCATTCTGTCTCATGCGTTCTCAACGTCTTACCACGTCATTCTGCTACTGTAGTGTCTTCTGATTAACTCTTTGAATAGTTGTGAGGATTCAGAATGATATTTAGTTTTCTCATTCGCCAGGGCACGAAGACAAAGATAAATGGTTTACCTTTGACTGGCACTCGAGATCTCCATCACAAGGATCGTATTCTCTTTGGATCCAACCATCTCTACGTCTTCTACAATCCCCTGAATGAGGACACATCTGGAGAAGTACCAGAGAATATCGATTGGGATTTTGCGCAAAAGGAAATCGCCGAAGCCAAGGGATTTAATACTGGCGGAAACGCTGCAGGCTTATCTAAAGGTCAGTGCTAATTATACTCTACTCAGAGAATAATTTTGAAAATAATCATCGTACGTGTGGCTTCGCAAATTATTTCTGATTGACCCTCTCATTCTTAAGTTATTTTCAAAATTGAAGTTTTTCATGAAATTTTTTCAGATGCAGTATGCGAGTATTCTAGGCGTTCTAGATATTTTTGTCACTATTGGATCAACATTGCTCCATGTTGTCTCAAACGATGCGCGTCGAAATGTCCTCAAAAGGACACAATGTGCATGAAAAGGTTATTGAATAGTGGTCAGAATATGTTTTACTCATCTATCAGCTCCAAGTAGTCGCATATATCCACAGAAGTAATTTCATGTCGATTGAAGAAGAAAGAAACTTCATCGACTAATAAATTTAACCCTTTCATTCTTAAATTATTTCCAAATTGAAGTTTTCTTGAAAAAATCGCTCTCAAATGCAATTTGCGAGCATTCTAGACATCGTACCAGGTTTGGAGTGGTGCCATAAGAATCGCATTGATCTCCTCTTTCCTTTGGCTATAAAGTTTTGCCGCTATGGGATTCCTGCGCAATGTTGTGCCAAAATATGCAGGTCGAAATGTGCTCAGAATGACACAATATGCATGAAAGGGTTAATGTAAAAGAACACAAAATACCAAAATATTTCAACGGTAGGGTTTTACATGTATAATTCAAATGAAGTACTTACTTGCAAAATACCGAAATATTTCATGAAATTTACGAGTGTGCATGTTTCTACTTGCATCAAAATATTTTTGAATTGCTCGTGTGACTTTAGTTGTTGAATATTTTTCAAACAAATGCAATTCAATAAATTGATTAGCAGTGCAGTGTAACACGCCTTATTTTATGCATACTCCATGGTAAATAATTTTCAAAAACATTATGACGTAAGATAATGGTTTTCTTATCAAGTTAAATTACTAAATCAACGGAAATATTACCTACTACGCGAAGTAATGGATACAAGTATATGAGTCACCACCAAATTTAGTTGCATGTGTTAATGATACTGATGTGAAATAATATGTAGCTTTGAGAATAGTAATTTCAGGGATCTTTGTACATCCCTTCAAATGGTATTTAGTCGTAGTAAGCTCATGGAGTGTCTTACGGTTCCGATGTACAGTAATATCCCGATGTATGCAAATGCTCCAGGAAAATCTTACGTTAAGTGAATCTGTTTATATTGAGGCAAAGAACCATTGGGAAATGCGGGATGTTCTCATAACCTAATGATTTTTGAGGTCAACAATATGTTTATTGTGTTTTAAAAGTAGCTATTTCAAACTCTGAATTAAAGAAAAACTAATGATCCGTAAACGTTATGTTCATCTTTTCATCATAGAATGTATTCATTTGAAGTTTTAGAAATGTAGGCTTACACTATGTCGATGCATTCTAAACACATAAAATATTCCAGGGTGCCAGTTCACGGGGGTAGTGGGGACATTTAGTAGAAAGATGTCCTTGGTCGTGAGCAATTTTAGCAGCAACTTCCTTATCATCCGTAGACCCTACGTTTTGTCCTCCTGTACTCATCAATGAAGTTCGAAATAGTCTAAACTATGATATTCAGAATGCTTGGTCAATCTGAACGAGCTATTGCACATTGAGCTAATCTGCCGTGAGGCTGGTAATCATAAAAGAGTGCACAAAACCAGTTCGGTTAGGCTTAGAAAAAATAGCAATTGTAGTTACATGTACATGTACATGTAGGTGTTTCTCAGTTCAATATCTCATAATATTATATTATCTCATCATATAGCAGTGATTGCATGAAACGAGGTATTGCAGGGAGATATGTTTTTCATAGCTACGTGCAGCGGAGCATTATACTGTATTTCTATACAAACAAGTCGTAAGTACTTCTTGTATATTTGTCATTGAACTCTCCGAAGAAATTCATCACATTTTATCGACCTACGTGTATATTAATTTGCCATAACAGAAGTCGATAGTGTTATAGCTCTCTACAATTGAGACGGAATATTTTTTCGATATTTTAGATCAGCAGATTGCACAGGAACAGATTCTAGAGATTCTTCCAATGGTAACAGAGGTCAATGCAGTATCAGAGGAGCTGGACAAACAGAGATCTTTTGAGGTTGTGCTTTTATCCGCTGCAGCTCAAGAAGGTGCTTACGGAGAGGAGAGAGGCACAAAGTAAGTCGCAGTCGAAATACAAGATGAAAGTTGCCAATATAATTATCATTCATTTAAGGAATTGATTATGAGCAGAGTATCCAAAATATAACTAAGATACTGATGCCAGTAAAAGCATTATATTGCGTCACTTAGATCTACAAAGTAAATGCCTCAGTTCTTTATTCGATACGAGTCAGCATGAAAGTCTACATTGCTGAATTTAAAATGTTTTTGTACAGCACATTTTTAAAAGCAGTAGGTTTAAGCATGAGATAGGTCCATTGCAAACACGAAATACGATATTTGATGCTTGGATCATCAAATTCTGACAGCAAGTTCGGCATTTGTACAGAAAAATAAGACCGCACCGATTCATATATTTTAAGACTGAAGTAAAATATAAATTCAGAACACGAGGCCTTTCGTCAAATCTAAGCCGTGTTGACGCGGAGCTGGTGTTAATCACAGGAACATAACTTAATATCGTGAGACAAGGACACTAAGATAGACGGTAATTGGACAGCAAAGCTATTGTCTTGTATGCCTGAGGCCAATCGCGAGCTGATTCTCGACGCACAGGTCAGCAGCAATCGCTTGAATGGCTAGAACTTCCATGACATAAAGTACACTTTTAACATCAGATCTACATAAATTAATGCGTAATTAATTCGTAATTCTTGATATTCATTTTCTATCTTTTGATTATCCTCCTTCGAATCTGTAAGAGATGTATTTCAAACATGCTAACTATAATATATTTCGCACCTATACAGAACTGTTGAAAATAAGGGATTGACATGATGCATTGCTTATGTTAGAGGGAATCCCGGAGGCGTGATCATCAGTCCTCCCTCTAACATAAGCAACCTAAACAGAAAGTTGAACAGCAACAAATGAAAGCGTTACAATTACTCTATGGCTACAATGATGAATGCTTCTCATTATGACATCACGCTTAAATGTTCAAGTTTCCATTATTTCTATCTCAGGAAACAAACGAATGTAAAAGTGTATTCTTAATGTTGGAATTGCGGTTGTCATAAGACAAAGATTTCATTCTAGATACTGAAATTTTTCACCAAAGTATCTGCAGATATAGACTTTTCTAGGCATTGTTGTTACTTTCTACAAGCTAGCAACAAAGAGTGATGGTGTGATGTCCTAACCATAGGATTTGTGGTTACCACAGAATTAGATTCATCTGCCCGCGCTTCGGTTAGAAAGGAAGAATTGTACGTAACCTTAATATCGAAATGATACATCATCGCAGAATTAAACAACGTGCTCCTTCTCGAATGGATAATTCGTGTATCACTTACTATTGGAAATGGCAAACAGAAAACTGTCAGCAGAGGACACCAGAGCCAGTGACAGATGCGTGCGTGCTGTGATATCACTTCGCACACACCAAAACACACATCGATGCCTGACTTCGATTCAATGTATGCACTATACAGTGAGCAATGCCGAGGAGAGGATGTGAAGTCATCAAGTGAACTAATTTTCGTACGCCTGCTACTTTTTTTAATAATGATCGGAAGGGCCGACATTATGGAGAAAACTTGTGCGCAATGATCTGAATTCCTCGAAACTGAAGGAATTTTGGCAATCGAGGCACTTTGCTGGAACTCACATTATTCCGCAAGCGACGCACGACTTTTTTTCCTATCTCTGTAAGGTATTAGGAATTCCTTTTTGCCCACTTAATAGGTTCCTCGACGTGCCGTCAATTTCATATTAATCACACTTCTAGCAAACCGAAGCAGATAAACAAAATATTTAATTCTGTGGTGGTTACAGATTTGTTTTATATAGTTACAAGGTTATTACAATTATGACTTTTCGCGATTTATAACTGTATTTTTAACTAAGAGGACATTATAGATCAGACATACGTTATTTTTGTCAACTACTGAAATAGATGAGGCTAAACTAGCATACGTGTATATGTAGATGGCTGGAAGAACATTACACATGATGTGATATTTTGCTTCATGAAAATCCAATATTTTCTCTATAGAGTAATGGTAAAGATGAAGAACTTGTTAAACGACAACACATGGCTGTGGGAGCGAGGGAAATTCATGAATCGGCGATTTATGATGCAGGTAAACTCTTGCAATTATTTGCAACATCTGAATTATTGGAAAATTAGTTTGTTTTCAGGAAATGTATCAACGATTTTTGGATGGAGAAGATGTCTCACAGATCCCTAAAGAAGAAGATCCATTCTGGGAGCCTCCAGAGGATCTCCTTATCGGTACTACCAACGTTTTCCTTCAAGCATTAGGTTACTGCCTAGATTTTGATGACAAATTGACCGTGACCGATTACAAAGGTGGCGAGGAAGGATTCCTGTACACCACTGTGACGCCATGTGATGAGAAAGGTCGGCCTCTTGATGAAGACAACTTTGTTGATGAGCCGCAAGAGTTATTGGATAAACCTTACAGCTTCAAGGCAAGTGAAATTACTCGATGGTTTTACAAGTTAGGATAATTCTCGCTTGCCTTACTCTTCGTGCTTCTTCTTAGTCAGCCATCGACTGCTGATTACTTGATGCCTTTAATAATGGCATCATTTGATTCATAAGATTAAGTAGAAATTAAAGAGCGTCCTTTAGAAGAATGGACGAATGAGTAACAAGAATTGGCACACTGAATTTGGTATACCTGAGCACAACACGCTCTTCATTATGAACATAGATTGACAGAAAATTATGTTGTATTAAACATACTTCTCTGGACCGACTCGTAAATGTATATATATATTTATACATTATAGCAAAACTGCGAAGCAACAGAGAATGTCACATTCTTCTTAGTGGTGTCAACCCTAACCTCGTTACAACACAGGCAGTTTTCTTTTCAGTCAATTACTTTATAGACGCATTTTTGGCTACTTTATCTCATTACCTGCACGTTTTCGATATAAACCTAACACAGAAACACTTATAATTCATGTTCAAATCTTCAAAAATTTTGCCCAATTGCTTCCGATTTCAAATGTAGTTCTTATTGATGTCCTTATTAGCTTGCTCAGCTTGTAGTTTAGTTTAGCTTGTAGTCTACAGCTGTCAGCGACTCTTTATATATAAGCATGGAATTTTGCATATTCAATGAATAGATATGACTTCTTGATTGGCTTCCTCTTCATTATTTGTAAGTTAATATACAGGGTGGCCCAGATATACATGTAGCTTGCTAGTTTCAAAAGCATGTAGCTTCAAGTAGAACAAAGATACTCTAATGCAACATGTGTCATTGTAAAGGTAAAGACACCCCATTTGTTCTCCAAAAATACATCTTGACTTATCTTAAATTTTTTCCCATATATACTGTAAAACATTTTGCCATTTTCTATAAAAGTCAATTTTTTTATGCAAGACCTGTTTGAAAGAGCAAGAGAAGTAACTGTGTAGCAAACGTAATAAGTAACAATGATTCACTCAGTTATGTATATTACATTGTCCATTAACCGCGCAATCAATTCACATTCAAATTTCAATGAACAATCGATCAAAAAAATCATTGCAAGATTGAAGTACGAGTCAGTGACATTTCTGTTCAATGATGAGTGAAAGATTCACACCACAAGAACGTTTTCCAATTACAGCTTGGTATGAGGTGTAAAGTTCCCCAATAATTCTAGGAAGACATTTCCGATAAAGGTTTGACCGTAGCTCAAGTGCTCCATCTTCTTCTACGATTACGTCCATAGGTTTATCAGAGGGCCTCCAAACATGGAACGCTTCAAAGTCTCCCGAAGTCAAGACCGCAGGAATCGAAACTAGAAAATGTAAAGTTGCCAAAGGAGAACTGTGGTAACCACCCAATGACATCAACATGAAGAGCATCTCCTGAGCTAGTTCTTTCAGGGTCAACTGTACAACGGATTGTCCATCAAAACAACCAGTACCCTTATAAACTCAAACCTGCGGTCGGTGGATTAGCAAACAATTTGCGGAAGACTTTGGCCAGGCTTGTGATTGTGCTTCTATACGTTATGTTATTAGGCTCTAAAAATGCTTCAACTTTATCTCAACTGGCTTTAGATGCAAGCATTCAGCTACTAGATGGAGTCCTGTGAACGGACAGGATCAACCTCCATCTCAGTGACAAGATCAACAGACAACTGTCGCTATTGGAGCTTCAACAACCCAAATTTCAAAACAGCGGAACCCTCTTTTGTTAGGGACATCAGAATTACACCTGTAGCGACGTTTCGCAACAAGTCGTAGAGATGAAAATGACGGAGGACATATCGAATGATAGTCAACATGAATCATGTTGAATGATAGCATTACTGCTAGATATGTTAATTTTTTCTTTCTAATGCTTTGCTTTTTAACTTGTATCCTTTACTTTTTCATGGAAAACTGTAGCGAAATGATATAACATCATGTAAAACAAGTCATATTAAATGAAATGGGACATCTTGGGCTTTAGAATGACATATCGTGTAATGCGACAGGTAGGCCACAACTCGAATTAGATGGATTTGAAAATAGTAAGCTATATCTGGGCCACCCCGTACATTAAATGCTGAATCTTCGCCTTGAAACATGCAAAAATGACTGGTAAAATGTACAACCCATGAAGGATCACATAAATCATGGAGAGCTGCCTCAATGGGCGGAAACTATGAAAGCGAGAAAGCATGAAATTCATTTGCCTATTGTACCATTCTCATCGACTACTCATGAATTTGGGCTTGCGCCAGTATCCATAACTGTACTGAGTGACAATCGTTCTGCACTCATTGAAAGTGTGCAGAATACCATTCTTGCAGGTTATATGCTAGATCAACCCAACAGTTGCATAGACGTAAAAAATACATGGAACCTTGATTCAATGGATCAAATCTCCGTAGAAAAGAATTTTATGTTACAAGTACTAAATGCACTGATTTCTGTGCTTCTATTCTTCTACCCCCCACATTTTCAATTTTTCCAAATTCATCAAAATTCGTCAAACTCAGTCACATTGGATTTAGAATAGACTTGACCTGTCACTGCATGATAGTACAACATCACTGAGAAGTCTTACTTGAACAATGGGATGAAGGATTGGTCCCTTGGATACTCAGTCAGAATACAAGGTACAACTGTGATCATGAACTTCGTGGGATTGTTGTCTACAGACAGTGACGAGCAGTTGTCTAATTCTGAGGCTGTGGATGTTCTACAAGTCCGATAAGAAGATTTTTACACACTCAACGCTTTTGCGACGGTAGTGAGACTGCCTTTTGGAGCAAGATAATATCGTTGACGATGCAGCACTCACCGGTGTCATCAACAAAACAAAAATGTGTTGGAAATAATAGAAGCACCCTGATTTCTTTTCAGTGAGACCATTTTTTCATTGTCAAACTTAGATTAATGGAGGAATCATAATATATAATAATATGAATTATAAAATATGACTAACAAGTTTCAGATCATTGTTCATTTTCTTTATGTTTGGAGGATCCCAAATTGTTGATGAAGCAAGAGAAAACCCCTTGTTTTTTATCAGACGAAGCTTTTCGCCACAATACCCGTGGACATGATCACGGCAATTGATGTATATTTGCATTCAGCATAATTTTAATTATTACGCGGAATCATAGATTTACATACTCAGCCCATACTTTTTATACTTCTTTTTGTATAAAAGTTGTAGTATAAATAATTTCTACAGTCATACTTTTTTCTATATTTGAGGTTTGTCCACTATGCTTGACAATGATTTCTACTGTGATTATGAAAAAATATACATATTCTATTCTATTTGGAAGATGCCCTGACTAGTCATTGTAGATTTTGAGTTGGAAAGAGTCAGATTTTTAAAGATATTAATTATTATTATTTTTCGTTTCAAAATGTAAAAAAATTTTCGATTTCCATCCAGCAATCATCTTCAAGTACAAAAGACTAAGGTTAGTAGAAGTTCAAGATACAAGTAATTTGAAAATGGTATTGATATTAATATAATCACTAGTATTAGTAACATCACTTTCAAATTACTTGTATTTTAAACTTCTACTAGCCCTAGTCTTCTGTACCAGAAGATGATTGCTGGATGGTAATAGAAAAATTTTGTATATTTTGAAAAGAAAAATGATAATTAATAACTTTGAAACCTGACTCTTTGCAACTTAAAAACTACATTCTCTTCTATTCAGCCTGAACATAGAATGTGTAGGTGCCTAAATTAGATTTACTTTAAGCTATTTTTACACACAAACCTATCAACAAAGGAAATCGCATCATCCCACAGATGTCCAATATCATGAAATGTTCTATTACCATTCTTTCATCTTTCTACTCCAAATGGCCTCTTTGATCAATCTTTTGTAATTTACTTCGACACGATGTTTTATTTCTTTTCTTGATGTTTTTGAAATTGATTTTGTGGTTTTCAGTCATTGAATGATGGACTATTTCTGATTTATTTATCTCCATTTCTTTTATAAGTCTCTTCTGTTCCTCGGTTCTCTTTTCCAACGGTCTTGATGTCCCACCAATATATTTCCATTCACGCTCTTCACAAACTATTTCGTACACACTTTCAAATTGTGAAGCTGGACATGCTCGCTTTCGTACTAAAACATCTTATGATTTGTGTGGATGGCAAAATCGATACTTATTCAATCGTTTTCGTGTTCTTTTCTCATTTTCATTGTTTTTCAGTGCTCCATTCAAATGTTCTAGCTAGCTCTTCATCTATTTTATCATCAGAGCAGATAGTAATTGCTCTCTTTCATAGTCTGTTGACAATGCCAATAAAAACCGATGCCAGGATTTAGCGGTGAGATATAAATCTGCGTATGTACTTTCCATAAACCGAAAATTCAAAAGACGCAGATATTCTTTTTATACAGACATCTAGGAATGGAAGGGAGAAGTTTTTCCGTGTCTTAGTTGTAAATTGAATGGAAGGTCGTACAGAATTCAAAAAGTATCGAAATCACAATCCAAATGTTCTCAAAGTAGAAAAATGTCATCGACATATCGAAAAAATAAATTGGGAAAATATCTGTTGTTATATATATTGCACTAGTAGCAGCCTTCTTTTCAAAAAATGACATATATAAGTTCGCGATGGTTGGGCGTAATGGTGAGCCCATATCCACTCCATCATTCTGAGAAAAGAATTCTTCGTAAAATTGAAAGTAGCCATTTAACAGAGCAAATAGAATTATGTCAACCGTCAATTTAACTGGTATCTTTGTCCTTTCTGAAAGAGTATTATCATTTTTTAGGAGATTACAGATGATTTGTTGACTTTCATCTAGTGGGATATTAGTAAACAAAGAAATGACTTCAAAACTGACCGATTATATTCGTAGTTCCATTCAAGGCGTTGAAGAAACTGATTTGCATTCTTAACGTTGGTGCGTGTTAGTAACATGTGATTTAAGAATATCAGAAAGGTATCTAGATATGTTTACAAACATACTTCCTGTCATGCTCACAACAGTCGAACAACAGTCACAACTGGTCGAAGAAGGTTTTTAGCTTTATGTGTCTTAGACATACCATGAGGAGTTTGAAAATGTGTGGGACATTTTGTATTGAAATCTAGAAAGGATAAACAACTTCGTTTGACATACTTCCCAATTTCTGATGCATTTCACGGCGCAATGTTTCTCCTGGATCTTTCTTTAATTTCGTGTACGGACCGGTTCTAATAATTGTAGAAAGTTTATTAATTTTTTTCACAACGACAGTAGATTTTCCTTTATCTACAGGCAATATAATTGCACTGGAGTCATTCCTTAATTGTTAATCGTTGAAGAGCTTCGTTTTCATCTTAAGAAATGCACTGCACTCCGGCTAAGAGTGAGAGTTTTCAGAAGTCACTCCGCGTAATTGGGAGAATCTTTTTGTTTTTTGATAATGAAGCTATTGTTTTGCAACTGCTGTCTTTTCGAATTACTCGTACATTGGTTTTGGCTTTGAAATTTCTACTTGAGATTCAATCGGTAATTTATCCTGTTTAATGATATTGTCATCATCTATCATGCTTTTAAGGCAACTTATCTTCGTTCTCAGATGTTCTTTTAGTAATCATAGACTTTGATGTTGTCGTTCAATTTCTGATTGAATTATTTTTTGAACAACCAGCCATTTTAGCTCTTTATTGAAATTTAAGCAACTTGTTAAGTGGAACCGAGGTGAACGTGTAATTAGCTGCTTCATAAGACAGTCTTTCATGAATGTGATTTTTGATTCTTAACTAATACAATTCTCGTTATCCTGTAAAATAGATTTAAAATTCACCACACACCTTCCTCCGTGGGTGTCTCTTAATTGACAAATAGGTTTTGGATTGTTGCTGATTTTTAAATCTATTATTATCTATTTTTATGGTGATCTATGTTTCCACCTAAAATTTGAAATTATGTTGAATGTAGACATACATCAGTTGCCGTGATCATGCCCAACGATGTTGTCAACTGCCAAAAGCTTCGTCTGATAAAAAACAAGTATTTTCTCTTGCTTCATCACTAATTTGGGATCCTCCAAACAAAAAGAATATAGAAAAGAAAAGTGAGGCTTCAGCGTCACTACTCTCCCACTGGCAGCTTGGACGGTTGTTGACTTTGAATAGAACGGTAAGATACTTTCAGTCCGGATTTCCTTCCTCCCGACTTCCACTGAAACTTTCTGTGATCGACCTCTAGACCAAAAGATGGCTACGCTAAGCATTTAACTACTGTGTTCCGGAGACCACCTCTAAGGATACTTGATATCTACTTGTCAGTGGCGTCGCGTGCTCCCAGACCACAGGCCTTCGCTCGGCATTGGAATACTATTTCTATACCAGACTTTTTTATGTTATAACATTAATTTTCATAAAGGATGAATTTTTAATAACAATTTCCCTAACATTTTTTAAGGCAAAGTGAATATGCACCTGAGAAGTTGATTGCTCATGTCGTCTAACCGCCTTATTCAAGGAGCTGAGATTACTATATCCCTTCTATGTATAAGACTCTATGTCCAGACCACATTTTCTCGAGAAAAAAGGAGGAAGTAAGTAAGTAAGTAAGTAATCGTTTATTGTTCCACTACAATGATTCGGTGGACACTTACAATAGAACAGTAACAGTAACATCGATGTCAAAATACATTAATACACAGAATGAGAAGCCAATGGTTAATGAGGTACATAAAAAGGAAGGACAAGAAAGCTTATTTACAAAATCTGATAAAAGATCTGCTGAAGCGTACTGTTCTAGCGAGAGGTGGACACAAGACCGAGCAACTGCGTGAAGACATCTCCCTCACTGGGCGGATCAAAAACAAATCTCTGAGGGGGTGGGATGGATCTGAACTTATAGTGTCAAATAATTTCTCACAGGTACAGTTTGCAGATTGAATAAGCGAAGAGTTCACAGAATGGGACAGTCCAATAATGCGATATACGCGACGCTCAATACGCAATAGGTCATTCAACAAGTACTGGGGTGCATTGCAGAAGCATGCATAGGCATACGTCATGATGGAACGTATAAAAGCCTTGTAACATTTCATCATTAATGCTGCAGAACAGCCAGCACGACGCAGATTGCGAATAATAAAAATGCGCTGTGAAGCCTTCCTCACAATGTATTGAAAGTGCAAAGTCCACTTCAGGTCATCAGAAAAAATAACACCAAGGTAAGAAAAAGAATTGACTTTCCTAACAATCGTGTCACCGAGACGAACTGAGTTTGTTACCAAATACGATTTAGTTATGATATCCGTAACAAAACATTTTGAAAAGTTTATTTCCAGAGAAATAGAATTAGCCCAGTTGATAATGTTGTCACACTCTAGCTGCAAATCATCATCACCAGAATTTCTGAGAAAATGGAGTAATAGAATATCATCAGCATATTGTATGACAGATGAATTCGAGCACACCGGGGTTAGACTGTCAGTGGACAAGGCAAATAATACGGGTCCAATGACGCTTCCTTGGGGAACGCCACTGGGAAGAGACATCCAGTTAGAGCATTCGCCATTAATGGTTATACGCTGACGGCGTTCTTTCAAAAAATCAACAATCCAATTTACAACAAACGATGGGACGGGAAAAGTTTTACATGCACGAATGATGACATCATGATTAAGTCTATCAAATGCCTTGGACATGTCCACTGATAATAGCCTTACTGCGCCTGATGAGGGATCAAGATGTCTCAAAATTTCATGCTGAACTGAGACTAGAGCACAAGACGTACCCGAGCCCGAGCGAGGAATGAAGGCGAATTGAGACTTACTGACCGAGTCCCTGATGAAGGGGATAATCAGGTTCTTGGATACCAGACGCTCAAACACTTTCGACATCGTAGACAGAATGGATATTGGACGAAAGTCAGCAAGTGAATTAGGCTTGTTGCACTTTGGAACGGGATAAACGTTTGCTTCCTTGAATGCAATTGGAATCACTCCAATTTAGAGAGACCAGTTGAAAATCATTGTAATAACCGGAGCTAGAAATGCTGAAAAGTCTCGGAAGATCCAAGATGGAATACCATCAGGACCGCAGGAGCACTTTGAGATTCGAGCTAATTCCGCTTCGACTTCCGAACAGGTGAACAAGATAGGATCACAAACACTCGAATCAGCAACGTAGTCAAACGATGAGGATGCGTCGTAGGTTGAGGAGAAATACGAGCAGAATTCATCAACAGAGAACATATCGGAATTGGCATGCTTGGTGAAGCGAGATACGGTTTTCACTGAGCTCCAGAGTCTTCTCATATTACCAGACTCGACTGCTTCACTCAAGTATGACTCTCGTAGAAATTTGATGTGAGTGGAAACAGTAAACAGTTTCTTGCGTTTCTCACGGCTGGTCAGCCATGTTTGAACTTTGATGCATTAAAATGTCTTGTGCATTTCTTATTTCTTTCTCTGTGAGTACTTTCATTTTTTTAAATCAGGTGTTGGCCTACCTTGCTTGATGACTGTCATCTTTTCAGTATATTCCTTTCGGACGAAAGGCGTCATTATGAGCTCATCTACAGTACTAAACATAGCGTCACATCAATCACGCAAAAACAAATCATGGAATTCTACGGAATCTGGGTGTTCGAGTCAGATGCATTACTCTGCATTCATTGGCAAACGCTCATCATCTGATCACAGTCTTATCTGAACGTCAGTCAGCTGCTATTGTTGACGTAGTGACCTCTCCGACGAGAAACGAAGGACCGGAACAATTGGATTGCGCTTCCCTTTCTATATTTAAGTACCGAGCCTCGATCAAGAATAACGGAGAATTTCATTGTAAAAATTGTAGAAGGCAAAGCATTAAGTCTATCGAGAAAGCCAATATTAGTGCGGGCGCGTGCGCTTGCTGCGTCACACGCACACAATTCTCTTTCGCTCCGTCTGAACACACGACTAGCATGCGTGCCTAATCGTTAGAAGAAAACAGCTGTGATTCGTGCACGCGCAAAACTGTTCACTCTGAGGTTGAGCGTCTGATTTCGAGACGGACAGCTACTACGAGAAGCTATCGAATTTAAATGAAATAAAATGAATGATGACACTTTTCATTTTTTTATAAATGTTGGTAAAGTATTATTTAGGATGCGCCGAAGGCCTTGCAGGTACGGAGAAGACGCCACTGCTACTTGTATACCTTGTGTTCAATGCACACGCAGATGGTGCCTTAATTGTCATCAGCATTACAAATGATGTGCAACATTGAAAATATATACGAATATTTCATAGGTTTACCAAATTATAGTATTTTAGGTAGTCCTTAAGAGGACTGATGACCGTCCCCACAGGCATACCAAGCAAAGTGAAAGTCTTTTTCAATCATAACACACAAATTGAAAGAAAGCTATTTTAAAACAATGAGCGAACGAAAATTACAATTGTCATCCACAAATCTCGACACCGGTGAGTCACGTTTTAGGTTCAGTCAGCAGGAAAACCAACCAGCTTTGCATTTCGGGTCCTTTAATTTTCTGTATGCCCTGGCTGGCGGACCCCCTCTGTAAAACAGCGGACTCTGTGACACCTATTGCACACACCGATCGAAAACTCTTTACATGAAGAATTTCCAAACTTTAGAAGTAAGTTCGTATGTTTACACAGGATATGTGTGGCACCACGACGTAAATCTTCAACAAAATAGCCTCCCTTAACAAGAATATTTACAATCTTCCGTGCCCTTTCAACAAAATATTGAAAAAAACAGTTATATTTTGCATAATGATCTTCATGTTTTGCAACTACGAATACAAACTTGCATTCTCAGGTGGATACCAATACAAAGTTAAGATCATAATAGAAATAGTTTCAGTTTCCATTGACAACTGTAAATTTCAATGAACTTTGCTAACCATTTTATACAGTGGTAAAGAATGACATTTTCGAACTATCAGCGATTCCCTCATTAGGACGTCGTCTTCTGTGTGCTCTGTCTGAAACCTAGGCAAATACACTTGTTCTATGGCATGAGAATGTCATCAACAAACAATTGTGCCATTTGGTCATTGTTTGCGTGGACCTGATTGAAGTAGTTAGTAATACAAAATATGTAACTTCAATCTATTGATTGAACGACACCCAGGACGACCGCTGTACAAGTCAGTCAGTAGAACGGTGATGATGCATTCTGACGAAAAATATTTTCTAGTTACTAATGGCTTTTTGCCATTGTTTTCATCAAAATGCCTTTGAGCAGGAGAATAAACTATACTGAAAAGTCAGCTTCGTGAAGAAAGGTCAATTTCCAGCATGTTTTTTATTTTTAATAAACACTGCAATTAATCGATTTTATTAACAGTTTGTAGCAGCAATCTTTCGCAGATTGTCTTTGGTTAGATGATGACGTTGATCAGTCCATATACTTTTGTATTTGTAGAGGTTTCCTCCAAATGGGGCAGAATTTGATTATGGATGCTTTGCTGGGTCCTATTCCGATCGTATCACTCTCACCTATAATAACTTTCACTGATGTTCGAAGAGTGTCGACAACAGGGTTTTTGTTGGACACTGCAAAACTTTTCAGTCTCAATTTCTTCCCTTCTCTTGGAATGTCAACATTAAAAAAACGATGTCTCACGAAATTAAAAAGTGAATACCATTCAGCTCAAGTTCAGCAATTAGTCCACCTCGTTCACCTTACGATCACGTTCACTTTTCCCTTTCCGTTCATTCACAGTTCATTTCATAAGTTTGAAATTTACTTTGACTTCTCAGTTACCCATCTAAATAATTGAGTCATCGCTTCTTTCACATGTCTAGATATTTCAGTACAAGATAATACGAACTAGAATTTCAAGCAATTTGGAGAATTCCCGAGTTGTAAGTTTACATGGCTTAACACCACCGATACCTACCTCTTTGACATAATGGCGGTTATATGAAGGTATGCTTGTGTAAATCTATCTTTTATAGATAGAACAGCACTACAATTTGCAAAGATCAATCCTATAGCAGGCCTACAGTTCTTTGTCATAAAGTTAAGTTAAATTGTCGCTTCTTTAGTCACAAGATAAGTTCAAGTTCAAGTTTTATATTTACTCACTACAAATGATGTATGTGACAAATAAAATAAGAATTAGTACTGAAGTTTGCCTTATTCATTGGTCTTCCTGCTGCATTCGTCTGGGTGTTCCAAGTTGCTTTATCAGAAACCAACGTCATCATTCAAGATTTGCAGGAATTCTGTATTCTGCATGTTTGTCATCATGAGCGTCAGGCGTCCGACAGTATGGACAAAAATAGCTTAGAGTGAAGCATTCTAACTAGGTAATTTCGGTGAATCATATGTGAACGCATGTGTGAACGTTTAAAGGTAGAAATGAATGGGAGCATTCAACTCCCGTTTTTCTCCGAAATATGCGAGCGCCGTTCAGTTCCAGTTCAATTTTGAAAAAAATGAACGCCACTCAGTTCAAGTTCACGAAAATCGTGAACTAGTTCAATTGGACGGCGTTCAGTCACACGCTGATGACGCATTGCCGGGATTCAGTTTGTTTTCAAAAATCGAAACTTCGTTCTTGGCGCAGAAGAGCGCAGTCTTTGACCATGTTCACCACTTTGAGAGCACAGGTTTTGGAGGAAGAGAAAGATCCTGATTTCTGATGTTATACTCGAGGGAGCTTCATTGATCAGCGCAGGACAGCTTTGCTAAATTCAGTACATCTTTCATGAATTTATGATAATTGTATCAAAAACGAATTGACTATTTAAACGTTAGGGTTCATCATAAATTATCATTAATGAAATATTGCTTTTATGTTGTTTAACGATTGCCATTCCATTAAGCGACTGGAGGTCGGAGAAAAACGTTAAGATCATGAAAACATGAGAATTGCTACAGCTTTAGAATAAAGAACTTCATCAAGCATATACTGCTAAGAAAATGAGAGTAGATAGCGAAAAATGCTAATAGTCGAAAGGAAAGTAAAATTACAACAGGGGTCAGAACTCCTTCAACATGCTATCCAAATCATGCATTGTTGTGAACAGGCACTCAAATCAGTATAAAATTAATTAGGATAGTTTGTAATCATTTGTGCAATTGTATAACGTGCATGCTTGCTCGAAGATAACATGATTATTCAGTGAAATACAGTTGTTTCCTCACATTTTCAGATCAATGTGAGGCGCCTGGAAGTCATCAAATCTCGCTACAATAAAGGGTTAAAGGTGCGCTATCAAGTCTACAAAGATCAGGAACCAGTCGAAACTCCAATGATTTACGATACGTTAGAACCTGAATTTAAATACACCAAAGTATTTACGTTCGACAAGATGACTCCTGACCACTTAGAATTCTTTGAAAATGGTTGTATTACCTTTTCGGTCTACGCCAAGCAGGAGGATGTCCTTCCGGACCCGAAGTATTCCAAGATGAATACCAAGGTTAGTAAACCCAAATCAATCTATGTATTGTCCATAATTGTTCTATAGATATCATTTTCAAATCATGTTGATAGTGTATGTACATGTAGAGAGTGTGCACAAAAGTGCTAAACTGTTGGAGGTGGGAAAGCTAAATATATGTTTCTGCACGGTATAGCAGGACCAGAATTGTAATCGGATCCGACATTTTGGTTCAACCCCTACTAGGTCCGTTGACCTCCAAGTCCACAGTCAGACATATCACAATAAATGCTCAGGCTCATAAAAAAAACTTATTAGACTTCATTAGATCTACGCAGATTGACTGTGAATGCACATTTATGATAGGTATAGACAGATTTCCAAAAACATCGTTTTATATGGTGACTAAAATACCAGGTTTTTTGAAAAATCGATGTGGCATATTTAGTTCGACATACGTAGCTTTTTTGCAATTGAATGTCATAGATATCCTTAACTATATCTCGTGCCACATGCAGCGATTGGTACTTTCATTGATTGATGAATTAAGAATCCCTTAATGATAGTCTTGTATTTTCCCTTAAACCTGAATTTCTATTCGAGCGCACTATTATTATTGTATTGTGTTTAAATGACCACTATCTGTCTACTTTATCTATGCCCGACATTTTTATGGAAACATACTGATTTATAACTGGTGACTATTCGAATTATGGTTCAAATGCGCTATACATTCGCAGTAGAATCGCATGCAATGCAAATTTGTGATCAGTCTTTTTGCATGCAGGATATACTCGTATTTAGTGGCTGCTATTTAAGTGGCATATGGTCTGGCCACCTTTGAGAATTTTTCATGAACACTGGACAATCAACAACAAATTTTTGTCGCAGTATGTTGAAGAAAATGACAGCTGCTAAGTTAATAAAGGACACCAACAGCATTGATTTACCTGACCGTACTTGTCTGACCCAGGAATCGAACCGGTGAGTGCGGTATCAGAATCAAAGGTAATGCTGTTATTCTCTTTACATATTCAATCTAATACGACAGACTTTTGTTTTCAATGTACGATACACTGACGCAGTCGAGTGACATGCTGGTATGTTGTCTCGCTACAAAATGAACGCTGTGGTGCCTTCTGTCAGCAATAAAAGGACAATAAGCTTTCGATATCACTTAGACATCACTTCTGCCTTCACTCACAATCCTTTTGTACCTCGGCGTGGCCTAGTGAAGAAGGTGCAGGCTCATTTCCACCGCGGACTTTGATTCCTGGGTCAGGAGAGTGGTGTCTTTATTGACTTAATAGTTGTCATTTTCATAGATCAGTGGTTCTTAACCTTGTTGGCGGTACTGAACCCCACAAGTTCCATACATGCATTCATTGAACCCTTCGTAGTTAGAAAAATAAAATGTTCCCTATTTCTTCAAATTCAAAATGTATTTATTTAGCTATAATTGCTATATATACTGTATTAGTGCACAAACTGTACCATGCATCACTTCCACACAAAATCATTGTGTTCAAAGAACGAAACCAAAAAAATATGAATTTCACTAAAAAGCAAAAGCATAATGAATATTTACTGCAAATCGATGTGACTGTTGCCGTTTAGAGACGATTTCAGAAATGGTCGGCTTCACCTTGGCAAGTGCCACTCTAATATCATTTTCACAACAAAGTCTGTTCATTTTCTTCGTTTTTATATCTGCCATCATCGAAGAGGCATTGACTTAACTTGATTTAATTGCTTAGGCTACGATCGCCCCTTGCTCCCACCAGTCTGCTACAACGGCTCCAACTTCCCTTATTCTGAGCTTGGCGTTCTAAGGTGATGATTGGTAGGCCCGTGTCCGTTCGTATTTGGTCTCTCCATCTTTTCGCTGGTCTTCCGCGAGGTCTTGGGTTGGAGAAGTCCTGCCTGAATGCCCCTGAGACATTGTGATTTGGCGGTCTTCTCGCTACGTGGCCAAGCCACCTTAGCCTTCTCTTCAGAATTATATCTACGATGATGTTCAAGGGAGGTTCCGTCTGATGGTTTCGTTCGGAATACGGTCTCGGATGCTGGTTCCATAGATGGCACGTAGACATCTCATTTCGACCTCATCGAAGAGGACTGCTCGCAAAGATATGTTGTAATATACGGTATGAGTACCTCGAGGAGGGCTTTCTTAGCAATAAGAGGGCACGCCACGATTCGTACAAGATTTCGTGTACAAGACAAATATGAGGGCCTATTTCACTGAAAATTTTAGAGATAATAGTACCGAGGATGGCAGATAAGATGACATTTTTGGGAAGAAATAGCGCAGTCAGATTCCATAATTCTCAAGTGCCACTTTCTTTACCAACACTGGATGTATAAGGACTAGAAGCGACGCTTGGGTAGCGTGTCGCTTCTAGTTAATTATTTATATTTTTATGGAGAGAACTAAGTCTCCGAACCCTTGAAATAGACCCAACGAACCCCTGGGATTCGATCGAACACAGGTTAAGAACCACTGTCTTATACATTCGATTGATAATATGTAATGTTCTTTTCTCTTCATCAGGAATGCAAGAAACTGGAAAACAAAAAACTTCCAACGGCTCTCGAAGCATCTCTGTGTGTTATCTGTGTATTATCTCGAAGCATCTCTTCTGTGTATTACAGTTGTATTGTAATCTTACTACACTATGCCTTATTATCAGCAGATTGATGTACTTTTAGGAACTGAATGAAATGAAAGCAATTGAAGCTCCAACACGAGAAGTTGTGAATCTTCAACCCAAGTCAGATAATGCAGCTGAAGTCGGGAGAATGAAGTCTGAACTGTCAACAGTGCAGAAGAAGAACGAAAGACTGGAAGAGAAAGAAAGAAAACTGAGGGTAAATTTTAATTCATTTTACATCAAATTAGTTCATTAATAAGACTAATTCATCCTTGGACTAGTTCAATATGATTCATGTGACTTGAACACATCCCAGATTCAGTTTCCACAAGATTCACCGGAATTGAAAGCAGTAGCTGTCGTGAAATAGTCGGTAATGTAGTAAGATGAATGCTAGATGAGTTTTCAGCTCTTCTTACTACTTTTCTGTAAAGGTCATTTGCCTGGCAGTCATTTTGTTAATCAATTTGGAAAAATCTAGTAAATGGAAAATGGTGCATCTTAATGAACGCCTGCCTCTATTAAGCGCCGCCCTGTAATAAACGTCGCATATAAAAGCAGGCGGTTATAATATACGTCGTGGCGTTTATTAGAGGAAATGCAGTATTCTGATTATCGACAACTTTACAACTTAATTAATACTTAACTTAATTATTAAAATAGATCGATGGCATTGGCTTTGGGCATCTGAAGTGACATTGAATTAGATTGTTTAAGTGCTAAACGAAGAATAGTGGAACCGAGCTGTCTCAGAGCAGCTGGAAATTGGGCTCTGCAATATGTCCATATTCCAAGGAAGGGAGGTTTTCCTTTACTTCTTAAGTAATGCTCCGTATCTTTTGAAATGTTATGTAAGACATCTTTCGTGTGTGAACTTTTTAATGGTGACATCCATTTCATCTGTAAATAGCGATTCAAAAATCACCAATTTTGACTGATTTTCGACGTACAGTATTTTGCAATTTACCAAATTACGGCTATAAATCACCTTGCTGATTGATATTTACGATACCAAACTGATTGAATGCACTAGGAAGAGAATTCGGATAAAGAGATCTGTGCAAACAAATATGAAACACGAAAGATTTTCCTCTGTGAAAAAGAAATTTGAAAGATTTAAAAGTAACCTTTCCAGTACATCTCTGAAATAGTGGGGCCTATTCTGCAGCTTTGCATAGTGTGATTATGGAGGAAAACGATTTGTAGATGCCCAAATAATTCAAATTGGACAAAAACTGACTGTGTAAATGCACTCATTATTGCTAAAATTTTTGATGCGCAGCATTTATATAACATTTCACTTTCCAACACTCTATTCGATGTCCGAAGCAAGGTGGGTAAAAAGGATGTTTAATACGTTTTAACATTGTAAGGATTAAACAGAATCCCAGCAAGCATCGGTGGTTGTATTGCCATTATCATTCCTTTTTCGATCACATGTTTATAAATATCTATAGATATCTAAATCATAGAGTAAGTCCATACTCTATGATCTAAATATTTATGAAAATAATTTTTATAATTTTGTAACATGTCAGGGCCTCCAAGGGTGGTACAGGGCTGCTGATAGTTTGGTGATGGGTGGATTGGGCTAGATTGTTGCTACTCTGGGTCCCACTCGGCATCTTCGGGTTTTTTCTGAAAACGTACACTGAGGTAACTCTGACTCCAGGGGAAGATCTGGTCTTATCTATTACTTAATTCCCATGGCTCCATCGTCCTTTTGATATTTGTCTAAGAAAGTTGAAATCGGATTCTAAACATGTAGGAATCGCGCAGATAATCTAGTAAATGATGCACGAGTATTGTCCATGATCTTTTAAATGATTGCATGATCACTCGATGGATGATCATGTTGATGCAAAAATCTGCAGTTTAGGAAACTTATTCAAAAGGTTTGGTCGAAAATTATCATCAGTTATAAAGTCACTTTACAAGATGGGCTTTCGGCGTGCATTACCTCTTAACCATCTTAACGGTCAATGTTAACGAACATTTCATGATGGGTGTATGATTTTTCGGTTATAGCATTGAAAAAGTCAAATTACTAATCGCTTCTTAAAAAAATATGTTTCAAACAGTGTTTTAAAGATTTTCTTGTGATTACTTGTTTCTTGTTTCATCAGTATTACGTCTTCTTCGATCTTGTAACTTCGAGAAAGTTTCCTGTGTTATTACAGTATGCATAGAATCTAAATGTGATATTATTGGCTGACAATGACATTGAACATCATTCATTTGTGGAAGTTGCGTTTCGTTCTCGGTCGCCTGAAGACAGCCCCCTGTATTGTCTAAAAAGTCTCGTTAAAGCTATAAAAATAATGAATAATAAAAAATCAATTAATGAATATTAACAAATAATGGAATCTATCTGTATGGTTGCTTACCCTATAGAGTTTATTTCATCTCCTACATGTAAAAGTGTTTGATTCTGCAATAGCCTTTATATTTTGCTGGTAACTTTGTTTGCAGGATTTTTTGAATGAATGGAAGGATAAGAAACCGGAAGAAAGGAACGCTGATTCTTTGTACAACGCCATTTTCAACATAACTCGCGGATCACGGAAATTCAAAACGAAAGTTGAAGCAATTACCTCAGTAAGAAGTTGACAAATATTTTCCTTTTAGGGAAACTTTATTTTTAACATGCTCTTCGAACTTTATACAGTGATCAATTAAGAATTCAGAAAATTGTATGTTAATTTAACATAATGAAATTCATGTTATATGCTCGGATAAAACTTACATAAGCCGCATAAAATTAGCTCATTGGCTTTACCCGACATTCATTCTCTGAGAGATCATGAATCCCACTTTGTGGCAAGAATACATGAAACATTCATCTTACTTAATGCCTCATATCTTGTGGCTAAGAAAAGAAAGCTCTCTGAGAGTATATAACTTCGTGAAATTACCGTATTCTCTCGACTAGAACACGCACATGAAATTAAAAGAATATTCACATAATCCGCACCTTTTATATTAAAGCCGTTGCTTTTGGCATCAAATGATGAGTCGTCGAAGGTGCTCGTGGCAAAATTATCAAGACAAGCAATTGCGGTTGTGGTAGACGAACTCTAGGAGAGATTTCCGAATTCCAATATTTATCAATAGCATTCGAAAATGCAGTAGTTTGATTCTCCTCCAGTACCTGTAGATTCGATTGACCTGAGGACTGCACCCAAAGTAGATAGATGTTCACGTATTGAATGCATACAATATAGGAATATAGTATATACCATAAGATGCCATCAAACGGAGTTTTTCTTGAGAACCGATTGTGCGTTCACCAAGCAAAATTTTAGATAACTTGGAAGCGAACAAAAAATTAATGCTTTTCAAAGCCCGTTTGAAAATCCATTTCGTCGCTTTTTGCTATGACTTGTCCCCGATGACTGATGACAGCTTCACCGCTTCCACGTGTGTGGAGCTCATTTCTCAAAGCTTTATATTTCTACTGTTGCAAACTCGTCTTGTCTGCGTTGAAATGGAGCGCAGACTTTTTGCGCTTCGCAGAAAATTCTGGGTGTCAATAGAATTGAACTTAATGAGAACTGGAAACTTAAATGTGCCAAGTCAACCAATATTTTTGACGGTGCTCATGGGTCCTTGAAGATGTTTAACGATGTCCTCGCACATTCTCTGTGTGAGGCCTTTCCCTTCGTCCAAAGAGCACTGTGTTGGCTCATCAAGTCCAGCTATTATCACATTCTTTTGTTTTCTTTGGCGATCCGAGGTCTCCTGCATGATAACTTCCGATTGCAAGTCAGTGTCCGTGTTTGAGGTCTCAAAACTGTGAAGTCTCGCTTCCAGTTGGTTAAGCTTAAGCTGCAACTTACCAGTCTCCCCCAACCATAGAAATTGACAACATTAAAACCTCTAGAATGGAAGTAAAGCTTCATGCAATACACAATAACGGCACATAAATCGCACGCATTTTCACTTAGATGCACTTGCCAACGGTTGCATGATTGGGTTAGAATTAGTCACATGTGTAAATCGAAGCTTTTAATTGGTTCTTCATGCCCCAACTTAGTTCCCCCGGATGTGCCGCGACCTTGAGTCAATTTCCATTCTAGCCAACTTCAGATAAACAGTTTATTTCTATGCCCCCAACATGATTGAAAGCTGATTTAAAAAAGGATCCAATCTTTCGTTAAGCTTTTATCCCATAGGGAAGATAATAGGTTCATCTCAGGAGAAGGAGAAGGGATGTTTTTAGTCTCAGTTCATCACTTGATAAAAGCTCGAAGCAAATCACTCATTGTGAAAGACGTTTTATTGCTGAGCAACTCAGTGTGTGACATCAACAGAATGTCTTAGTTTGACATAATGTGGCGCCAGTGAAAACGATATCGATGATGATAGCATCGAAAAGAAAAGCCTGTGCCAAAATGGCAAAGAATGCACAGACAAAAGTTTTCTGACAAAGGGGACTTGAACACAGTCCGGTGTAGACACAATCCAGCCCTTATATCACCACACCATGCGTAGGCTTCGGATATATAAATCACTTTAGATAATCCGCAAGTATACGACAAATGTGAAATGACCTTGAAATACATGTACGTGATTTTCATGACCAGATCACTCCAACAAGCGTCCGTGACTCAACACAAGATGGATGAATGGTGGATACTGGAATGACGAAGCGACGAGAAGTGCACCACCAAGCGAATAATGACGTGACCGGGATATCGACGACTTCGACTGAAAATGATGCTCAGAATACTAAGAACGGCGGTATTCTAGAAATCGAGTAACAGACGAGACAAGACAAAACCAACGACCACGCGAACTTTTTCTGTAGTGCAAATATTGTGGCAGCGCTGACCGCTCAGGCCCCAAATAGAGTTTAAAAACTTGTTTTTATTATTCAAAATCATTTTGCTTTTTTTCGTTTTTTGCTTGTTTGTTTTTTGTTTCATCATTTTACATCGTTTCTTGCAGTTGAGCAATGTTTCGGCAACCTCAAAAGCTATCTTGATGTGTGAAATAGAGCTCTTGCAATGTTGATAATATGCTGCTCGTAGGTGCTCGACATGTCGTGTATTCATATCATACTACATGCAAAAGTTCATCGTTATCTCTTCGTAGTATTCTAAATACTTACATTGCATTCTACGCATTCTGAGATGTAGCATACCATGCATAGAAAGTAGGTTTATCTCTCAAATGATGAAATTTGGCATAATGGCAAATTAACAGCAGAATGAAATTAAATAATCGATAAATCAGATTGCCATTCAAAGGATGTGCGGTTGATAGGATTCGAACCTACGACCAAGGTTAACTGGACCAGTACTCTACTAATTGAGCTACGAGTCATTTATGCTACTGTGTCAGTTGGCAGGATCAAATCCTCTCCACCACACATCAGTTGTCATAGCAATTATAATGAATCAATCAATAAATGACTCGTCACCAAAGATCGATTGTCCACCAAAGCATCTTAGACCATGTCGTTAATGCAATTAACAACAGAATGAAATTGAATAAACGATAGATCAAATTGTAATGCGAAAACCCAACTATCCAGATAATGTGCTTGATGCTCCTTGGTTCAGCCGGTAATTTGTACAGATTCTAAATGTTACCAATTTTTGTGCATACAAGATTACATTGTTTGTGATTGTACATTTCTTGCAACGCCATTTTGTTTACATGAGTGCAGTTTGATTAAAATGTATTCTTCCTTTTCAGTTCATGCGAATGAAACGCTTCAGGAGTGGCATCGAAAGTGCTGCCAATGAAAGCAACCAAGTACCCAAAGGTGACGTCAATAATACTAAAAACACTGATGATAAAAAGAAATCAATCGCTCAAGATGCTAGCTTAAGAAAACCATCCGTTAATTTTAAAAATGAACCCGAAGAAGATCTGAAGAAGGAAAATGGTGGTGATGAAAAATCCAAAAATATTGAAAATGGCACAGATAAAGAACAATCAGATAAAGCGAAGATTGATAATAAACAAGGAGGGAAAGGCAGTTCATCGTGCGTAATTCTCTAATCAAATTTAAGACGCTTTGTTTTCACATTTCTTTTATATATCAACTACTTTGTAGCTTTTGCTTGTTCTTCGAGCACCCTGTGATCAGGTTTCTCCCAAATTTACTATTACAGACATTTGCAAAGTGTTTCCCTTGTATATGTACCCAAATATATTATACAAGAAGAACTGAATGATATTGTTGTTTTGGATTGATACATCATACTCATAGGCGTTTTGCTAGAAATCAAAGTGCACATCGCATTCTCTCAGACATCCAAGCAAATCTATAAAGCTATGATATTTTGGAAATATCGTAAATATCAAAACAGTGTAAATTATTGTTTACAAAAATAATGAAATTAACATATTACATTACAAGAAATCGTTTAACGTTAATATGAAGCTAAATTTACCTTCATAGTAGGCAGGCCATAGGTATCTGAATGATTCTTACAGGATGGACACGTACATTTTCTGTGAAAGCACATTCTAAGAACAGTCTAAGAAACGTCGATTTTATACAATGTGCAGCATAAAGAAGTAAAACTAAACTCAAGGTCCAATGTAATTAATGTGAAGCAACGGGACTAGCCATCAGTATAGGAATATGAAAATCAGCTGATATTCAGCAAGAAGCATTAGTGCTGCATAATTACCATGAGAAAGAGCAAATGATGCATAACTATATAAAGCGGAAACGTTCATTTATCATCGGCAGTCTCGTAGGATCAGATGGAGGATCACAGAGGGAAATCAAAGGGATGATAGGTAGCCATGGGTTATCCTTCGAGAGCAAATGCGGGAAAATATGAAAAGTCGGAACATCTCAATTTCCACAAGGAAGACAAGAGATGCATCAATTGCTAGGTCAACTCGACTGTCGTGGAGACAAGGAATCATTAATGAAATGTGAGAGGTTGCGAGCTTTAGACGTGCCGCTACAGAAATATATGGGTAGTGTGAATTTCATAATATCCAACGAAGATCAGTCCTTAGCACGGTTTGTGCAGAGAGCAGGTCCAGCTAGTGCATCAGGAATAGAGCTTCAGCTCAAATGTGCGTGTTGATGGGACATGATCGAGGAGGCGTGCACGGACTGACAACGGTTGAGGTTCCCTGTAGCTGGCGATTAAAAAAGTAGGCCCATATGCAATGCACACCCATAGTCAATTCGGGAAAAAATCCGGATCAGCACAAAAAGCACAATGTTTAAGTTGATTTTCTCGATCAAGTGCTTGTGTCAAATGCAGTTCGATCTAATGATGCGAGCAGAAAAAAGAAAGTGCAACATGTTGGCATAAGACAATTATCAAATATGTCGAATCCACTCTATGGTCGAATCAAAAGATGCTAGGGTGGGTGAGGTGAATAAGGTCCACCTAACAGACTTAGAGCTCTACAATCTTGAATTTTTGATTAGGTGAGGTGAATAAGGCCCATCTAGCAGACTTAGAGCTCTACAATCTTGAATTTTTGATCCAAATTATCTATTTCTGCTGCATTTGACATGTGCGAGAAGTTCATGTCGATAATTGCAAAACTTCTGCTGTACGAGCAAAAAGATGAAAAATCCCCGAGTGGGCCTTATTATACCGACACGTGTAGGTAATAAGGCCCACTTTTGCTTTTATTTAATGTCGTCAATTTAGGCAGCTTATAAGTCATTTCTAACATCTGGCTATAATGGATTATATTCACCATCTGGTACGCAAATAGGCATAATAAGGTTAGATCTAATATGTTCTTGTAATTCAGAGTTAGGACTTAAGTTATGCACCTATGTAAAAAAGAAAAACCAAAATTGTTCATTGAAATACATCGACTTTTATTGAAAGACAAAAGATATTTTCAAAACGAGGAAAAAATAATTGCTGATGGTGAAACCTTGTATTTGGTAATGATATTGATGTGATCTTTCTCTTGTATTATCAATCATGAACACAGACTCTATAGGTCTTTTTATAGGCCTACACTGGAACAGTCAGGACAAACAAATGGGAACTCATCTTCGTAAATTCGATGACTTAAACCAACACAATCTTTGTGTACCAATTAGTCATCACATGCTGTACACCGTCTCATAGGCCTATCTAACTTTTCATCTTCTTCAGAAATTTTGCATACCAGGATTCATTGCCAGCTTGCTCAGCTTTTCTACAACTAAGCTTAGGCCCACTGCATTGTTTCTTGGATAGAACAGGTGTTTGCTTAAAGTGCTTTTTATTAGTAAAAAGCTCTTTTGTAAGCAGTTGTACTTTGTACGTGAGAATACGCTTACGTTTACGTCGATCTGACTTTCGTCGGATTTTCGGAGTGCTGATTATACTGTGATAGGCCCGAGCCTTATTACCAGCATTTTGCGTGGGCCTTATTGATTACATTGACATCGTTTTATAATCAGTGTTTTTCGTTCTTTTTCCGAACTGAAAAATCAAACTACTATATAAGGTCATAGAGAGGATACGCCAGAGATAATTTTCCGTGTGAAGAGCTCATCTACACCAAATAATTATTGTCATGAAATCCTTGAACAACTGAAGAGCAAATATTAGATCAAAGAAGAAATGTGAATGTACTTTTTTTGAGATGCCATAGAATCTGATCCACTGGACCAAAATCGAGAAAACTTCTGGCACTTACTTAGATGTATTTCATTCTTCGTTTTTTCAAATTAGATGTATTTTCATTTCTTTTTTGTTGCGCTTAAATTCGTTGAGCAGTTACCGAGATCTAGCAAGTGGGCCTTATTACCAGCTGGGCCTTATTCATCTCACCCACCTTAAATATATGGTAGGGCCTATCATTTTTTTGCATTAAAAGTATGTTTATGTACGTTTCAATTTGTCGAATCAAAGTGTACTTTAGGTTGGTATCAAATGCAACGTGCATAATCAAATGTTATATGAGATGATATCAAATGTAATCAGTGGCGTCGCATGTTCCCAGACCACAGGCCATAGGGCATTGAAATACCATCTTCTATACCAGACACTTTTTTTATGTTCCAACATTAAGATTTGCGGAGATCGAGATTCAACAACTTTAATAAGTTATGTTTTAAGTATCACCTCGCTTGTTGTAACAAAGTTCTCATCCAACTAGAGGCACGTCATTTTTAGATCAGATTTGGAATTCTAAGTATTTGAATTCATTCTATATTTCTGACGCTGAAGTTGGTACTCCACTGAAGATATCAGACCACAGCTGCCTTTTCTTGAGATCGAGTATATGTACAGCATCAGAAAATACTCGCGTTTGTATTGTTTTTGACTATAGAAAATCGCTTATGTCTAATTTTTCAGTCGTTATGTGAGTCTAATCTATCCAGAGTATATAATTTAATGAACCATCTGTGGAGAATAAATGCGAATTGCTTTATGATATCTTTAAGAACTGTATGAAAGTGATACCGAAGAAGACTAATGCTCTCAAACAACGACAAACCGTGGATGATGCCTCTTCTCAAGTCCATGATCAATGAACGCTGGATGGCTTATAGACTGGGGAATTGGCCCACTTTCCTACATCTAAAAACAAAGATCAAAAATGAAACTGTAAAGGCAAAACGTAACTGGAACGATAAGATAATCAAGAAGGGTAATAACGTCTGGTCGATTGTGCACGAATTCACTGGTAATAGGAATCGAAAACAATGTAGGCCTACCCAAGGTAATGGAGATCCATCATTAATTTCTATTACGGAAGCCTTTGCCACGTTCTTCAACGACGAATATGACGAAGAAATGACATTACTGTCCGATAACTTTAGTTGGGATCCTCAAATAAGGGTCGAAGAGGTCTACGATCAACTGGTGCATTTGAATGATAGGAAGTCATTCGGTGTTGATGGTATCCCATGTCGCCTTCAGCGAGAAAGCGCGCATGTCATTTGTGGTGTAGTTCACGACATTTATCAAGCATCTATCCGAGAAAGACACTTTTCTGCCGCGTGGAAGACTGCAAAAACAGTAGGCTACATTTACCTAAAGTGAAAATTCTCTCATCCAACGATTTCCGTCCGATCTCAATCCTGCCAGCTATTGGAAAGATAATGGAGGGGCTTGTATTATTACGCATGAAAGATGAATTGATCAAATTGTATGGCCCACATCAACATGCTTACAGACCACTAGCCTCCACCACTAGTGCCTTAATCGATATTCACAACACAATCACGGAATACCTCGACAGAGGTGACACTGAATCTGTGAGAATAACATATGCTTGGACCTCAGCAAAGCGTTCGATGAGATTCACCACAATCGACGTGTGAATACCTGCACCTCAACAATTTGAACTCAGGTTTCCTGTTGTGGCTGCTGTCCTACTTGAATAATCACTTCATGATGGTAAATTATCAAAACAAATATGGACCACTCATTCCAGTATTTCCGATGTGCCCCAAGGCTCATTTTTAGGATCAGTGCGCTTACAGTCTTATTGTGCACGACTAATTAAGTACGCAGATGACATGACGGTCATTGAACAAGTAGAAAATATTTCGGACAACAGCTTCCATGTCGATTACATTCTCCATCAATTACGATGTAAGAGGATGCTCGTCAACTACAGCAAATCCAGGCAAATGGTCAACGGCGGATCTCACAATGTCCGTATCATTCTGCATCCTGACATTGCCTTTGTCGATTCAATTTCGATTCTTGGGGTTATTTTGAACAATAAATTAACTTGTGATGCTCATTTTGACAACGTCTGCCTTTCCGCAATCCTTCGACTTTACACTCTAAAGCTATTTGCGACATGTACTCACCAGAAAGCAACTGTTACACGTTTTTGTCATGTATGTTCTTACAGGCAGTACTCTTGCACTCCTCTCCACTTTTTTGTGACCTTTCTTATCACACCAAGAGAAACATCAATTATATTTATAAGCGCGCTATTAGAATCATTTGTAATACACGCATTGATTATAAGTGTGATGTTATTCCTGCATTTGAAGATCAACGTAGGAAACAATCACTGTCTTTCTTACTGAAATGTGAATATGCTGACCATCCTTTGAATTACTGTGCACCCCGTCGCCTCTCTTATACTAACCATTTTTGCTTGCACAAAACAAGAACAACTAAAAGAGGTGACTCCTTTTTCTCATGGGTATGTGCACGTAGGCCCTATAACAGATTTATCTTTTAGCAAAACTGATTTTTATTCGGTATGCGTTACACTTAGTTGGATGATGTTTTTTGTCTGTCCACCAAAACAGTATCCTAACTTTGTAGTGACTTATTCAATCACCTCTTATTTTTTGAATTTGTATCTTGTAAAATTGCACTGCATGATTTCTATTTTGATGAAAACAAATGCACGTTTTCTCTCTCTCATTAATTTTCATAAAAGATGAATTTTTAATAACAATTTCCCGAACATTTTTTAAGGCCAAGTGAATATGCACATGAGAAGTTGATTACTCATGTCCCTCAACTTCCGTACTCAAGGAGCTGAGATTACTATATCCCCTGTCTGTCCAGACCACATTTTCACGAGAAAAAAGGAGGCAAGGTTAATAGTTTCTTCGGTTTCTCACGGCCGGTCAGCCACTCACATGCTTGAAATTTTGATGCGTTAAAAATGTCTTGTGTATTTCTTATTTCTTTCTCTGTGAGTACATTCAATTTTTATATCAGGTGCTGGCCTACCTTGCTTGACGACTGTCATCTTTTCAGTATATTCCTTTCGGACGAATGGCGTAGTCATGAGCTTATCCACAGCACTTAACATGGGGTCACATCAATCACGCAAAAACAAATTATGGAATTCTATCGAATCTGAGTGTTCGAGGCAGATGCATTACTCTGCACCTGGGATGCGGAGTCTTATCATTTTGATAGGACTCTGACTCCGACTCCGGGTGGTAAGTATATATAGCCTAGTTTCTTTAAAAAAAACTGGCAACCTACATCATAGATCATAGGCTTACCTGAATATTGCTGTATTGCTGTATCAATTATCAATCATTTTCGATGACAGTTTATCAAATGTCGCTTTACGTTGGATGCATACGACTCGGCTCCTCCCATCTTCTTGATGTGTGCTTCTCACGGTTTTTCTAGTCTCTACCATGCAGGAAAATCCCCCATCCTTCATCAAAAAATATGAACACACTGTCAATTTTAATATGTGCTTTGGAGGAGCCATCACACAAGATTAACGTGATGGTGAGGTAATGTTCTAAAACAAACTAGCATTTCATTTTTGTCTCTGATCGAGGCTAGGAAGGCTTGTCTTCTCTACTAAATCACCGAGTGAAAAGACAATTCTTTTTTCACTATCACGGTTCATTACCTCAACTATTACAAGTTTTACATATAGCGGTGTCTGTGTACTTTTGTTTGACGGAGAAAGTTGCCATCAAGACAGTGACAGCCATGCACGAGGATAAATAATTTGTTTGTATTATATTTCGGATCTAGTTATAGGTCGGAGTCCGGAGTCCTATCAGTTGCAATAAAAGCAAGACTGCCTAGATTTATCTTAGAATGAAAACTATTCCTTTTGAGGGTCAAACATACTTCGAGCAAAATTGCTCATCATCAGTGACAGGAGAAATAGATGTTACAATAAAATGGAGCTTATATACAAAAGAAGGAAAGTGAACTACATTCCATCAGTTCATAGGTCGTCGGTACATTTGTAGTGCATGGCTGTATAAGCTGTATATATTGTAACATCTGTTTCTCCTGTCACTGATGATGAGCAATTTTACTTGAAACATGTTTGACCCTCAAAATGAATAGTTTTCATCCTATCACTTGATAGGAATCCGACTCCAGCAAAAATGATGGAGCTCAGAGACTCCGACTCCGCATCCCTGCTCTGCACTCATTGGCGAACGCTCATCATTTGATCGCAGTCTTGTATGAAGTCAGTCATCTGCTATCGCTGACGTAGTGGCCATAGAGTAAGTATATCAGGTAGAGTAGCAACTCATCAATAATTAACCCATTCCGTACCAGTGGGACTTGAAAGTCCCACTTTTTTAATTAATAAAATGATTACATTTTTTTAAATTTAAGATCAATTTGATGACATATCATTCAAACCTGATTTTCAAAGTGATTGTATCTACCGCTGTTGTGCTCTAGTGACGTCATCAATTTAAGCATGACCGCCTGCAATATCGGCAAAAATAGGAAAATTTTTGAAATTACTGAAAAGTTAATAATGGGCATATCATGTATCTGTTTTGCGTCGTGTTTCAGATTTTGTACCAGTATAATGTATTCATAAAAGTTATTTTTAAAAAGTTGTAGATGCTTTGGTAGTATTGAATTCAAACATGTGGGACTTAAATGTCCCAATAAATTTTCGGAGGTTCCAGCGACTAATTGCGTTTGGAAAAGTCGGAAGAACTTTGCAATGTATAGCTTAGTAATTAATGGGATGTGTGAATCCTTTAATTACAGTTATTCAACACCACATGTGTACATGTTTGACATAAATAAATTTTCTCAAAATGAAAACAGCCATGCTAATTTTTAGTCTATTAACGGCTCGCCGTTGTTCCACTTCATACCTAGCTAGACGATGTTTGCATCCCAGATATTTTCAATGATACAAGGACTAAAGAATGCAAATGAATAGCCTCCCTATGAATCTGAAACTGATTATGAATTTTTAAAATGAATCTGCTGAGTCAAGATCATACAATAATTGTTGATTACGGTGTAATTTAGGCCAACTATGGTAAAAATAATTGCCACATCTGGGTGATTTTTACGGATAAATCCAGATAACTTTATTTTTTGGCAATATTTTTCTGGTTCAGCTTCAATTTTACTTCTTATACTCAATAGCCGACTTATCATAACAATATTGATTCATCCGATCAGTTCAATGTATTTCAAAACTTACATGTAGGCCTAAATGTTCAGCATTTTACGTGGTATGCGAGATAAGTTTCCGGAATGAGTGTTAATAATATATCCCACTAAATTTCATTTATGATAAATCCAAACTACTGGGTATGAAGGTGAAAAAACTCAATTTCTCCAGCGGCTCAAAAGTTGGGAAAATGCACCGGAATAAAAGTCCGGACTTTTTGCTGTAAGAAAATTCTCAACTTCTCGACGTACACAAGTTGGAGAATCAAAGTGTTGACCCTGCAGTTCCTTTTTCAAGTGGCGAAACAGCCAGAAATCACTTGGAGCAAGATCTGGACTGTACGGTGGATGTTCGACGAGGTGAAAGTTCGAGTCCTGAATGGCTCTCATGGTCACTGACTTTTGTGAATGGGTGCATTGTCCTGCAAGAACCAGGGTGGAGAACCTCTTGGTTTTCTTCTCAGTGCTCTGGTTTCTTTAACAAGAGAAGCATAGTACTCACTATTAATTTTCACTGACTTGTCGGCAAAATCAATCTTAATTAAACCTTGACTGTCCCAGAACACAGTGAGCATTGAACAGCGACCATGGGCAGTTCCAGGATGAAGCTTTCTTGGTGCTGATTCACTGGAGAAGCACCAATCAGATGACTCACGTTTACTTTCAGGACAGTAGAGGCTTAATGGAATTTCGTCAACTGTAGCCATGTTCTCCAAAAATTTTATTTCCATGTTCTTCATGAAGTCTCAGATTCTCCCTCACAACATTGAAGGCGGCGCAAACACATCTCTGCTATGAGAAGGTTTGGTACAAAGCGAGAAGAAAATTTTCTAATACCACATGACTTGAGAACATCGCGAACTTTTCAATCACTCACATTAAGTTAAAGAGACAGTTCTCTGGTGGTAATCCTCGATTCTCCTGAATAACTCTCTCGTATATTTTTTCCATTGCGTCATCGTCAATCTCGACAGGACGACCTGATCTGGCATTGTCGTGCACGTTTTCTCGCCCTCTTTTAAATTCCATGATCCAAAAATAAATCGTTGAGTTTGAGGGACATTGGTCAGTATAGACATCAGATAGCATATTGTTCTTATCTCTTCATTTGTCTTTCTTGCTTTAACGAGGAATTTGATGACACTTATGTACTCAACAGGGTCCATGTCTGCAATGAAATTGACTGAAATTGTGTTCTGAATAGTGTTCATATATCAAGTGCTGTGTCGTAATTCGATACTGAAATCTACATCATAAATTGAACCTCAATAATCAATAGTTGTCAAATGAAAACGATTTGGTTAAATATATAGCAGTTAAGCTGTTCATTCCGGACACTTATCTCGCACACCACGTATGTTTAATTCAACTGGGTAATGAGCACAAGTAATGAAGGAGTAGCCTACTAAGCATGTGTTCGACAAGCTGATTTGCTTCAAAAAGAGCCTTTATGAAATAGTTTGCGTATTACTTGTTAAAAAAATCTGCAATACATAGTTTCTTGAGTAGGCCTATTGAAATGCTATGCTGGCAACAATTGTTGACATTTAATGCTTCTCATTGGCTTTGACTAGCCTATAGCCTAAAATCAATCACTCTGAATAGTCTTCAGTGGGCGTGCAACATATAGTTTATGTGCAATTTTGTATGTCTGAAACTAATAATTGCTTTCAGTTTTCAAGCGACAGAATTTCGTCAAGGTATTTCGATGCAAGCCGCCAACTACACTACATTTTATGTGTGATTACTACTGACATGAAGTTTTGTTGGCAATTTATGCCGGGTATGATCAAGACCGGACTTTCATTCTTGATCCAATATGATCACAGCGACATATCTCTTGAACGAATAAAATGCCTATTTTGTCCCATCCAGAAGGATAAGCCACTGATTTTGCTGCAGTGGGGAATAGAACTGAGGATTATTGTTTTGTTCAGATTTCCACTTAAACCATCGGCTTAAAATTTTCATCGGCGATGGTACTCCGTCCTGAACGCAGTCAAGATTATGCAGCGACTTTTCTGCTGAACAACGCATTTGACGACTACGATAGTTGTATAGAAAAAGATAAATCAGTAAGTTGGAGTTCCAGTAAATTGGATACATACATAGAATGACCATCTTTCAAAATTTCACTAGTTTTGTAGGTATTGCTTCAATCCAACCTTTAGCGGTAATCATTCAACTGTTTACTCATGCATAGATGGCGAGACGTAATGGGGCATTTGTGAGGAGCCAAACTGACAACTTCCCTATACACTGTCAATAAACAGCTCATTCGAGTTGGCTCTGTATATCGCACTGTGGTCCCTCGGACGATAAATAGCTTCAATGAAGATCTCAAGCTCTCTGAGTGTCAGGATGATCACTCATATGCTTCAAAGAGAACAGTTGCCTTTCAATGAGCACCTACGCATGGTCAAATGGTTTGGTTTGAAAACGCCTCAATGCAACTGTGAATATAGGCCTACCACATAGGGCCTAGATATTGAAGTTTTCTGTTCTATTTTTTTTCTTCATTATGAACGTGCTCGCATGAAAATGTTCATCTGCTGTGATCAGGCGCGAAATTATTTTAGCTTTTTTATGATCCACACGTTGGGAAAGACATGTAGACCACATGTAGGCCTTCGCCTACTTAGGTAATTCCAGAGCCAAATCAATAGGCCTACTTCGGTATGTTAGCAAATATAAAAATTGCCAAAAGAGCGATGATTTGCATTCTCTTGTTTTCTCCAGTCACAATTTTTGGCAAAACTAGTGAATTAGTTATTTCGGCATATTGGGGTGCAAAATGCACCCAAAGCACCCATTAGTTTACAATTATCAGGAAATCGATTTCTTGACGTGGATGAAAGCTGATATATTACATGATTTAAGTATTCAAAAGTTAGGAAAAGTCATTTAATGATGGCTTTATTGTAGCAGCATTTTAGCTACAGCAATAGTTCAAAGTGCCGTAGGGTTCATTTTGCACCCCGTTCACTCACGATCCCTTAAGAATATTGAGATCACAACAGCAGATCATCGTCCTCAATGTGAGACAGATTTGAATTTGAACGTCTTTGTGTGTGAACTTTTGAAGCAAATCAGCAAATCTTCACCACCCTTAATGTTAGGCGAATTTGAATTTGAATGACATCTTAGCTTGTAAAGCTGTGATTCAAATCAATAAGCCTGTAACTGTTTATCGTTCTTAATCAATAGGGACACAGTTGAATAACGGATTGTTTGCTTGTAAATGTGTGAACTAAATTAATCAGCGTCAAATAATATTCAATGGAATTAAATCATTAAAATATTTGATAAGTGCGAAACAAACGGACCCCGGGAATCTATTGGAACTTTTAAGTCCGGTCCTCTAGCTCATGACCAGGGCCGACCAAATATGCATAATGCATGAAATGTATAAAAATGCATAGTTCAGCTTTAATTGCATAAAAATGCATATCATGAAAATAAGTGCTTTTAATTACATACAAAACATACACAGATGACTTCTTGAAAAAAGTTATCATGAACAAATTGTGTCTCGTTTCCTGTGTTGACACCTATCTTCTTCTTTCTGTCTTTTACCTTAGATTACGGTCTAAGGCTCAACAGTGCACAATGTCTACTTTTATCTTGAAGATTCCCTATTTTCAGAAGACACTGCATGCTATATCATATACTGTTTATTCATTGGTCGGATTCCTGTGATTTCTTCACGTTGTCGCAAGCTGGAAAAAGCTCACATGTCACTGCCATCCTCTCCGATAACCACCCAACATTGGGGCACATGGATAGAAGCAGTGGAATACTACCTCACCAATTATCAGACCCTAAAAAAAGTGATTGTTGACTTGGAGGATGATTGTACAGCAATCGTTAGCCTGAAGGACCTAATCAAAAAATCAAACACCGAGATTGCAAGACGTATCGTAGACATCTCTACATATGGCTCTATTCCTCGTTGTCTGAAGCAGCTTCAAGATCGCAAATGTAATCCGTCTCAAACCAAATAACTGATCGATGGTATCAGCGATGACTTTGATGCGAATGTAAGGACCAAGCTGAAGCACGTTGTTCAAATGGCACAGGATTCAAGAAGCTGGTTGAGAGGGATTTTGAAGGACATTCATTGGAAGAACAATTGCTATTGTCGCGATCTCCGGTTACCTCTTCTGACGTTGAGAGACGTTTTCTGAATACAAGGCATTTATGAGGAGCAATCGCATTAGTATGACTGAGGGAAACATTCGCATGCATTGTGTATTAGGAATGAACTGAAAGTGCTGATAGATTATTCATCATTTATGCATACATAGGCCTACATTTCTTACTATATTGCTGCTATTTCTATAATCAGAATGATATTGCATAAATACAGCTTTCATTGCATAAAATTACTTTTTAAGCGCATAAAACGATCACTTGTTAATGCATATTTGGTCGGCCCTGCTCATGAAACATAACTACAAATTCAAAATCGCTTCGTATATGCTCTAATAGGATCCGATTTTGCTAATGACCAAAATTTCAGTGTTCTGAACCTATTATTTCTATGGGTGGTACGGAATGTGTTAAACCCACGTTGTGTATACATGCAGTTTCAACTTTATTAAATGAACTCGAATGAGACCCAGCATCACATGTGAGATATGTAAATTTTTACACATTTGGAGAAATTTTGGATTTGACTGATCGTGAAATTTAAAAGAGAAGGAATAGTAGCATTTTACAAATCCTCTATGTCGTGTCAACCTGTGTGCAATCTGATGGGTTACTACCAACTGAATACAGCCTTATCAATAAGAGCACTTTCTTCAGCGTGATCATATCACAAGCTATAACCTGCCACTGGTAGAGGAAAATAAAATAATCACTGACAATGATCACAATCAAGTTAAAAGATGTAAATGGGTCCGTATTACTATATTCAGATTTGAGTGAATCATAAAATTAATTATACCGATGAAAGTGGAATAAAAAACTTCAAATTTCAATCAATAAAGTACGAATAAGATGCCGACGTTTTTATGAAGACTTCAATATAATGAAGCTCATGAATTTTCTTTGATAATCAGCTTATTTTCCGCTTAATTAAGATCCTTGTTCTTTCCCTTAGATATCCAACTTGCTTCATGCTACTTATAACGGAGCGTCATCTCGGTAGTATGTAATGCAGGAATAATTTGAAAATAATAAGCTTTTTAAAAACTGCTCAAATAACTTTTGGACCACAGGAGCGCAATCTCCGCAAAAAACTGAATTTCCTCCTATACAAATTTGTCACTGTATACAGACACTTGTTTGAGTCGACACTCTACCATGATGAAAATTTTCCGGAAAATTTTGACATTTTTTTGAAAATAGTTTCGAATAAAACAAAATAAGATAACCACGTTGTTATCTTGTAGGTACCTACAATACTCACAATTAAGTTAAAAGATGCAAATGGGTCCGCATTACTATATTCAGATTTGAGTGAATCATGAAATTAATTATAGCGATGAAAATGGAATTAAAAACTTGAAACTTCAGATAAGAAGTCGAAGTAAGATAAGATGTCGACGTTTTTATGAAGACTTGCATATAATGCAGCTCATGAATTTCCTTTGATAGCTTTGATAGCTCAGCTTGATATCCGCTTAATTAAGATGCTTGTTATGGTAACTGTTCATTCCCTTTGATATCCAACCTGTTTCATACTACTTATGACAGGGCGTCATCTCGGTAGTATATAAATACAGGAATAATTTGAAAATACGGAATTACGCAATCAGGTATTTTTCTAGTCTGGTGGCTGGTTTGAGAGCATGCTATTCTTGGTCTGAAGTTAAATGATTTTGCTTCTTTTTCCAAGAAACCATTTAATGTTAAAATATGCTCAAGATCCTGAAGTTCGTCATTGAGATATCAGCTGAACAAATTTCTCTGCCCCTTTGACTTAAAGTAGAGGACATACCTGAAAAACCTGACTTAGCTAGATGACAGCATTTTCTGTTTAGATACAAGTTAGCATTAGTAGGTTTTTTTGTCTACAGAAACCAACCACCATGCAAGAAACCAAGAATAACATGCTCTCAAACCAACCACCAGACTAGAAAAATACCTGATTGCGTAATTCCGTATGTTCCTGATCTTCATGTAAATATCGCACGAAGTTTTCGAAAAGTAAGTCTTACCATAGGATATAAACCAATATCGACTTTGAAGCAACAGGTCATGCTGAAACGCCCTAAGCCTGTTAAGAAATTTGGTGCTATCTACAAGATTGATTGTGATGAAGCAAATTGTGACTGGTCATATATCGGAGAAACAAATAGAACTATTGATGAGAGAAAGAAGGAACATCAAAGGTCACTACGCAATACGGACACTTACTCTGAAATTGCTAATCACTCGTTAACATCTGACCATAGAATCAATTGGAATACACAAGTAATTGAAACAGAGGAAAACAACAAAGAACGGCGTGTTAAAGAAGCCATATGGACAAAATGATACAACAGTGGCAATAAAGTGAAATTTACTCTGAGTGATGCTTGGAGCAATGTCATTCCTAGGCAGTGAGTTTTGAGTCCTTTTTCAATCTTACTGTAATATTTAGATATCTCCTACTCATGAAACTTTTTGCCTTATTGTGCTATGTTTTCTTCACATTTCCTTAAACTCTATATCTCAATTCTCATACATTTCTAACATTTCAATGATTTTGAATTTCATATCCTGTTTGCCTTTGATCGTGAGCATGTTTGTCCGAAGGACATCAAAATGCATCGATATTAAAAGTTGAACATTTCGATTGGCAAATTTGCTCTATCCTTTATTTTTAAACATTAAAATAAATGGGCTTTTTCAACTCATATATTACGCATGTTGGTGCACATCGACAACATCCTTGACACTGACAGACATGCGATGATCGATTTTAGGTGGCCCTAAAATGCCCTCTGTTAATTATTTGCAATACATAGATCCATATTGTAGTTTCAGCCTGGTGAATAACTCGAAGAGCGCTGTTGACATGGGTGAGCTTTATTAATAGCCAATTCCTCAGTGTAAAATTCGGATTCTCACTGAAATTGTTGATATTCATGAATTCTACAGAAGGAGCTGAGCATAGAGCAAGTTGAGTTTTTATCAATTGATACCCCATCAGTCTTTATGTGAATCTTTTTTCTTCCACTTGGATTGATAGTACTGCATTAAATTGCTGTATTACCGCCCACATCTTCAACAATTTTTCAGAGAAACTACTGAATGAATATTCTTGAGGCCATAGAGCACGAGTCTATATATTAGGTACAGTGGTAACTTCGCATTTATTAAATCCCCAATGAGTATACACTTTCGATTTTATTAAATGAACTCGAGGGGGATATAGTTGGTAATTGTCACCAAATGTGAGATATGCAAATTTTTGCACTTTTGAAGAAATTGCCACGGAATTGAGTGATCATGATTGTAATGCATAAGGAATGATGGTATTCTACAGATCCTCAGTGTCATGACAGCCTTGGAGATTTAATGTTTGTTAAATTAGCAATTCGATGGGTTCCTATTGCTTTCATGCTCAAACCTCAAGAGCATTTTCTTAAGCATGATCATATCACAGGAAACCTGCCACTGGTAGAGCAAAATCACATGATCAAAGACAATGATTTCAATTAACTTTGAAAGATGTAAAGGGTACATAGAGTGGGTATCCTCTTTATCCCTACTCTATGAATGGGCCCATTGAGTAGGAGGCATCAGGTAGAGTGGTAACTCCGCATTTATCAAATCCCCAATGTGTATACACTTTCGATTTTATTAAATGAACTCGAGCGGATATAGTTGGTAACTGTCACCAATAATTTAACTTGTGCTTCAACTCACACCATCTACGTCATAGAATGCCGCCAGTGTATAATTCGCTATGTTGGGCAATCTTCTTGTTCAACGGATAGGCAACATCTCCGTGCTTTTAGATCAAGTGACACTTCATCACCATTGGTCTCGCATTTTTCTGAGATCCATGCAATTGATAATAGCATTTTCGCATTCGATCGCTGCTTCATCGACTCAAAAGAGACCACTCAAGATTCAAAGTGGATTAGAAAGAAAGAAACTCTAGAACTAGAAAATAAATGTTAGGGGCTTCTACATCTCGAAGGTTGAACAAAACAGCTTCTTCTCTTAACATTAAGACCGGTCGCAATTAGTATCTTGTAATTTATTTTACGCTAGCCTGATAACTTTAAATATTTATCTCTTTGATCTTTCTTGAAACTTTTTATCATTGACTTAAGTGTTTTCATTTAATGTGCACATTTATTCATGAATTCACTGATACACAAGATTCGCATTCTATTGTTGGGCGATGCAGTACCTATGCTTCATGCATCATCTGTGCAGCCACTGATCGACATCTGTGATTAGCCACTGCATAGTCCGGAAGCCACAACGACTTTCTGCAGGGAACGAGGGCGAAAATGAGTCTTTCACAGAATGATGTACACTCTATGCCTGCTACGATTCTGAGCGTCTGCCGAGTTCTAGTGAGTTCCTCTTCTCGTCAGAAAGGATCAATAAAAACATTTTGGTGTTTGCCGACAGTCAGAAATGACCTAAAGACATTCCATTTCAAAAATTGTGGATCTAATGTTTTTCAGTTGATAAGAGAAAATATAGAAAATTTCTGTGAAGGCCTCATTTTTGGCCTCGTTCCCTGCAGCAGGTCATTGTGGCTGCCGGACTATGTATGTCATTCACCACTGACGAAAGCCTGTACCGGCAGAAATGTTTGTTGTCCTCTCAACCTTACGTGTTTTGGTTCTCTTATGTGACGTGAATTGGGGCGGCGACAGAGCGCGAAACATGCGTCGACATTTCAATCGACGCATCTTCTCCCGAACAAACTATGAGAAGATTCACGGCGAACCTTGCAACAATGGGTGTGCAAGCAAAATTGGATGCTTTAAATGTTCCTTAAGTTTAGATTTTAAGATGTTTCGATTGTTGGTGTAATGATGCTCGCCGATTTACATAGTCTCTACGGCCCAGAACACTAACAATTAGACAATAAATTTCTGTAATACAATCAGCAATTTGAATCAAAGAACTGAATCCAAACTGATGACTGAAGATTATCTGGCTAGCGTCCATCGAAAATCAGACATTTCGCGTACTTAAAATCGCCAAAATTAAGTAAAAACCTGGCATTTACTCATTTTATAGAGGCTCTCAGACATCAAATACTGAATCATGTGACTCACTTCAATTATTATATCGAAGATGATGTTCTGAACTCAATTATGTTTCAAATTTCATGGCATTCTTATAAATAGTTTCTTTTCTGCAGAAGAAAACGAAAATTGCCAAATGTATCACAATCCATAGATATTTCTTGAATTTAACCATTGGATTCCAATGGGAATCCCTTAACCTTAGCTATAACCAAAAGCGACTGACTGTGACGCTCAAGAATTTGTATTCAGCGTTTCAAGATCTACAAATCCATGCTATTAAGCCCTTTGTGTTCGAATTAAGGAGGAAAGTGTCACTAGCTCCCGGACAAGAGTGATATTAATTATTAAGTTGTCTATGGAAGTCAATGAAACCTTATTAATGCCGAGTAATTTTACATTGAAATCACATTGTACATTGAAAGCAGATGAAGATTTCATTGATAGTGTTTGAGAATGGATAGCTAAACAGGTCTATGTGCATACTAGTATGACACAATACATATTGTACCATGCTCTGTCTATCTCGTCAATGTAATCTTTTTGGTGTATAAATCTTCATAGTTCCCTGCTTTTTGCTATGGATATCAATGGTTTGTTCATAGAAGCATTGACATTTTATCATAGACTTCTTGATTTGCTTTGAGAAAACTATGTGTTACCGTGATATATTAAAAGTGGGTTATGAAATAATATACCACTTTTAATATATCACGGCAGGAAGTAGCAGCAAGCAATGGAGAGAAAGTTGCAGATAGTGTTACCATCTGATGAGTATGTAGAGGCAGTAAATAATAGCAAATACTGCAAAAACACCTGCAAGAAAACACAATATGCCGTTCATATGTTTGAGGAATTTCTAGAAAAAATTGACATGAGATTAAGCGTCATCATTGATCAACTGAATGCACCTGTGGAATCCACAGTTGTCGATGAAGTGATGAGTAGATTTTATTTGTCGATCAGAAATGTCAAGAAATCCACCTTTGATGCACTCAGATATGGGCTGAAAAGATATTTTCAGGAAAATGCCGGTATCGACATTGTGAATGATCCAACTTTCTCAAAAAGTAAGGAAACATATCAATGTTTGATTAAGAAGCTGAAGTCCGATGGCTTAGCTTTCACTTCACATTTTCCTGCTATATCCGAGAATGATGTTAAAAAAATTATTTCATCTCTCGATGATACGACACCATTCAAACTGCAGTATTTAACGTGGTTCTACATTCAGCTATATTTTTGTCGTCGCGGTGGAGAGAACATAAGAGATATGAAAGTCTCTGACTTTGAGATCCTAACTGATGACACAGGGCGCCAATATCTGATAAAAAGCAAAGACGAAATGCAGAAGAATCACCGTGAAAATGATGTTGAACACAGCATTGGTGGCCGAATATATGCAACAAACAAAGACAAGTGTCCTGTGAAAATATTTCAGTCATACTTGAAAAAGCTGAATCACTCTTGTGAGTTTCTGTGGCAAAAACCAAAAAATTCGTTCCTATGTTCCTATGAATATTGGTATGAAGCCCGACCAGTGGGGAAAAATACACTTGGTTCTTTCATGCCACATATCAGCAAAATTACTGGTTTGTCGAGAAGATACACCAACCATTCTGTGAGAGTGACATCATGTACCATCCTTGGTGAAACTTTTTCCGAGAACGAAATCCGCTCCGTATCGGGACATAAAACCAATAGTGCTCTTGGGATATACAAGAGAATAACCAACAAAAGGAAAAGTGAAATGAGTGATCATATAAGCAACAAAATTAGTTGCTTTGATATCGCTACTTCTTCTTCTAGTGACTGTCTAGATGATCAAATTTGCAACGAAGCTTACGACCTGCATCTAAAAGAGTCCGAACTTGATCATGAACAGCAAGGCCGTTTAATTTTCAAAAATTGCAAAGTTACTGTGAACGTGTTCCACAAATGACTTCATGCCTTCCTTGTATTGCACCATCTACTGTTGAGAAATTAATATTACTGAATTGTTGATAAATTTCACTTTTTCCTGATCTTAGCGGAGAAGTTAGTTGGAGTAATGGGATGATATTATTTCAATTATTTCACTAAGCTAGTAGCACTATTAAAGTTATAATTAAAATTCAAAATTTGTGGCAAATTAATAAATAAATTTTCTACGGCAAAGTGTTTAAATGATCTATTGTGGCTGGAGCCTGGTACAATACTGTTATACCATAGTCTAGCGGGGTATATTAATATTGTGACACCTCAGCGAAATCCATAACCCCCTCAGCCTACGGCTTCGGGGGTTATGAATTTACTTCGGTGTCAAAATATTAATATACCCCAAAGACTATGTAATATCCACTGTCTTTGATATACCCCGCTAGACTATGGTATAACAGTATAGTAGCCACCAGGGACATCTATGATTAATACTGTATAACATCTAAGGGACGTTCAACTCCCATACCATGTACTTGACTGGAGGCCAGTGACTTTGGTAGACTTGATTAATGACGGTAATTTTTGCACATCTGGATAGAACCGTGAAAGAAGTTGTAAACAATTATCCAGTACTCTAATGTGGCATAAATGGCTATAAGGGTGGATTCTGTACATTTTATACATGTTCAGTTCTTGTGCAATTAGCAGGCTTATTGCAAAAAGATTTGCTTGCGAAAATCGATTCAGCAGTGTTTTTTTTTTGAGAATTGTGACATCTTTCTGGAAAATTTTTGATTATCTATTTTCTTTACTCAAAGGAGTCATGGACTAAATGATAACTGATCAGTGATGATTTTACTTGCTACTACAATTATTGCAACAATATTTCCATGCCCGATTCATTGTTATACAAGTAAAAGACATGATTAAAATCTAACGAAAATCTACCGATGATTAATCATAAACGAACACAAAACAAGTTGAAGCGTCAAAAATTGATAATTTGATTGATATAACTAATGAAAATGCTAAAAGTTAAGCAAGAATAGTTTGAATATGATTTTGTGGAAAAGTGCTGTCTTTCCAAGTGTGCTTCCTCATGTGGAATGGTTGCCGATGTCAATATATTTTTATCTCTTATCAGACATCTTGTGATTTTTGAGCATTACCTGTTCGGCCTTCAAATTTTATTCAAAACTCCGACGAGCAAATATGTGTGATTGGGATGTCAGTGGTTCATTGCGAAGATCATACTGAATAAAAAAGCAAACCAAGCGGTGGTGATTGATGACTCTCCACGATTTTAAGGTCCTACTATATTGGGCAATTCAGGAGCAGCATTGATAAGGATTTAAGTTGATAACGAAATCCGTAAAAATTTGGTCGATTAATATGAAAACATTCGCGCATCACTGTGATAAAAATAGCCATCAATTTTCGTTTGATGAAAGTTGAGTGATTCAAGGCCGAAATGAATCGCACATGTTACATCGCTTCATTGCTCTTGAATTCTCGAACAAAGTCCACCAGTATATACAGGAAGAAGTTTTAGATAAGGCAATGGGAAAATCAATGAATATAGAGGGTCACAATTTATTTGAAATTGACCATCGATGCTTGTATTGGTACAATGTACATGCACACTGCAGATTCTTTCGAGAATTTCTTTTCAAGACTGGGCCGGGCGTATTAATTAGTATGTACACCAATAAATTCAGCTGGATTCTGATGTATTTTACAATAATGAAATGAATTGCTTGCCACCTTTTTACATGGTTTTATCCAGATACATATTACCGTAATTAATCAAGTCTACCGCAGCCACTGGCCTCCAGTCCAGTAGGCCCTACATGGTATATGAGTTGAACGTCCCTTAGATATCTTATATCATAGATGTCCCTGGTAGCCACAAATGCAGATTATATAGAGATTTAAAAACACAACAATATTACAAATTTCAAATAATTGTACACAAGATCAGTTCTATTTCTTTGACATAGAAATGCAACTGGTTTAGATAATGTATTAAATTGTCTTTAATGCCTGGTAACATAGTTCAAAACCCTTATTAATGCCGGCTAAATTTGATTTGACAATGCTTACGCAAAGCATCATGTTGGAAAAAACTTTGAACGCTATGATTTTTACCATGGAAATTTTGACTTGCAGTCCATGCTTGGAGTCTTTTATATGTGTAGCATCTCTATGTGTAGCATTTACATGTACATAGCTCTCACATCATGTTTAAACATTTGAAAGTTTATACACATGCATAAAGAAATTTAGCTGGTGACTGTTTGTCAAGATGATGCTATCTTTGACCATGATACTATTCGCGATGTGAATCATTGGACTTCGGTTAGGTAAGCAACTTGCATCAGCAAAATAACTGAATTACTGTTTCAGCTTACTGAAAATTCAGCTAGTCATCTCTCTAGAGCTAACGAATCTAAAATTTAAAACAAACCTTAGTATATTATTGGAATGATCAGCGACTTATTGCGAATATGAAAATGCAGGATATTTCTTTATAAAACGTTGCACGTAGTGTAGTAGGCGCTATCAACTGGACAGCCTAATGATCTAGCTGAATTAGTTATATTGGGTCTTTTCGGTTGATTCACTGATAATGAAACAATGGCAAAAACTAAATTTCTTTTCTTACCTTTGCTCAAGCGTTTCAAACCCTAATTTCCCGAGCTGAATGAGAAAAGAATTGTCAAACTTTGTCATATGTCAGGTCTAATGCTACTTCAGATATTAGTTTTCAATACCCAATAGAACACAAAATTGCATGTAAACTTGCGCGTAAATTCAAGCAATCGAAAAGCTTGATTGTTGATTAGAATCGAAGATATTCAGATTTAGTCGTCCTCACTTTCATCTCCAAATGAACTCATCACACATGTGTGAGTCCAGCGTGATGTAGCGTTTAGGTGCGTGCCTACACAACAGCAATTTAGATATCAAGGTTGGTGAAGATTTCCATTATTTGATTTTTTTCTCTTGTGATCGGATGAAATATCTATGATTTGAGCTTGTGTTCAAGACAACTATTATGTGTTGTGAATGTGACATGAGAAACAAAGTTAAAGAAAGCAATGCAATGTATCTCTGGCCTAAAAGTGCAGGAGTGAATTAATCGAAATTACCCGTTCTATGTTAATGGAAAGGCGCATGCATAAAGTCAGAAGTTTTATGGATAAATTTTGAGTGAATGAAAATCAATTACGCGAGTGGTTGATTGACCAGGAAATGAACATGAAAATCTGGGATAAATTTCAATGAAAATTGAAATCTCGTTGCAGTCCCCATCTAGACTGAAAAGTTTATGAATCATTATAAAATGCATATCTCAAACAAAGATGAGAAAATGATTGCACTCCGTGACTTTAGAATCATCCGTATTTCAAAAGCGTTCAATTTGTCGTTTTAATTGCTATAAACATGTAGCAGGCCATGTGTAGTTCATAGATATTGTGGAGATATTTTGAAGAAGCCTTCATCTAAACACAATTTAAGTTGCCGGTATTTACAATTTCACACACCACCTGTTATGAAGCTAATTTTGCATTCACATCACGAAGAGTCAAAGCTTTATTCACGAAAAAAAACGAGAATGTCATTCTAAAGCTGAAGCACTTTATTCATGCATTTCTGTAGCTCCAAATGACAGTCAACATCGTTTGAAATAAGAACATCTTTGGTTACAGCATTGCTGCAATATGTCCACAAAGAGAATAGTGCAGCACTTTCTGCGAAGAAAAATAGTCCAATTACTCTACCATACATTAAGGCATATCATGCATTCTTTCGTGAAAAAGTGTCTCTAACACAATCGCTTTTACACTCAGTTTTGGCAGATATGCTCTTTGAATGTCACAGCCAAAGATTGTGATTTAATTACAGTCACAGACTGTACCTAAGGCGAGCAGAGTCGATGGCAGCTCGGCTAGACTTGAGATAATATACCACCTCACCGTTGCAACAAAGAAAACTTTAGCGAAGAATTCGAGAAGGTAGTATGAATGCCAGTTTTTTTAATAGTTTCTGACTCATTAATTTTTCGCTGACTTTCATAGAGCTGTATTTAATTTAAACTGTAATTGAATCGACATTTTCGAACTATTTTTACATCCAAATATACCTAGGTGGGGCGCGATACATTTCACGTAAGAGACGAGGGATGTGGACTTAAGCTGTCGTTGCTGAAAATGTCTCTGCCAACCACAAATTTATCACTCCGCACGGTGCACAAAATTAACTATGAAATACTTCTACTATATTTAATATCTATTCCATATCCAGTCAATGGTGATGAGTTAGTTGCAATCCCATAAACTTCCGATTTCCTGAAACTTTAAATTCATTTTCCTCACACTTCGTTTCGCGTATCTAATTAATTATTCTCTTCTATCGACAATGAGAGTCAAATCGACCGTCTTGCGTAGAAAAGAATTTCAGCTGTCAGTCCAGAGGTGTTACACATACACGTACATCTAGGAGTCCATGATTGCATGTGCTTATGTTTCTTTCCGGGAGTTATCATAGAGCCTAATTCCTATAAATTGATGTGTCATGCTTGCATAGAAATGTGTCATTTCAGTCATTGAAATTGGAGCAGACTTAAACATCGATGAAATGAGTGCCGTAACAGGACATAGAAAATATGAGCAAAATACTAAATAATAGCAGTATAAAAATAATCTCTGTTATTATCCCACTGATTTCGGAAGATAATTCGCATAGGAGTATCGAAAGTTATGTAATCTCCGAGCGGAAGGCGAGGTCTCAGTAGAAAAATATCCGAGGGCGCGAAGCGTACGAGGATGTCTTCAAATAATGCCCGACGACAGATAGATGTGATACAACCACAGAATTAAATATTTTGTTTATCTGCTTCAGTTTGCTAGAAGTGTGATTAATACGAAATCACCGGCACATCGAGGAACCTATCAAGTTGGCACAAAGGAATTCCTAATACCTTACAGAGATAGGAAAAAGTCGTGAGTCGCTTGCTGATTAATGTGAGTTCCAGCAAAGTGCTTCAATGGCCACAATTCCTTCAGATTCGAGGAATTCAGATCATTGCGCACAAGATTTCTCCATAACGTTGGCCCCTCTGATCATTATTAAAAAAAGTAGCAGGCGTACGAAAATTAGTTCACTTGATGATTTCACCATCGTCTTCTCACCATTCCTTACTGCATAGTGCACACACTGAATCGAATGTTAGCTAGACGATGTGTGTTTTGGTGTGTGCGAAGTGATATCACAACACGCACGTATCTCTCACTGGCTCTGGTGTCCTCTGCTGACAGCTTATTATTTGTCATTTCCAATAGCAAGCGATACAAGAATTACCCATTCGAGAAGGAGCAAGTTGTCTAATTCTGCAAAGTGCCATTTCGATATTAAGGTTACATATAACCAGTGCTGTAGTCCTGGTTTATCTGTGGGATGACGCTGCCTGGAATTTCTTAAAGCACCGTTAACGAATAAAAGCTTCACTATTTCTTTCTGTGTAAGCAGCGGGGTAACGCTGTATAAATCTAAAAGCAGTGGCATAACGGCGTTATCCCGCGTTACCCTACGACTACAGCACTGCATATAAAAGCGCGCGCAGATGAATCTCATTCTGTGGATACAACATTCGTCTCTGATCATGATCATTAATTATCATTAATTAATATCATTCATGACATGAACCATAGATGTCGATGAGCGAGTATTAAAATTGACATTAAAATGTAGGGCATAAATTGAAAAATTTAGGGCGGCAACTACATTGGCGCTATATGGTTTTCTATTTTGTCTTGCTGAAAATATGAAGATTTTGGGTGTCACATGGAATTGTAGTTTTAAGTGGACCGATCATTTCAAGATGATTGAAACTCGATGCTCGAGGCGCTTGTATCTGCTGAAATGTTGAAAGGCTGTGTGTCATGATGATTTCTGGGGAGTCTATGCGGCTAAGATTCAGTCTATATTGTTGTTGGTACCAAACACAACTGTTTGGTAAGCTTGATTCAGTTAGTCATAGTATCGTACGCAAGATTGTCAATCGTGCTAAGAGAATCGAATGCATGCCTTCATGTCTGTGCTCAAACAATTTTCAGACATTTTTATCGAGACGTAAGCGCTTCAATGATTTTTTCCCAAAAATTGTCAAACTCCTGATCACCCACTTTTTAACACTGTACCTCAGAAGAAGAATGAAAAATGCCCTGTAGTCTTCTCCCGAACGCAACGAAGACATAATTGATTCGTCGTTCTTGTATCTGTACTATCAAACAATCTAACCTGACAATCTTTAATTGTACATAATGTGATTTTCTATTTCCATTTAAAAGTAAATTCATTTTTTCTTCTCTTCTACATGTGTAGTTTGAAATGAAGTAATGGGTCTTATTCATATCAAGCGGTCCGCAATGACATTACGGGAAAAGGTGGACAATCAGCATTCGCATCCGCGCGGAATGTTGCGAATAGAAGGCTTAATCAACAAATTGAACGACCTGCATTTTGCATTCCGAGCATAGTGAAATAATACAAACTCTAACAATTCCTACAATTTTATGCACTGCGCCAGAAGAGTCGAGCTAGACTGGGTTTCAAACAACTTCCATATCAGCACAGTGCTTGTATTGCACAGGCCCTATCTACACAACATCTGTAGGCTGTACTCTGTGACACGAATGATTTTGATGTTTTAATCATTCAAAATACACTCAGATAAATAGCAATGAAATAAAAATTTTGAGAAATTTGAGAAATGACGAAAGCATCGTGATAAAACCTGCAAAACCTGCGGATAAAGGTCGTGCTGTTGTCGTTTGGGGGAAAGCTGACTGTTGTAATGAAGCAAATCGCCAGTTAAATGACAATACTACTTATCGCCACGAATCCATTGATCAGACATTGCGCTTTAAAGATGAGATCTGTGATGAACCTGATCGACTTGTCCAACATGGACAGATTCCTATTGAATTTTTGAAAAGAATGAAACCTCCATCAGAACCAAGAACATCAATTGCTTACCTACATGTACTTCCAAAAATTCATAAGAACAATACACCATGCCCCGGTCGTCAAATTGTTTCCATCTTGTTCAAGTGCAGCAGAAAATCTAAGCTCATTTGTTGATTCTCAAATTAAACAATTGGCACAAAATGTTGATTCTTATATAAGAGATACTTCTGATTTTATTCAATTTGAAGCAATTTGACAAGTGACTTTATCTTAGTGACTGCAGATGTGACATCACTTTATACAAATATTCCTATCAATGATGGTCTAAGAGCAATGCATGAAGCACTTAATAATGACACGCATAATTTTCCAAGCGACGAGACAATTGTACATCTGGCCCGATTAGTACTGACAAAAAATAGTTTTCAATTTCATAACCAGTTCTACACTCAAGGTACTGTCATGGGTACAAAGATGGCGCCTCATCATTTTCATGGATTGGCTTGAGAAACAAATTCTATCAAGTGCAGTGTGGTGGCGTTATATCGACATTTTTATGATTTGGACACATGGCGTATAATCACTTCGTGAATTTTGAAAATCATGTTAATAACTTTTATCCATCCATAAAATTTACTTTTTAGAAGAGTGATAAAAATGTAAACTTCCTTAACACTACAGTTACAAAAGACGGGTCTTCTATTCGAACTAATTTGCATATCAAATCAACCGACACCCGACAGTTTTTACATTATGCATCATGTCATCCCCCAGAACATGAAATGCCGACAGCGTATTCCCAAGCTTTGCGAATAAGACGGATTTGTTCTGATTCTTTGCGAGCAAGAATTCATCTGCAAGATCTATGCCAAGCCCTAGTCGAGAGAGGATATCCTCGCAGTCGTGTTCAACATCAAATCAACAAAGCTGTACGTTTCCGTGAGAACGAGCTATTTATCAAAACGAATAAATCATCAAATGTTCAAGTAATTCCAATGATTGCACCGTATCATCCTTCGACATACGATCAGCTAAAAGTAATCCTAAACAAGCATCCACATTATCTAAATGAAATTCAGATATCAGTTGAACTATGGTGGAAGCCTCCAACAAGAATTAAACAGCTTCTAGTGTATTCTAAATTATACAATGCTCCACCTCAAAGATTTACAGAATGCGGAATTGTTTCAAGCTGTGGATCCACACGTTGCAAGACATGTAATATCCTTTCGTCGGATGTATTTATAACATCGTCAGCTACAATCTAATCATACAAAATAAGTGCAAGGAACACAACATGCATAACAAAAAACATTGTATACTCTATTGGTTTTAATGATTGAAACTTTATTTACAACGGTGAAACTGGTAGGAGTTTAAGAGAGCGTATGAATGAACATCATTGTGACATTGCTCATAATAATACAGACAAAGTTGTTTCATTTCACTGCACTGAACACAAGCATAATGAATCTGAAATGAAAATATCTATATTGAAAGAACTAAACGGAAACGAAAAACAAAGGAAAACGGAAGAACTCAAGTTCATTAGTCAACTGATGACAGATTAGCCTCATGGGATAAACATGCAGCATGTTTTACAACGATCTCCCATTGTGGAGCCCGAATCTCCTATCAATATGTCCTCATTCAATGACTGATTTTGTATTTTGACTTTTCTCCTACTCATGCACTATGACTTTATCTTCAATGATATATGATAACATAAATTTTAAATTTACTAACAAATCCTAGCATGTAAATAATTATACCCTTTTCAACTTCCTGACGAAAACGTGTCACCAAAAAAACACAAAATAAACATATCTGAGTCATCCATTCTGGTCACTTTCGTAAAATTTAGAGACACTTCCTGTTCGAGTACAATCGCGAAATCTTGACTGCCATTGGGACCACTGACATGCTTAAGTTTTTTATGGATAAACAAAATCCATGGACTTTTAGACGAAATCGCTCAGAATCTACTGCTGACATTGAATTTTATGATAATGATACCATAGAAAGTCCTATAGAAATTGCATGAAACGTATGACACACGCTGGGGCAACTTGCATGATAAATATATTAATCATAGATGTCCCTGCATGCAGTTGTGTTACTTTCAGAATTGCTTGAATGAAAAATTATCCAAGGATTAGATATTTTCTTTGTGAATTCTTAAGATGCTCTCGCAACCAGTTCACTGACCACACATTCAATTATGATTCTCTGAAAAAATTGGTATTTCAGCAGTAAAAATTGGACAATTGTTCTCAATGACTGGCTAAAAGTAGACACTCTATTATCCCATGGAAGAAGAAGCTATCTCATATGAAGCAATACTACCATCTCACTTAAATTCTCTTCAAGAAAAATCTAAATTTTGCAAAAAATCTAAAAGTTGTCAACTCAATCTTAGCCATTTGAAAAAATGGAAAACGTATCTAGACGCTTTTGTTAAATATGTTTAAGTAAACTTACATTTGCTCTTATTCCTAAATTTTAGGTTCCCCCATAAAACCTTATGTTTTTCTTCAAGTCGATTGAAATTTGCATTGTGATGACGTTTTACTTGTGTGTATATATGCATGTCGGTTCAAGCTCTGCCTTATCGTTCTCATTATTGAAAATATAATCTTTGTTAATTTTCCTTTTCACCTCAGAGAATTTCGCGATTGATTGTATGTCTTTTTTCTATTTCAAGATTCTTATCGATCAATCTATAGTAATTTCATGCTGATTTTTCTGTGTGTTTCATGTCAAGTGTTAGTATAGTCTTCTTTGGAAATATAATCGTTTAATCATGTTAGGCTATGTTTTTATCGGCTATTTAATTGGTCTGGTGCTCATGCTTTGAATATGGTGTTCGATTATCGTGTTAATGTTTGTTGAACTGTAAAGTCAACTACAAAATTATGAAAATAGAATGAATTTTCTTATACATAGCCGACGCCTGTAGACCTATTCACATTACGAACCAACGCAAAATAAGACCACATTGGGGTTCGCGCAAACCATTATTAAGATAATCGGTTATGTAACAACATGTACAGGGTGTTCCGCTATTCCCCTCGCTAATACTAAATCAAAAATTCAGGCTATCCAGGCCACTAATTCAAAATAAAAATCATTGTGATTGTAATAAATATTTATGTCTATGTACTTAAATATAAATTTCATTTCTATTCATTCATCTAACGTTTGCAATCTTGTTTTATTTAATTCTTTGGTTTAATAGTGTTCTGTATGAAATTATAATGAATTATCCAGGATAAAGTAATGAAGAGATTACCAAGATTGTTTCGTATGCTATATCTTACGACAGCTGTGAGCAAGCACGTCGACGTTATACAGAGGAGTATAAGAAAGAAGTACCTCCGGTTAGAACAATTAGAGATTGGAAGAAACGGTTTCTTGAAACCCTCTCCGTGCTTCCAAAACGACGTGGTATAGTAAATCAACACAAAATCAACAATACTACGAAAAATGCGATTGTAGGTGCAATGGGTGATGGAGTATGTACTTCTCAACCACATGCCGCACAAAGATTTGAAGTATCGTTAGGTTGTACAGTCAATAACATTCTCAAGGAATGTAAAATGAAGGCGTTCAAATACAGACTTGTTCAACAAATTAATGAAGACGATTTTGAAAAGCGGTTGACATTTTGCAAATATGTTATTCAGAAGCAGTTACTGGATCCCATATGGCATCATAAGATCAATTTTAGTCATGAGGCGACTATTCATTTAAACGGATTAGTCAATAGACAAAACTGCTATTACTATACTCAAAATAGTGATCAAACCTTTGAAGTCTTCAGCAATAAAACTCTGGGCTATGATTCCATATGATGAAAGATTGCGGTTTGGGATCCTTTTCGAAACAATGAACTAGGAACGTTACTGTGATATTTTGAGAGAAATTGTGATGCCATCTCTCACAAGCAATAGATATGTTCATCATTATTATCAGCAAGATGGTGCGTCAGTACACTGGGCACTGGCATAGAGCTACTGAATTCAAATCTAAAACATCGGTGGATAGGTCGTTCTGGACCAACGGAATGGCCGCCGCGAAGCCCAGACCTAGCCATAAATTATTTCTGGCTTTGGTCATTTATGCGTGATAAATTTTACACAGAACCAAAGCCAGCTGCTTCACAAAAACTAGCAGAGAAATATGAGTATGCATTCAACCAGATTGATGACAATATGGTTCAAAATTATTTTTCCAACTTTTCCAAGCGCTTTGGTATGTGCATTGAACATTAAGGTCGCCATATTGAACAATATATGTAATACCCATTTTGTATATTCTTTGTTACATTTTGTACATTTTAATTAAACGTTATTATGTTAAACATTCAGAATGTTTTTAATTTAGCATTGCATATTTTATATATTTTGATTTATTATTGAATAGGATGGCCGCGAACAGAAGACTACGTTTCATGTCGGAGTAGGTAAAAACCAGTTCTGTCTTCTTCTAAAATTTTATGGCTAAGAGATGACGTTAAAAGCTATTTACAGGCCCGACGTTTCACGCCTTCGCGCTTCCTCAGGGGCAACACAAGCTAAAACCACAAGTAAGACCGACAGCGTAAGGAGAGCGTGATGACAAAGCTCTGCAACCTTATATAGTGGTGTGTGGGATGTGAGAATCAGACTAAAAATCAATCAGTTCATGTTTGCGGTTAATGTTGGGCTTCATGCTCTTGATACAACGAGCTTCACTCAAACGAGTGTCGACAGGATTCTTACATTTGTCCAAGATATCTAAAGTGAAGTTGTCAATAGACACAATATGCTTGCATTGAGATCTGTGGTCTGCCAGTGCACTGCTGGTCTTATTGTTAAAAGAACGCGCGTGTTCCATGAAACGTAATTTAAAAGGACGACTAGACTGCCCTATATAAAAATTGGCACAAAATTTACAGGTAAATTTGTAAACAAAGAATTTGTCTTTGCAAGTATATTTGCTAGGTAACCAATCACAGACCGTGCAATTCTCATGTTTATTATGTTTAGGCTTGTTTTGAAGGCTACTATAAAGATTAGAGTTTGGAATGTCTACTAGGTTGACAGGTAAGTCGTATTTCTTAATAAGGGTGCGTATTTTACAGCTAGTTTTATCATTTATGTATTTCATTTTAAGAATATTTGGGTTGCGTTTTTTAGGGACAGACTTATTTTTTCTATTTCTAAAAGTGCGATAGGTTTTGTAACCATTTTGACGAAACTTTTTGTCTAGTTTATTTTTGGAGTTTTCAAACGCGGCTTCTGAGCTGCATCGTTTTTGGACGTACTCTACAGTATTTTTTAGATAGTTGCTTTTTACGTGACTTGGTACGTAGCTATCCTTCCGTAAGGCAGTGCCGGAATGATAGGGTTTCTCAAACCAGTTGTAATGGATGTTTTCATTTTCTATAAAAATGCTTAAATCAAGGAAGTTTAAGACTCCGTTTTCAGGTACCTCCATGGTGAACTTAATTTCGCTACTTATGCTGTTAAAAGTTTTCAAAAGTTTAGAAAAGTCACTACCTTTGTCAAACGGTCCAATTATAATGTCGTCTATGTAACGAGCGTAGAGGGCCGGGACTATAGCATACCTATCTTTCAAGTCTTTTAAGGCAACCGTTTCCAATTTATGCAAATAAATAATCGCGAACGGAGGGCCGAAATGAGATCCCATTGGGCATCCTTTTATTTGGAGATAATGTTTATTATTAAATTTGATTTCGTAGTTATAACAAATGAAACTTAACATCTTCGCAACCGAGTCACGATCCAGACCAAAACAATTTATATTATTCCAATTTTCATTAACAAATTCCATGACAGCCTCAATCCCATCAGCTATGGGTATACTGGGGTAAAGGTTTTTTACGTCTAATGACATGAAAGTACTGTTACTTTTATAGTGTATTTGGTGCAACCTATCGATTAAGTCTACTGCATTTCCTATATACGACGGCACGAAACGTGTCAATTGAGTTAGAATTTTAGTCAGGAGCCAGTCAACTTTTTCTGTCGGAGTGTTTTTACAGGACGCTATGGGGCGGAGGGGAAACGACCCATCCACTTTATCCTTATGGTCCTTGATAGTAACATGGAACGAGGCAGCCTCCGTTCCCGTACTATAGAGACGTTCTATTTGGTTCCTAGAAAAGCTTTTGCAAGATGATTTTATAATTTTGTTAGCCTGGTTTTCTGTACTATTTACTCGAGACTTGGCTAGAGGTTTGTACGTTTTAGTATCATTGAGTAATTGCTCAGTCTGGGCAATTATATCTAGTTCATTAACAAGAACAATTTTACTAGTTTTATCAGTCGCTTTTACTGAAAGCTCCTTATCTTTAAGATAATTGCGAGTGATTTTAATCGTATTATTAAGTTCTTTTACTTTTCTATTATTTTGCTGAGATTTGATTAAGTTGATGATAATAGCGTGAACAACCTGTAAATTCACATAGGTATGCCTTAGGCCCCTGAACTGAAATCCTGGCTGCACCTTTGTAATCGGGTGATGTTTTTTCTCTTTCATTGAAGTATCCAATGCATCCGCGAATCTCTAAGCCTTGAAAGAATTCCATAGATCAGCTAGCTGCTTTATTGTGATGCTCTGGAGTTCTACAGTTAAGTTCATCATACTTCCTGCAATGATCGGTGATGAACATTCGTAAATGTCACCATCACTGAAGCATTCAGTGCTTCAAAGGTGTTGTCAATTGCTTTGTCTTGACATTCTCTTCATCCCTCGCATCAAAAAGGTTTTGAACAGATCGGTTTCTTCCCTGCACTCACAATGATTTTGCACCGATAATTATGAATGTTGCCAACATCCTTTGTAGCAAATCATCTTTCCTCAGTCGCTTCCTGAATCGCATTTATCTTGATTTGGTGTGAAATGCACTTATTGCTCGGTGATCTTGAACATGCATACATGTTTAAGACATTTTCTGGGATCAAAACTTCGTGAAAACACGGTCTAAAACATGCTTAAAAACGATATTTTGCAAACAAGCGCAACTACAGCCGTGCCATTAAACTCGGTTACGAAGTGTGTTTTCGAAACCATCTTTGAAAATAATGTATGGAAGCAATGTACAAAAAGCAAATTTTAATCCATTGTTTTAGTGCTCATCGATCTCAAATGTTCATGTTCTTAAGTAGTGCTTATTTCTGATATTGGGAATCAATAAATAAACAAAATAAAAGTCACAAAATCAGTCAGATACAATAGAAAACTGGTGAAAAAGAGAAATAAAGACTGTTACACGACTGGAAATGCTACATAGTTTCATTCATGACAACACACATCCAAGGTATGAATGAATGGAGTCTTCTGACAGCTTCAACATTTGGGAGACACAAATGACCGCTACGCAACATTCGAGGAGGAATCAAATGATGCAGAGGATGCTCGTCGTTTACTTCACATTTCTTGAAGACTGAAGTGCACGGTCTTCAGAACCACAAAAAACAAGGGAAACTTCCCGCACGTACAGTCTTTACCGCAAATCAGTCGGTGAGCACGATTATGAAATCTTTGCAATTTTTTCTCCATGGATGTTGGAAGCCAAGAAAACGGAGCAGCGGCATAGAGTAAAAGATTACAAACCAATGAATTATATACAATGATAAGCTGGTCAGAACTCAGAAGACATAGGCGACTTTAAAGTTCGTATTACATACAGTCTTTGCGATGAAAGTTTCAAAAATTGAAAATGAAGAAATGTTAAAATGAAGATCCAATGTCAAATTCTTGCTCCAGTGAATACCCAAAGTTTTCACGGTATCTGAAACCTTGATAGATGGATATGAAGCCTCAAATTGTTCTCCATGATAGAAAATCATTTGCGAGGATTTCTCGAGATTTAGTTTCATCCTCTTGATATCGATCCATTTTGGTACATGCCCCAAATTGTTCGGCATGAGATCGCGAGAAATTGGCTCAATGAGAGCAACATTATCAGTGCAAATAACCATGAATCATTCTGGTGACACACGCAAAGACTCCATAAAGGCAGCGAAAAGCGAGGGACCTAAAATGGACCCTTGGGGAATTCCTGATGGTATTTTAGTTGTGGGACCGTACAGACCATTCAATTTCAGTCGTTGAGTGCGGTTATCCAAATAACTTTGCAGCCATGTAATAAAACCTTGATTAACATTGCCGTCAATCAAATGGTTTAGCAAGGAGTAGTGAGTCAATTTATCAAATGCCTACGTTATATCCAAACAGGATAGCCTCACTGCTTTCGTGGCAGGTGTATCAAGACATGCGGTGATGCTATCGTGAATTTTGATCAACGCACTTACCGTAGAGCGGTATTGTCTGAAGCATAGAGATAGGTATATTAGGTAGAGTAGTAACTCAACATTTACTAAATACCGATCTCATTAAATGAACGTGAGTCGAGACCCAGTACCACCTGTGAGGTATGCAAATTTCTACACTTTTGGAGAAATTAGCACGAATCTGACTGATTATGATAAAGAATTACTTCAGAACAAAGAATAGTGTTCCACAAATCCTCCATGTCATGTCAATTTGGAGAGGCATTATAGTTTGTTAAATTAGCAATTCGATGGGTTACCATTGTCCTAAAGCTCAGCTTTATTATAATAAGATTATTTTCTTAAGCGTGATCATATCACAAACTGCCACTGAAAGAGCCTACCAGCCGCACATCTTTTGCATGGCAATTTGATCTATCGTTTATTTAATTTCATTGTTGTTAACTGAAAGAGAAAAGCATTATAATCAAAGAAACAGATCACAATCAACTTGATCTATCGTTTATCTAATTTCATTGTTGTTAACTGAAAGAGAAAAGCATTATAATCAAAGAAACAGATCACAATCAACTTTAAAGGATGTAAATGGGTCCACATTACTATCCAGATTAAAGAAATGACGCTGTGTGAATCATTAAATCATGACGTTGAAAATTGCATTAAAAACATGACATCTCAGCGAAGAAGCTTTCAATAAGATCGTAACTTTTCTTTGGAGACTTGCGGGGACTCACATTATAATGTGGTTTATAAAATTTCCTAGATCATCAGCTTAATTTCCGCTTAATTAAGATAATTGTTAGAAAATATTCATTCCTTTTTATATCTACCTTGTTTCATACTACGTATAAAGGGCCTTCATGTCGGTAGTATATAAATTTGCAAAAATTCAACTTTTTAAAAACTCCTCAAATAATTTTTGGTCCACAGGAACGTAATCTCCGTTAAAAACTGAATCTTTTCATCTAAAAATTTTCACTGTATACAGACTTTTTTGAGTCGACACTCTACCTATGTACTCTATGGTCTGAAGGCATACTGATGGGGACCATACAATTGGATAATCTGTGGCATGACAGAATTGCGAACAAGACGTTCAAATATTTCGCTGATGAGTGGGGTAACAGATATCGGTCGAAAGTCACAAACAGTGGTTCTATTTTTGAATAAGTGAGTACAATTTGTTTTGACTTTTCCCTATCCATATACCTATGCATAAGCGCAAGTTATGCCAACTTTCATAGATATTGTTCCATTCATTTTCGTCATACTTATTTCCTATTTCTAATTAATATAAGATGATTATCTTCTGCAAAGACATTTTATTCGAGGATGAGAACATTCATCTCTAAAATTATGATGAAAATCTGAAAGACAAGAAAAGTTCCGCCTTCAATCATGCTGAATGAACAATTCCACGGGAAATGAAATTGTCACAGTGCAGACAGCAAATATCATGCCATAGAAATCCAACCTATCCTTTTCATGAATGGCTGCTCAGGAAAGAAGTTGACCATGGTCGTTTGAATTGGGTTATCACTTCCAGACAAGATTCAATTCTAAACACTTACACAGTGAGTCCGTCCATCCTTGGACCTCCCACACTCCCATTTCTCTTAAGAAAGCTATTGTTTTGGGAGAGTATCATCGCACCAGAATTTGCTCAACCAACGAGCAGAATTTCAAATATTCCGTGGACATGGTGATGACCAGATTAATGCGTATCCTCAAAAGTTCCTGACAAGAATGCTCAGAGGCTTCAAAAGGAGAGACCGAAATATGCAGCATTCTTCCAACACCACTCGTACGAGGAAAATATATGTTAGATGTTCCTTTATTTCTGAGGAGCATGAACGAGGGATGGCGTGAGCAGTTAAGAAAACTGATATGCAAGACCATGTTCAACTTGACTTTTCCATGGGATCACCTATTTAGCGAACTCTCCACCCACCAAAAAGAAGATTGACCTGTGCCACAATTTGTAAGGCATGTGATTGCGCAAAAGTTTGCAACAGATGCTTCAGAAAGGTGCTATGTATCAAATAACATGCAAAATCAGCTTCCAAATTTACATTTGACAGACTGGGAGGTCTTTTGGCACCAAAATCACTATGAACATCTTTCCGTGAAAAAATGGGGACAGTGCGGTGATTGAGCGTTTTCACGCAAGATATCCGTCCAATAATTTACATATTCAATGGGAAATCATTCACAGTTCTGTTCAAAACTATTAGTGACGCATTTCTCTGGAATCACTGTATATAAATGAAATCCAACCTATCCTTTTGATGAATGACTGCTCAGGAAAGAAGTTGACCATGGTCGTTTGAATTGGGTTACTTCTGTTTCCTGTGTCTGACTTTATTTCTGGTCTTAATTATTTTTGCTTTTGAATGCTACTAATTTTTTCACATAAGTAACATGATCTAGCTAGTTAAATTGTCTTATGAAAATCATCTTAATCACTAATTTAGCTTTTGACCTTGATTGCATGTGAATTGCACTGTGTGAATTTCATTTCCCGTGATCAAGGCGAACAGGCGAAACGTCGGGGTGTATTAGATATTTTATCAATCTATACGAGACGAAGATTTGGCTCTCCCTAAATAATAATAATAATTTCTTAGTTAATATTATTTAATATTATCCATTAGGTCATAATATTTGATTTCCCTTATCTTACTGCGGAAGAAAGGACTCCTAGGCCAAACATTAACATTTGAAATCTATGGCTCCTCAATGGCCAGCAAATATCTACAAAACATGTCTTCACACATCTATTTTGCTTTTTGCTCTATGATGTACTGTCTTCAACAACATAGATGTGTGAGTATTTTACAGTCTAGTTCAAGCAATGTTTAGGGACTCGTACCATAAAGAGAGGCCAGGGCTGTGGAGCCGATGCGTTATCTCATCGGCTCCGGCTCCACGACACTGATGTGAAAGGCTCCGGCTCGGCTCCGGCTCCGACTTCAAATTCAGGTTCTATCTATGCTGGTTATCCTGGATCCGTTGAACGGGTTTTTTGGATAACGGTGTGGCCTTTAGAGGCTTGCTACAATCATCAAATTAGTTTTCATTAACAAGCAACGACTTAAGTTAATAATAAGAATGATAATAGCCTAATATAATGACAAACAACGTACTTGTCATATATTTTTGCATGAATTGACTATCTCTGAAAGATAAAATAAAGTTATAGCCAGGATTGGTTAAATTAGATAAAGATCTCCCGCACTGGCTAAATATAAATTGGCCTAGCCTGCAACCAGTCTACTACGAGGCTGCATTAAATAAGACCACGAGTGATGATGATATACCTAATTAGCCGTCACAGGGGCCGAATAGTAGTATAAGCTTTTTAACAAAGCTTGAATATGAAACTGGATAGCGTATGCCTCTAAATAGCTTATAGGGCCTGTATCTACTCGAACATGAAAAGGGTATCGGTTATATAGCCAAATATACCGTATCAATAAAGATATCAATTGCTTTATTGAATATTAAAGTGTATGTAGGCTAGCTTAGGTTGTTATTGTTATTTGTTATTGCCTTTATTCAATAGTCTGTTGGTCCATGAATAATATGATCGGTGGGTAGCCCACGACTCATCATCTGTAGAAATTGTAATTTAGATAGCCTCATTGCAGTGTAGGCTAGAAATGTACAATTGAAAATTATACTTAAAAAAATTAAAAATATCTAATTTAGGACAAGTTTTGTAATTCTATGCAGTATACTTAATAAGTTAAGGCCTAACTTACATTATATTAATTTCGTATTTCTCATTATGGCGTAAAGTTGCACTAAATAATTCATCAATGATTCATGTATATTATTATATTCAATTTATGTATAACACATTACCACTATTCCTCTGATGATGGTTAGGCTGATGAAACTGAACTCGGAGTATCACACAGTATGTTGCAGGGTGCTATGCATAATAAAAATTTGACTGCGAGCACCGAGCAGAAATCCCATCTACTTTGCTAGCTTTCGAATGCGCGTGTGGTTTAATGTCACAGACAATAGAAAAGGGAGGTCAAAAGGCGCCTTTATTGAGAGCGTTTCAGTCTTTTTTTTATTGTTTACATATAAGTCAGCATGATATCAGCATAAAGTGTTGACAGACGGATAAAATAATAATGAAAATTCTTGAAATCCACAGGTCTATGACATTTGGGGAAATATTATTACACGATACGGCTCTTGTGCAGTCCTCCCCCCCCCATTTTTTCTCTGGTCAAAAGATGCAGCACTATTGGATGTCCGTTTCAGCATCACCGGTTTGAGTGAAGCATTCCGTGCTGTTGTAAAAATCTACGTGGGTAATTGCAATGTCATGGTCGAAAACTTCGTCAGCAAGTCAACATTGTAATTTGCCTTCGGGTTTTTCGCATTGAAATATACCCTTTGAATTTTGAAGTCAAAGGAAATTCATTGTGAATGAGATACCTTTAAAATAATAGGGCGCTACTAGAAGTGGCTGGGTCGCTTATTGCTACAGCCATGTGAGGACTTGTAGTCAGGTCATTCGTGTGAGTGTGAAGAGTTATCCCTCCAATCAAAATTGATCAAATTGAATAATCGATTGTTTTGAAAAATGTAGGTGGGGGGACTGCACAAGAGCTTACAATACAATCTAAGGAAATTGGCATTGTCACAGATGCCAGTAGCTTCTGCCAGTAGCCATACCGATAGATGATAGCCTACATAGTAACCGTATTAGATTTAAGACATTGCGCAGGAAATGTAGCTATATTATCTTTGCTGACTGAACTGGAAATGTGTACATAAATGACTGGCGACTTGTCTCTAGGAATCTACAATCATCTAGCTAGCATGCATATAACAAGTCTTCAAATTAATGGATTTTGGAGAATACGTTGTCAAGATGGAAATTAGTCTTACGAAACATATGCAATAAAAAAATATTACACATGTGTGTAAATATATAATAAATATAATACAAAAGAAGGCGGCAACTGCAAAGAAAGATATCGTGGAGGACAGATCATTGGTATACTTAAAAGACATATCTTTAGATTTCAAATGATTTAATTTTTTTATGATGCCAATTGATAACTTTCAAAATTCTAGATTTATATCAACGCTCAAACTATCGGAGCCGGAGCCGGAGCCTTTGTGATAAATCGGCTCCGGCTCCGGCTCCGACCAAAACCATCGGCTCCTTAAGGCTCCGGCTCCGGCTCGGCTCCGGCTCCACAGCCCTGAGAGAGACTATAAAATTCAGTAGAAAAATTTAATTATGGATGAAAAGTCGGTTGCCAGAATTAGCAAGGATTGTTCAGACACCCATAAATTGAATGAGGCCATAAGCACTGCGCAAAAAAATATGCTGACACTTTTCTCTCTCATTTTCAACTTGAATTCTAAGGGTCTTCTCTTTCGGATTTTTTATCGGACCAAATGTTTTATATTATGACCGGCACATGACGGAAAAAAATCCTGAAGTATAAACTTATAATCTACATACATGTATATGAAGGAATTGACGCAAAAGTGAAATCATGCACAAAGTATCTCTTACAACCTCATATGAATGTTTAATGACACGTAAGTGTTCCTAACCTCTCCGGTACATAAATGGGATGAAAACTATAGAAAATTGAATCGTCGTGCCTTCAACAATCAGGTTGATGAGGTGTGTGGAAATCAAGTCATGTTACAAAAATAGAAACATGGTAAATTTACTTCATGCTACTAGAAATGTGAACATGATCTATCGACTTGTCAGACAGATGACAAGGTACAACATTTTCATTTTATCTTTCATTTTGAACTGTTTCATATTAACGTGGTTTTGATTTCAAAGTATGTATTGCATGTAACTCTTCTAATCAGATGAATTCTACCTTTCAGGAGATGTCGGCTACAACAGTTGTCTTGCTTCTGAGCGTGCTTACAATTATTCACATCTGGAATGTTGCAGCCTACCCAATACCAGCCCATTTCAATGGTAGAAGTATAAGTAGAAAGGAAAGCAATGGCAATTCTGCAGAAACGTCTTTGACGACAGATAAACATTCTATGCATAAAAGACAGGAGAGCAATCTCTCACAAAGTCTGTTAAATGCAAACGGGTATGCTAGATCTAAGAGATTTTTCGGTGCTATTGTAAAATTTTTTTCAACGATTGCCAAGTTAATTGTCAAAGTAGCAGTGAAAACGGTGCCTAAAATTGTCAAAGCGGTAGCTAAAAAAGCAGTCAAAAAAGTAGTTAAAGGAGCAGCCAAGAAGGTAGTTAAAGGAGCAGCCAAGAAGGCATTGAAGAAGACAGCGAAGAAGGCAGCCAAGAAGGCCACCAAGAAGGCATCGAAGAAAGCGGCAAAAAAAGCAGCCAAGAAAGCAGCCAAGAAGACAGCCAAGAAGGCAAGCAAGAAGGGATCGAAGGAAGCGGCAAAGAAAGCTGCCAAGAAGGCTGTCAAGAAGACCACCAAGAAGGCATCGAAGAAAGCGGCAAAAAAAGCAGCCAAGAAAGCAGCCAAGAAGGCAAGCAAGAAGGGATCGAAGGAAGTGGCAAAGAAAGCTGCCAAGAAGGCTGTCAAGAAGACCACCAAGAAGGCATCGAAGAAAGCGGCAAAAAAAGCAGCCAAGAAAGCAGCCAAGAAGAAAGCCAAGAAAGCAGCCAAGAAAAAATTGAAAAAGAAACGTCGGAAAAAATCGAAAGGATCCAAGAAAAAGTCTAGAAAATCTAGAAAGAATAAGAAGAAAAGGAAGAAGAAGAAGAAGAAGAAGAAAAGGAAGGATGAGGAGCAAGAAGAAGAAGAAGAAGAAGAGGAAGATGATGAAGAAGAATGGAAAGGAGATGAGGAGGATGATTGCAGTGAAGATCCGTTTGACTGTCCATATCGGAGAGATACATACGATCAGTATCCAAAGAACAAGTATCCATACGATCAGTATGCAAGCGATAAGATTCGATACAATGAATATGGAGGCGAACAGGATCAATACAATCAATATGCAGGCGATCAATTTGCAAGCAATCGATATCCATACCAAAATCAGCCATGAATTTTATTATTTGCATAGATTTGCATTTACAATTATGTGTGAACTGCTATGATTACTTTTGAGTTTTTATCGTCATGTTGAATGTTATTCATCGGGTTTAATAAAAAGTTAATGACATTTTCAGCCTTGCTTTGTAAAAAGTAAACACATGATTCTGTTAGTTTGTGGCCAAGCGTGAGAGGCATAGATAGGCGACGACACGAATTTTTTGTCAGGGGCTAAAATAGGTCATTCATTTTGGACATTAGTGAACGAATTCAGCAGCGTATACTCCAACGAATTGAGATAGGCCTAGCAAATTCAGAATTTCTAGTTTTACTACTGATGTTGGCTAAACGAGAAATAAAGCGATAACACTTGGTGGTGCGTATAATACTTTTCCATGCAGATTTCTAGATTTTTAAGCGTCAGTTTTGTAGACTTTTAATTTTCTGATGAAGATTGACATCGCCACTGCTTCCCAACTGAAAACGGTTGAGTAAAAAAAGCGCATCTCACATTTCAGAGGCGCTTTACTTCTTAAAAATATATGCACACATCTGCTGAGAATTTTTAGCTTATAGCGTAAATAAATATTGCGTTTAATTGAGCATTTGTTTTATATGCTTATTGCAGAGTGACCTGCATACGTAGGAACCCAGACAGAAATGCAAATTTAGTTACTATCTTTAGGCCATTCATATCGGGGAATTTATCTTTCGTCGAAAAGAATGCATGGATTGCGCTGGTGGACATGCAGGCTTTTATTTCTTATGTTTAGTTTCCAAATTGTCAGCGTAACAAAAAAAGCAACATTCTGTCACTGGAAGCGTTAAGAAATTTGCTAACTTCAGCATCTTTTTTTTCGCTTCCTTAGCGTCTGCCGGGGCGGGGCGGTCGTGTCTCGTGCGTGGCGTTCATCGGCGGCAAAGGCGAACCCTTTGGTCTCAGTTTTTCCGGCTGTCAGTCAGTGTGCTATCGACATACCAAACTCGACCCTTCCAGTTATTGGTGCTGAGTGTATTATTCACCTTCGCATACTGTTTGTCCGTGTGTTGTGTGCTAGGCAGTTTGTCTTGCTTTATTATGCATTTTATTGTTTTGTGAGAACAATCTCCATTCCATTGTTAGAGCAATAACTTTTCCGCGGCATGCATATCAAGTTCCAATGTCATACAAAAGTCCAACTTGTCAGCTATCTACGGTACATGACTGACAACAGACATGACATGTCATCAGACAATGGATGACCAAACAATTGGCAGCTGACCGTGAGCGAATCTTCACAGACGTATTTAACGCGGCATGAACAACGCCCGCTCTCGCAATCTGGTCTCTCCAAGCGAAGTTGTCGGCGAGAGCCGTTGACGGTGTTTCAGCCTATCTTCTATGTGCGAACTATCATCGAACTGCTGCGGACGTGATCACCACGGCTTGTGGTCCTGGAAGAATCTGGAGACTCTGTTGGTGCTGTGACTGTCTTATAACTGTGAACGTACCATCTGTCCTTGTAAGGACTGTTTGCACCATTTATTTATTTTCACAATATAATTCATCCACATTTTTCAATCATATGTTTTGGGAATATTAAGAAAATAATAACCCGTAACACCGTGATTCGGGATTTTTCATCGTTTTTGTGGATTAACTCCGATTCTTGGCGAAATCTCTATTGTGCTTCATCACATTTGCGCTTCTGCAGTATAAATCAGCATGATTCATCCCCTTGTCAGTTGTCAGTCCTCTAGCCAAATACCAAACTTTTCCCTATCATCGCAGCGCCTGTGCTACTCTCGCGAAGACCTGCTAAAACTGCGTTCTCCCAATTTCTCCTTACCAAGGCGTATTAGACGCAAGCTGTGGTTCCTGAAGATCCGACGACTCCCACCGCTGACTGCTGATGACGTCACAACTCAAGAAGGGGAAGACTCGCCACATGGCGATCAACAGAATGGGGCCTCTCCGCGCACTCAATCTTCGTATTCACCCGTCCTTGAACGACCTATCCCAGTCATCATTTCTTAACGCCGATCTACAATCTCTTCCTTCGCTTCCCACCAACCACGTTATCGTACATTACGCAATGTGCCTATTACCAACTTCAAAAAATCCTCATTTTCACTTCGACCACCGAATGTATTAATAACTAATACTCGATCTATTGTCAACAAAGTCGATGAAATATCTATCAAACTTTCCGAATTTAAGCCAGATATCGCTGTCTTGTGTGAATCTTGGCTCGATGACTCGATTCCTGACATTGCAGTTGCTTGCAGAGATTATCGTATCATTCGAAAAGACCGCAATCGAGCTGGAGGTGGTATACTGTGTTATGTGCGAGACTTTCTCAATTCGACAGATGCTGTCCTCTTTCGATGTACCTTCACTGGGATCTTGCAATTCAGAGATTCTTCCATTTGTGCTGCCTAATTTATTATTCATGGCGATATATCATCCATTTTGGAATAACCCGTCTGAGCACGAAGCTGCCATATCTTGCATCGCTGACATAACTGACTTCACATTTTCATCTATTCTTGACTCCTCTGACGTAAAAATCGTGATTGCTGGGGATATTAATGATCTGCGCCACTATACTGATGAAATCAGTCAAGTCACTGGCACCAAGGCGCTTGTGGATTTCAAAACAAGAGGCGATAACACCCTTGACCAAATTTTTACAAATATTGCGAGTGAGAACCCTCCTCAATATTATGGTCCAATGGGCAATTCAGATCATGTGGTTGTTGTTTGGTCCAATTCCCAATTGAAACCGGTTATCCCAAAGAAGAGTATTCGAAAAGTGACTAATTACAATAAGGCTTTCTTCTGTGAACAAATTCAAAAGTATGACTGGTTGAGTCTGGTTCGGTCAGAATCGGATATTCACTCGGCGATGACTCTTTTCCAGAGCTGTATGTATCCTACGCGTTATTTGATTGGTGCTTCCCCAAACGAATTATTCGCATAAGATCAATGGATCCTCCTTGGATGCGAGGCTCATTGAAACTGCTGATCAACAACCGAGACAGAGCACACAAAGAGGGGAAGAAGCAGAAATATGCAAGACTTAAGGGCGAAGTAAACAAAGATTGCGCTTTCTTAAAGCAGAACTACATTCAATCAACTATTTCAGCTGGTAATTCCAAAGAAATGTGGAATGCTATTAAGTACGTCGCAAGATGCGGATCGTCACTAATAGTACTGATATTCCATTCTCTGCTCATGAACTCGCTGACTATTTCTCTTCCTGTTATGGTCAATCGCATGTGCCTCAGCCTTCGTCTGAAGTCTTTTACGAATCATCGGAATCAAGCACAAGCGAACGTCATTCTGTCACGACTTTTTCTGTTGATGAGGTATCATCTGTTCTCAGCAAAGTCAAAAAGAAGAGCCCTGGAATAGATGGCTTACCTCAATGGATATTCCGAGATTTTTCTAACGTGTTATCTCCAGCCATAACCGAATTATTCAATCGGAGTCTAAGTTTGAAAACAGTTCCCGATTGCTTCAAATGTGCTATCATCACACCTGTCCCAAAATGCTCATCTCCAACGACAGTAAACCAGTATCGACCAATATATTTACTTCCGACTTTGGCAAAATGTTTGGAGAAGTTGGTCTCAGATAAATTGGTTCTTCCTCGTATTCGTGAAAACATCTCTTCACGTCAATTCGCGTATTTGCCCAGCAAAGGGACAGCCGTAGCAATGACGCTCTTATATCAAAGTGTGTTAAAATTCCTTGATGATGGTCCAGGTATCGTCCCTCTATTGACGATTGACTTTGCTAAGGCGTTCGATTTGCTTTCGCATGAATTAATCTTAGCGTCATGTGTCAAGTTTGGACTTACCGAATCTGTAACCCATGTGGATCAAAAGTTTTCTTTCTAATTGCAGTCAGTGTGTCCGTTGTCGTGCATTATGATTGTTTAGCAGTACTATTAGTATGAACTCTCTATGTTGTTTTATGTAGTCACTTTTCAAATTGTCGCAACAGTCTGAGTTCTGTTTTCAGCCAATAAAAGCCTATGCTTATCAACCGAATGTTTTCCTATCTCTACTCAACTCCATAGCTTAGGCACGACAATTTTATTGGCTGAAAACCTACAGAAGAACATGGAGAAGATAATTCGTGTTGATCGCTTCAACACTTCGCCAAACGATCCGCAAAGTTCCAAGGCGTGGAAGCTGTGGTACCGTGGCTTCAAATATTTCCTATCAACAGTCGAGGACAAAAACCCCGACAAGTTGGAGCTGCTTTTCCTCCATGTTGGTGTCAATGTCTCCGAAATCATCGAGCAGTGCGATGACTACGATTCTGCGATCGATTTGCTTGCAGCCACCTACGTGAAAATCCCCAGCGAAATACATGCTCGTCACGTGTTGTCTACAAGGTCTCAGAAGCCGGAAGAAGATCTGGACACTTTTCGACGCGCCCTTGTTCGGTTGGCAATGGATTGCAATTTTCAAGACGTCTCCGCAGAGAGAAACAGAGATGATTTCGTTCGCGATGCATTCATTCGAGGAGTTTCGAGTCCTCTTATACGAACCCGGCTACTTGAAAACTACAGATTGGACCTCGAAACTGCCTTTTTGCAGGCTAGGGCTCTTCAACAGGCCCAGAAACATTCTGAATCGTATGCTGCATCATCCGATGTTGCCTTGTCTACTGGTGCTGCAACTGACATTATTGAGGACGATGTGCCTACTGTTGCTGCAATACCCCGTGAAAAAGGATAGTGCTACAACTATGGAAACTACCGTCATGAGAAGGACAATCGAGCTCTTTGTCCAGCTCGCGAAGCTACCTGCCGAAAGTGCGGGAAAACGGGCCATTTCGCAAAGGTGTGTCGTTCATCAAACGCCAGACCCAACACTTCTGCTGTTTCGCTCGCCTCAGTGCCTTCATCGAATCTGTCCAAGTCTGTTGTGCCGGTGCAAGTGAATAATGTGTCTTTCCGCTCTCTCATCGATACTGGGAGTGCGGAAAATATCATTTCTTCCACTGTTGTTTTGAAGTTAGGGATGAATGTTTCTTCTTCCAATTCGCAAGTGTCTATGGCTTCCACTAGTTATGCAACTACTGTGTATGGATTTTGCAAGTGTTCATTGTCTTTCGAGGGAGCCAATTATAAAGATGTCTCATTTTTGGTGATGAATGATTTATGTTGTGACGTGATTCTTGGAGACCCGTTTCTGAAACAACATCAAGGTATCTATGTCGAGTATGGTGGCTCCAGGCCTACACTGAAAATTTGTGCATCGATGATGAATGTCAATTGTGTGAAAATATTTTCTAATCTTACACAGGACTGTCATCCCATTGCTACAAAGTCCCGCCGCTTCAATTCTCTTGATGAAAAGTTTATCAAGTCCCACGTAAGCGCTATTCTAAGGGAGGGGATGATAGAAGCCAGCAGCTCCCCATGGCGAGCTCAAGTTCTTTTGACATCGAATTCGCACAAGCGTCGCATGGTTGTAGACTTTTCGAGAACCATCAATCGCTTCACCATGCTCGATGCCTTCCCATTTCCGAAGACAGAGGAAATTGTTAATGAAGTGGCAAAGTACAAAGTTTTTAGCATCATTGACCTTTCGCAGGCTTACTATCAGATTCCAATATGTGAGACAGAGCGACCGTACACTGGGTTTGAAGCTTCAGACTGTCTTTACCAGTTCACGCGCATCCCCATGGGAGTTACCAATGGCATTGCTGCTTTCCAGCGTGTCATAAGCCAGTTCATTAAGGACAATGAACTCAAAGCCACTTTTTCCTATCTCGATGACTTGACCATATGCGGGTATACTGTCGAGGAGCATGACCGCAATCTACAGCGATTTCGCGATGCTGCAAAGAAGTTGAATTTGAATCTAAATGAAGAGAAATCAAAATACCGCCTTTCTGAGATTTCTCTCCTGGCCTACAAAATTTCTGGCGGAGAAATCAGCCCTGATCGTGACCGTCTGCGTCCTTTACTTGACATGGCTGCTCCCACCGATGCCAAGTATCTCCAGAGAATGGTTGGCTTTCTTGCATACTACTCATTTTTCGGAATACCGATGTATTCCGGAAGAATTCGCCCTCTGATCGGGGTTCTCCGATTCCCCCTTTCGGAAAGCGCTCAGTCCGCGATTGAATCTCTAAAAAAGGAGCTGGGTCAGGCCGTTTTGCAGGCGATCGATGACAAACTTCTGTTTACTGTCGAGACAGACGCCTCTGACTCTGCACTGGGAGAAACCCTTCTTCAGGAAGGACGCTCTGTCGCCTTTATCTCTCGAGTGCTAAACAGTGCCGAAAAGGGTCAGCACATAGTTGAGAAAGAGGCATGCGCAATCATTGAGTGTGTTAGAAAGTGGCGTCACTTTCTCACCGGACGCTCTTTTAGACTGATTACGGATAAGCGTTCCCTGTCTTTTGTATTTAACTCAAATGCAATAGGCAAGATCAAGAATGACAAGATTCAACGTTGGCGTTTTGAGTTGTCGTCCTATTCTTACGACATCATTTATCGACCCGGCAGCCAAAACATTGCGGCTGATGCTTTGTCGAGGGTTCAGATCGCTTCTGTAACCACGAAATCCAACGATCTTCAGGCACTGAAAACTCTTCATGGCAATTTGATACACCCCGGCATCAAACGCCTGTTTCATTTTGTTAGAGCCCGAAATTTGCCATATGCAGCTGATGATGTCCGCCGAATTACACAATCTTGCCAAGTTTGCGCAAAAATAAAGCCCCGATTCTACAAGCCACCTGAAAGCCAGCTCATCAAAGCGACCTCCCCATCCGAAAGAATAAGCATAGATTTCAAAGTTCATCTGCCAAGATCTGAGTTTTCCAGTACATATATGCTCACTATCATCGATGAATACTCCCGTTTTCCGTTTGCTTTTCCAACTCGCGATATGAATAGCTCCACTGTTATCCGATGTTTGACACAACTATTTTCAATCTTTGGCCTGCCAACGTATGTGCACTCCGATAGAGGCTCTTCCTTTATGTCTAGTGAAGTAAGGTCTTTGCTCAATAATCGAGGCATTAACACCAGTAGAACCACTCCATACAATCCACAAGGCAACTCACAATGTGAGAGATTCAATGGAATTATATGGAACACGATTCTCCTAGCTTTAGAGATCCGTCATCTTTCTCTCTCATCTTGGGAATCAGTTCTCCCTGATGCCCCTTCATTCGATTCGATCATTGCTATGTACCTCAACAAATGAAACTCCACAAGAGCGTCTTTTTATTTACCGTCATCGGTCATGCTCCGGTTTTGCCTTGCCAACATGGTTGATTAACAGTGGACCCGTGCTTCTAAGACGTCATGTTCGTGCTTCCAAGTACGACCCAATAGTGGAGACTGTTGATTTAATCGAAGCCAACAACAGTTACGCCCATATCCGATTCCCCGACGGAAAGGAAGATACTGTATCCCTTCGAGATCTTGCTCCACCCGGGGATTCTCCTAATACTGCTGCTCCGACTCACGATCCTCAATCTCCGAATTCGTTTAGCTCTCATCTCAATGTCCCTACTGAAGTTGACCGAGTGACGAGTGCAGGTGGACCTCATGCAATAGACCACATTGCTGACAATGAATCAACTTCTCTTTCTAATTCCGATCTTCCTTCCCCTAGCTCTCCTGATAACGATCACTCGAACGAAATTCCTCTACGCCGATCTCAAACAACAAAGCCTGTTGAACGACTGCTGCTGTGATTGCTGTAACCTGTTTGTAAATAAATGTCTTCCATACCATACAAGTGTCGAGACTGTTAAGAAAAATCTCAACCTAAACTCATGTGACTGTTTTTGCATACTAGTGTCGTTGTTATGACTTATACTTTATTAAAGGACAAAAACATACGTTCCCCGATGACATGGTCCAGTAGTACAAGCAATAACACAAAGCTGCCCTTAAAAGACAAAAGTTAGGCGTTCACAGTTCGCATAGCAGCAACACAGTTCGGTTCTTGACAGCAGCAGGCTTGACTAGGACAACGGGAGAGAGAATGAGAGCGCGCCGGTCCTCCAGGGCCAGTTCGTGCGCTTAGGCGTGTTGGTGCGTATCGGCTTGTCGGCGTTGCCGCTCAATCAGCCACGCTAAGAGAAATACGCCGGTTCTCGTCTCACGATACGCAAGATATTAGGTGACGAGCGCTCTCGGCTGGCGCTTTTAAAGTCAGTTGAGAGGGGAACAATCAATGTCATCACAGTGTCTTTCGTTGCGGCGTGGGGAAGGCTCCGCGCGCGGGAGTATGGAGAGGAAACTTCACTTGACCTTCGTTGCGGTATGTAAAAGTGATGACGCAGCAGATAATTGAAGGTACAGAGAGAAATGAGAATGAGTCACACCTCCAGCGCTCTAACTGAATAAAAATTCAGCGTGAATTTTTTTATTCAGAGTCAAAGCAGTGATCAGTCACAAAACTTCACTGCACCAACGGCTCGTAGAGGCTGGGTTTCAAACTTGAGGGTATCGGATTGCTTGAAGGGATAGCAGATTTGGAATTGATTGGTAGGACATCGAAGGGCTTGAAGGGATCGTAGGTTGTTTGTAGGTTTTGAGCTAGCAGCAGCTTGAGTCCATGCCTGCCTTTAAAGACATGCGCGAGAAAGGCAGTCGGCAACCACATTGTCTCGTCCTCGTATGTGCTTAATGTCGAGGTCAAAGTCTTGAATACTGAGACTCCATCTGAGGATCCGCATATTCCTATCCTTCATTTTGTCCATAAACACAATTGGGTTATGATCGGTAAGAACGACATTCCGAAACGCAGTAGTACTCAAGTATACAGAAAAGTGTTTTAGCGCTGAGATCAAGCCATATGCTTCCTTTTCTATAGTTGAATAACGTTTTTGGTGCCTATCAATTTTTTTTTGAAAAGTAAGACACTGGGTAATCAACCTCGTTATGATTCTGTGATAAGATGGCTCCAACTCCTAAATCACTTGCATCTACAGTAAGGATAAACGGTTTTTTCATATCAGGAGACTTTAATACAGGAGGAGACGTTAATAACATCTCAATATTCTGGAATGATTTTTCGAATTCGTTAGTCCATAGAAATTCAACCTTAGCACTGGTTAGGTTAGTAAGTGGCGAAGCAACTTGAGAAAATTTCTACAAAAACGTCTGTAGAATCCAGCCATGCCTATAAGAAACGCCTTAACTCTCGTTTAGTAGTAGGACGAGTGAAGTTACAGATTGACTCAACTTTTGATTCAATAGGTTTAACTGAACCATATCCTACTTCATGACCGAGGTATTGAACTAGTGCTTTTCCAAACTCACACTTTTTCAAGTTTATACAGATTGTTTCATAAAAAATGGATCACCCTTAAACATCGCCTTAACTGCAACTTTGTCTAACTCCGCCAAACTTGAACGAATTTCTCTGAAATTTGGAAGATATGTCAGTTGTGTTTACTAATATCATTGTTGGAAATTTCAAGCATGAATATTGAGTTGTTTTCCTGTTATAGATAAAAAAGTAGTAGATAATTTGATCTTCATTTAGCAATGTTACACAAAATCATACCTCACTCTTATAAAATTAAATTTGTTTCCTTTGTTATGTAATATGTTGTTCTACAAGCCAAAAGCTATCAAGCAAGACAAAAATAGAGAAAATCGGTCAATCAGAGCCAGTATAGAACCATTATTCATCAACAATAATGTAACTGCTACATGTGATTAACTGGACTTCATGTTCCATAGCTTCCTGACTTCGTTGCGGTGGTGTTGGCAGCACTCCAGATTGCTTTCAGCTAGAAATCTATCTCTTACCGGTTGAAAACAATACAAAGCACAAATGAACAATAACGAGATCGCATTCACAAAAGGCAAAGTGTCAGCCTTGCTAGAACTAGGCTTTTCTTTGCGAGCTACAAGCAAGCGACTAAATGTCCCTTACACAAATGTGCATCGATGGCATAATGATGATTTTCGACTCTGTCGTAAAGAGGGCTCTGGCCGTCCACGCAAAACATCCAAACGTAGAGACCGCCTAATTTTGAGATTTGTTAAAGTTGATACAAGTCTCTCGTCAACTGAGATGGCTGCACTAGACTCGTCTATTTCTACATGTAAGTCCACTATTCGTAGAAGACTTATTGAGTCGAATTTCAAGAGCTGTAAGAGGCTCTCTCAGATCGAATTATCAGATCAGCATACAAAAAGACGTCTCAGATGGGCAATGAGTCATTGTCACTGGCGAAATCAATGGGATCGGGTTGTCTGGTCTGATGAGGCATCAGTCCGTCTGAAGGATAGTGATGGTCGATTGAGATTATGGATAAAATCTGATCAGGAAATTCCGAGGCATTTACATCGTGCCCGGGTACAAGGTGGTGCGACTCTACTGATTTGGGCTGGCATTTGGACCAATGGCCGCTCTGAACTTCACATACAGCAAGGAACCATGAATTCTAAACGCTATGTGAATGTTTTACGCATGAACATTGGCCAAATGACAGATCAACTTGGTGATCCATCGACTTGGTTATTTATGGATGATAATGCTACGTGTCACAGGAGTAGTAGAGTCAACTTATGCAAGTCTCAATTAGGGCTTAGGACATTATCTTGGCCAGCTCGTTCTCCTGATCTGAATCCCATAGAAAATGTATGGAGTATTCTAAAACGTAACGTTCGTCGTTCACTGCTACCTACAGATGGCGTATCACAACTTACGTCACTGTTAAAAAGAGAGTGGAGAAAGTTAGATCAGTCAAAAATCAACGATATCATCGAATCAATGCCCAGACGAATTGGTAATGTCATTGACAATATGGGTAGGGCCACAAAATGTTAGCTTCTTAAGAACCGTTACTGTATCATAGCTTATCAGGTTATATAAGGACATTTAAATATATTAGAGACATGAAAAAACATGAAAAATGCTTTCTGTATCATACTTATGTTTTATTTAGTCAAATTTTAGGATGATCCACTTTTTATGAAACGGACTGAGTAAGGTTGGCGGAATTTAGTCTAATCATCAAATTTTTGATTTGATTAACATGATTGTCCCATGAGGAACTGAAAATGACTAAATCATCAAGGTAAGCAGCACAACCTTCTAAGCCGTTAATAATTTGGCTAACAAGACGTTGGAAAGTAGCAGCTGAATTTCGCATTCCAAAGGCCATTACTCGGTATTGCCAAAGACCATCAAGAGTGGCAAAGGCTGAACAACGCTTGGCTCCATCGGTTAACGGTACTTGCCAAAAACCTTTCATTAAATGAAGTTTTGAAATATATTGAGCATTACCGATCATGTCAATACAGTCGTCTATTCTAGCCATAGGGAAGTTATCAGGTACAGTCAGAGCATTTAGTTTACGGTAGTCGGTACAGTAGCAACTCGAACCATCACTCTTGGGCACAAGTATACAGGGTGAAGACCACTCACTTGTACTCGGCTCAATGATATCGTTTTCAATCATATACTGGATCTCTTGTTTCATTAATTTCATTTTCTCGAAATTTACTCTGTAAGGATGCTGTCGTATAGGTTTTGCGTTGTTAGTCTCGACATCATGCATTATCAGATTAGTGACTTTAGGGCTGTTACTAAATAAGTCTTTGTATTTTTCTATCAATGAAATGATATCACATTTTTTATTATCTTCAAGATGGGAGAGATAATTATCTAAGTCGCTCAGAATGATAGAATTATCTACTTTCAGTGGAGGAATTATGTCAGTAAAATCCTCTTTGTCATATTGAGGCATATCAGTTATCTCGCTTTTGGCAATGACTTGTACTGGTTTTGGTTCACTTTCCAAATCTCTTTCGTGATACTTTTTTAACATATTGATGTGACAGACACGAGATTTCTTTTTGCGATCGGGAGTTTCTACGACGTAAACGAGATTGCTCAATTTCTGTTTTATAAGGCAAGGGCCATAATATCGCGCTTTTAATGGGTCTCCTTGAATTGGCGAATAAATCAATACTTTGTCTCCCGGAGAAAAACGTCTTTCGGAAGAACTTTTGTCGTATCTGAATTTCATTTTCTTTTGTGATTCAGCAAGATTTTTACGCGCTAAGTCTCGGATTTCCTGAAGTCGTTTTCTAAAATCGGAAACGTATTCAAGTAAACTGCTTGATTCAGCATGGTTAGTTTTTAGCCATGTTTCTTGAAGCATTTTCAATGGACCACGAACTTCGTGACCAAATACTAAATCAAAATGACTGAATCCTAAAGATTCCTGGACAGTCTCTCGAGCAGCGAAAAGCACTAAAGGAACACCCTGACTCCAATTTCGGTCATTTTCATGGCAATATATTCTTAGCATATTCTTTAGGGTTTGGTGAAATCGTTCGAGAGCTTCTTGAGACTGAGGTTGATACGCACTAGAAACAGAATGAGTTATATTAAACTCATGTAAAACTTTCTTAAAGACTTTCGAAGTAAAATTACTTCCTTGATCGCTTTGTACGGTTCTTGGTAAACCAAATAATGAGAAAAATTTGATCAAAGCGTCTATCACTGTCCTAGCAGTAATGTTTCTCAGTAGAATAGCTTCTGAGAAGCGTGTCGCAGAGCACATAATGGTGAGCAAGTATTGAAAACCGCGTTTACATTTTGGCAGAGGCCCTACACAGTCAATAATAACGCGACTAAACGGCTCGTCAAAGGCCGGAATGGGTTGGAGAGGTGCTTTATCGGGTTTTGAGTTGTGTTTGCCAACAATTTGACAGGTATCGCAACTTCTGCAATAATTAGAAACGTCTGACATAATCCCTGGCCAAAAGAAGTGTTTCATTATGCGAAATCTTGTTTTTCTGACACCTAAATGTCCAGCCATGGGATGATCATGTGCAAACTGATAATTTCTTTGCGATATGGAGTAGGTACGACAATTTGATTAATTGCTTTCCAGTTCTCATCAGCAGGTGCATCAATAGGACGCCATTATGCGAAATCTTGTTTTTCTGACACCTAAATGTCCAGCCATGGGATGATCATGTGCAAACTGATAATTTCTTTGCGATATGGAGTAGGTACGACAATTTGATTAATTACTTTCCAGTTCTCATCAGCAGGTGCATCAATAGGACGCCACTTGCGCACCAAAACGTCATCTTTTAGATAATAACTTGGAACTTTCTCTGTGTCTGCAGTTTCAGCTAGATTGAATAACTTTTGTAGACTGTTATCAGACTTTTGATCCTTGACTAGAGTCTCGCGATCTAGTTTTAGATTTACGGAATCATTTTCAAGAACTGGACACCTTTTAGGTCCTTTGACATCGGTGTCAAATAAAAACGTTTCACTGAGATCAATTTGGTCATTATTGTTTACCATTTCTTTTGCCTTAGATCTAGTGACAGCGCAAGCTGGGATTAAATTATCGTCATTTACTGTAACATCTACAGGGCTGTCTGTCATAATTGGCGTAAACAAACTAGCTCCCATGAGAACATTACCGAGTGACAAATGAATTCCCTGAATAGGTAACTCATTGATAACACCGACTTTTATCCGTCCATTGATAAGATCAGATTTCACGTGCAGTTTGTGCAGAGGCACTGAAACGCGCCCCGAAACACATTTTATGGGAACTGTTGACTGAAGGAAAGTATTATCGGACACAGGAACAACTCCTTCAACAAGTAATGACTGATAGCAGGCTGAGTCTCGCCATATCTTTATGGGAATTTGACTATTTGTGTCAATACCTATGGAACCAAACGTGGTAAAGGCTTTTCCACCTTGCTCAATTAATAATTCCTCTCTACTTTTTGACACTTGTAATTCCTTAGCATCTTTCGATTTCTGAAATTCAGGAGTATTATGATCAGTTATTGTAATTGCAACTTGTTTACTGGAAGATCTTTCTTCCTTACGTTTAAGAACCCAACAGTCAGTCGCACGGTGACCTCTCTTTTTGCAATATTTGCATTCTATTGCTTTTCCTGTCAGTTTCTTTATATCACTCACAACAGGTGGTGATGTAACAATTTCGTGTTCCCCTTTATTGAAAATTTTCTGGGGCTTCTGGTCTGTCATTTTGTGAGTCAAATCATACTGATCAGCCGCTCTTGCGGCATCTTGCAGACTAGTTAAATTTCTCTCATTGAGATACGCTCTAATGTTGGTTCCAGTACAATTTTTGAACTGCTCTATAAGGATAATCTGTCTTAAAGAATCAAACGTTTGAACACCATTTATCAAAAAGAATTTCTTGCTCTTTTGCGAAATCGAGATAACTACTTCCTGCATCTTTTCTTTTGTTTCTGAATTTTTGACGATAGGCTTCGGGAACCTTTTCGTAAGCTTGTAGTATCTCTAATTTTACGACATCATAATCCTTAGCGCTGAAATCTGACAACGCAACGTAGACTTTTTGAGCCTTTCCAGTGAGAGCTGTCTGTAGCAATAAGGGCCATTCTTCTTTTGGCCATTTTGAAGCAATAGGTACACGTTCAAAACTTTGGAAAAATATTTCAACGTCATTTTCGTTAAATTTAGGAACCAATCGAACTTGGGTAGCCAAATCTACATCAGAATTTTTATGTGTATTTTAAAGTGTATGCGTGTTCGAGCCTCCGTTTTTCCAATGTTAGTTGCTGCTGCACTTTCATTTCCTCAAGTTTCAATTTAAACTCTTGCTCAATACAAATTTTTTCAAGTTCAAGAATATGCTTTTAATTTTTGCTTTGATCGGAATCGTTAGTAGTGCTACTGTTTTCTGAATTTGTTTCGCCAATATTGAAATGAATAATTATAGCGTTAATAATCATGTCTTCGCGCATCGATACGGTTACCTCAATGTCAAAATGTTTACTAACTTCAATTAATCGAGCCTTAGTACAAGACCTAAGCTGATCGACAGTTGGATCTTCTTGAATTTGTTTGATTAACTCTTCAACGGAATCCATTTTTAAGGATGTTAATAAAAATATATTAACACTTAGAAGCGAGAGTAATTTCTTAAGTTATACACTTGAGTAATGGTGATATGACTGCTCTAGGACACATTAAAAAAAATTACATACCTGCAAAATAAGAAAAAATCAGTCCAAATCAGAACCCTACCTGAGGTAAACCTTGATCCAAAATGCAAAAAGTAGGCTCCTCTTGAAATTAGCAAATCAAAATAAAAAAAATAGGAGCCTTCTGAAATTTAGTAAATCAAAAAATGAATATGAACAAAAATATTCATTTAAAAATGGAAGATGAAAAAACAAAAGAACCATCAGCCCCTTTATATCCTTCATTATCATATGAAATGGATATAGCAAAACATAAAGATGGAGTCAGGTATATGAAAGATAAGGAAGCGCAACTATTGTTAAGATTAGAACATTATGATAAATCAAGAAAGAGATGGACTATAGTTAAGAATGTGACACAAGGCATTGGAGCATTTTTAACAATTTCTTTAGGCGCTCTGACTATTGTCATTTCTTCTTGCGTTCTTACAATTCCTGTTGTTGCTACAGCTCTGTAAAACAATGAGATTTTAATTGTACGTTAGGCAAGTTGTTTTAATTCTTGCCAGCGCACTCACATGACGTCAAAACAACTGCAAACTGTCATCAGGTTGAAGATTGTTATGACAACGGTGACAAAGTTGCTACAAAAGTTCATTTCTCTCTCTTCTGTCATTGTATCGTGTGCTCAGATTGTTGTGATATTATTTCAATCAACACTTATCATCTGCTTGTTCTCATCGTTCCACTATCTTTAAATATGTTATTCTTATATCTTGAACATAGTGATTTGTACTAATTTCTCCGTCAATCATGAGTCAAGCAGTCGTCGAACAACAAGCTAACATAGCAACGGTACTTCCACACTTCTTCAAAAATATTGCGGAGTCGTTCATTCCATCGGAGAAACATTCTGAATACTTTTCATATATAGACCAGCAAGTGAAGAAAGCGCCTCTACTCTTCAATCCTGACGTTATACGTTCTGCTCTAAAAGCATACAAAGAACAAAAGAAAATCGCAGCCAAAGATAAGAAGGAAGCAGCACTTCCTTTCAGAATCGAAACATTTACAAAACAGTTGAAAGAAAGTGTTGTTCCGCGTCATACATTCATCGATTCATTGGATTATTTTAAAGAACCGGCGGGGGACATTTCAACGTCATTGAATTCTTTGAAACAACACTTATATTACGAAAACCAAAGCCATCTTTTGAGTGTCACATGTAAAATTTTTATTGGAAAACACGCCAATCATTTATTATCCTTGTGTGAGAATAATAAAGGAGATTTCACATATCTCTTAAAACATCACAATATTAACTATTCACGAACTGAATTCAGCTTCACAATGAAATTGGCAAAACTGGCAGATAAATTTCAGACTCTTTGTAGAGTCTCGCTTCCTATACGACTGTTAAAAACTAATCTTTCAATCTTAGAGCAGTGTCTTTCACAAGATGAGTGTTTTTGGAATAATTGATTATTCAACCCTTCTGTTATCAATCATTTTCATTATGTTGTTATATGACGTCATTTTTCTCTCATCCAATGAAACCTTGTCCACGCGTGGACATATCGTTCATGCAATTTGTAATATTATAGTTAGTAGACGATTGTTGTAAAGAAGTTAAATAGCAGTAGCTGATTTTACTTCATTTTACTGAAGAACGAAAATTCGTTGTCCACGCGTGGACATCAATATTTGTACGCTTGTGCGGATGCATTTTATAAATATACATATACCCAAATTGAAATAAGCATTTGTTGTTTTTGATTTTACATTTACGGTAATATAATAGAATTTATTTTATGAAAAGTGACAAGTCTAACTTAGTTCTTAAAAATATATGGCAAACAAACCACGACAAATTTCGATTTAAATAAGATCGCAAATCAATTGGGAATAAAGAATTTTCACGTATTGATGAGAAATGAATTACTATTGATAAAAGATGTACATGAAGTGAATTTTGTAACAAATCTCCACACGTCAGATCAAAAAGGAGTACATTGGTCAGCGGGTATGTCTAATAAAAATGGTGACAATTACTATTTCGACTCATATGGATTGCCTCCCACAAATGAAGTCAAAGAATTACTTGGAAATGGAATTTATAATACATTTCAAATTCAAAACCAGGAACTACTTATTGTGGTCAATTATGTATATATGTTTTGTATAAATTACAAAAGGAGTACCATTTCTAGATATTATGTTAGAATTGAGTAAGGGAATTGAATAAGGGAATTGAATAAGAGAATTGAATAAGGGAATTGAATAAGGGAATTTAATTCCCGAAACGTTAGTTCCAATTACTGTAATTAAAGCTCAAGCGAAGCTAGCTAAAGCGACACTTAATGGCTAAAGCTCAGTTTTTGTAATTCGTTTTCATAAAGTCGGCCTCTGATATCCTCATTATCTAAATCTCTTATTTCATAAGTAATCGGATAAGTTTGATTTATTTTAGAAACTTCAAATATTTCTTTAGTCCAATAGCCTACGAAAACTTTTTCAAATTTATTTTTATATTTAAATATTCTAACTCTATCTCCAATCTTAAATTTCGACTTACGTTTCTGTAAATTCGGATTACCCTCATTCGAATAATTATTTTCGAATATTTTCTTTCGTATTAAATCAGGATCGTCAGAAGCCTTCTTTGGAGTTTCTTCAATACCTGAATGAATCTTATTGTTCTAATCCTCAACAATTCCTGGTAGTATCTTCAACCATTTCTGATTACCTTGTTCTGTAAATTTCTTGAATATTTTATTTTGTTAAGTTCTATTAAACCTCTCTATTACTATAGCTTTGCCAGCATTTTCTGTGGAATAAATTGAGCCTTGGCGATGACTTTCGTCTGTTTCAAATAGTGGCTTAACATTTCTATTATAAAATTCAGATCCTTTATCAACGAATAGCTTCTTTGGTTTTCTATTACTTTCTTTAAAGATTTCTTCAAACGCATATTTAACTGACAGACCACTTTTGTTTTTTAAAGGCTTTGCCCAAGCGTATCGTGTATATAAATCTATAACGGTCAATGCGTATTTAAACCCTCTTTCATTCGGCATATTGATTAGATCTGCACTCCAAATATCATCTTTATTAAATACTTTTACTTTCAATAGATATTTTGGTTTTCTATATTCTTTATGAATTTCAGACGCGTAGGTTTCATTTGCTGATGGATCAATACCCTGACCAAAACGCATTTTTGCTTGTAAAGCTTTCTTAACAAACATTCTTTCAATTCTTTCTCTAAAGGACGGATTCTGAATACTATCTAATTCTTGAAAATAATTATCTTATCTGCTTCATGTCGAGAACTTAGGTCATGATTTCGATAAACTAGATCGTGTCTATAAGCTGCTGCATCAACTCTGTTTATTGGTTTACTATTTTCTCTAGGTGTGTTATCATCGTTTAATCTTAAATCTAATCTTGTACCGGGGCCAGTAAAATTATGTCCAGATAAATGTTTCTCTTTCGAATATTTACTCCAAATAAAACCAGGAAAGTTTTCTAATGCTTTTTGTATGTCACCTCCGGAATGCAACGACGTTGAATCACCACCGGTGTGCTGACAATTTCAGGTTTTATGTACTTTTAAGAGATAATCCATTAGATCTAGATTTGAAATTCTTAAGTTATTCAAATTCATTTTTAAAGATTAAATATTAACGCACCATACTAGGACTTAGATATATTCCAGAACCATCTTTAGTTTCTTTTATTTTAACTAAATCATCAATATTATGTAGTACATTTTTAAGAACTCGTTTCCCTTCATCAACTAAATTTAGTTTACTAATAAAGTTATCTACTATTCCTTGCCCCCTCGCTGCTTTCTCTAACTTTCTATTATGACGTTTTTGTTCTTCTAATGCTGCCTTCTCTGATTTATTTTTATTTACTGCCTGGACAATACCAGCTGTCCCACCTGCAACACTTCCTGCTGCTGCCATACCTCCCATTATTAGTGGAATTAATGGGAGAATTCCACCATTCTTTTCTTCTTGTAATTTAATATTCTCTATCATTGGTTTACTTATGTAATACTTCTTTTTGTCAATCGTAATAGTTTTAGGTGTATTTTTGTCAACAATGTTACGTAGTTTTAATTCAACAGTTTTATTATTACTTTTCGCTTGCGACATTTTTAATAAAAAATTTATAGTCTTGGGTTTTTTCTAACCTATAGAACCTTGTTCAGAGGCTTTAGCCGATCACTTTTGTTCAGATTACTAACCTATCCTAGCCATCTTTCCATTAAGAATTACAATTGAATATTCTACATCTTCTAGCAATAAACCACAAGCCATCAATGATGTTGTGGAATTTGTCTTTTCAATATTAATTGTAACATCACAACCAGTCTTGATAATATCTTCAGATTGTGCACTTAAATCAAAACAGAAAACAGGATATAAATTCTTCCAATCTACAGGAGTTAATTGCGCTTCAACTCCAAATTCTCGACATAGATTTCTATAGGCGTCATATCTTTCCATGAATTGATTATTTGGGTTATCAAATCTAAATGGATCGATAGGATAACGTGTTTGATTTAAAGAAATTTGTAAACTTTGAATTGAATTGATATGAAAAAGAATATTGTTCTTATCAAAACTAGGAGTTTCATTCTTTTGAAAAGCGAATAAAAAATATCTTGGAGTATTTGATGTTCTAGTAAAATGCCAGTTAAATCTTTGTTCAGAAAAAGTGACAGAACGCGCAGTACGCTTCATAAAACTTACTGGAATTGGTTTGTTCGTATTTAATCTTTTCGTAGTTGTTTCAACCTCTAAACTAGGAGTAATGCGTTTTATCCACGATTCAAGTCTATCAATTTTTAAATATGCTTTTTTCCAGTCTTACCATAAAATATTAATTCATTATTTACAGTGCGATGAATTATTAATTTGAACTTTAATTGATATGATATTTTAGTGTAATCTAAATAACCGAATAACGGAGATAATGACCAATCAACAGTTTGTTTACTTTTCTTGTTAAAATGACGTCTTTTCTGATATGAGCTATTTTGTGTACTGTTTAACTGCTTCACTATGTTTTCTACATCTTTCGCAATTTCTGCTGCATATGTCCCAGTGTGAGTTAAATCATCTTTAAGTATGCCGGTATGGTTATCAGGAAACAATCCTTCGATTTCATGCATTTTAGTATTTTCACCTATTGTAACAAATCGAAGCATTGAATCAATAATACCAGGTGAATCACTTATGGTTTCTATATTTTGTGTTGTTACATCCAAACGCATTTGTGTAAATAATCTTGGAAAGAAATTGTTTTGTAATGTAATATTATCCGTAGCAGGTAATGGTGTTGTAAAATCAGCATCAGAATATAGAGAATATTCACAGTGTGAAAATGAATCGGGTAAATATAAGTAACTTTGCTGATTATCAACTTCAAAAATTAAATCACCTCCAGTATTCACTCTTCCTGAAGATCCAGGATTCATAGCAACTCTTATATAGTCAGTCTTTTTTTGATTGTAACTAACGAACGGGGGATCGTCTAATCTAAATTTTCTTTCGATCAGAGACGACATTATTTTTTTAATTAGAAAAAAATCAGTTTGGTACTAGAATTTTGCTAAACTATTTCCCACGTTAGTGGTTAGGGACTCATCCCATTTCCTCTCATTTCTTCAATTGTTTTTTCATCATGTCTACTTTCCATCTTCGCTAATTTAGCAATTTTGTTTTTCGTTTCCTCTGAAAACTTTTTGTCCTTTTGTATTTCTTTAGCATCATTCCTAAGTTTACGAATAGCCTCTAGTTGTTTTAATTCGTTTTGTGACTTAACAGCATTTGATATTGCACTAGCTGTACTACCTATAGCAGGTGCTCCTTTAGCAGCAGATAAAATCAAATCTTTATTATTTTTAATCAAGTGAACGATACTTCCTGTACCAGAAAAGATGCCAGCTCCTTCTTTTTGAATAGTTTCTACACTGTCATAATGGTACACAGGTTTCATAGATGGTTCATGAGCAATTTTGTTATTTGAAGCAAAATGTTTAAGATTGTGTTTATAAATTATAGGCATTTTTTAAGCTTAAATTTGACTTTTGGGGAAAATATTTACATTTGTGATTGGTTAGTAACCTGAGGAGCTTTGGTCCGATCGGCTAAAGCTTCTGAACAAGATCCTATAAGTCAGAAACCTGAGGACCTTTGGTCCGATCGGCTAAAGCCTCTGAACAAGGTTATATAGGTTAGTAGTCTGAGGACCTTTGGTCCGATCAAGATTTACGTGTGTGAACAACAACTTCGTGATAACTTTATTTATTTTCTGCTGCACGTTACCTATTGTGTCAAGCAGCGTGTGATGTATTTTAATTTCTTTTCTATTAACTTGCATTTTCCTCTCATTCATCTTTAATGCTGTTTTAAGAGCATTTAACTTCAACTGTTCATTCATTCAACTGTTCTTTATTTTCCTTATTATTTTTCTTTATTTCATTTTCTAAATTCGTTTTACGTGTCTTTAATTCATTAAACTTTTGATCAAGTGTTTTCACTTCATTGTTCATACTATTCATGAACTTCGCTTGTTGTGTAATTCTGCTACTCAATTTATCAACATGTTTTTGAAATGTAGATTGTAACTGATGTAACTGTTGTAATAATTTTTGATCATTTTTGGTAAGTTTTTCTAACTCTTCTTTCAGTTGTTTATTTTGATTTGTATTCTTTAGAATAGCAGACTTTAAATTTACAGAAAGTAATATCAAAATCTTTGATTGTTCTGCTAGCTTTCTATGAAGTGTTGATATTTTTGCTTCTAGCTCTTTATCCTTTTTATCAAGTTGTAACAATTTTACTACTACCTCTTTATCCTTTTCATCAAGTTTTGTTAATTTGTCTGTTAATGGTTTGTCATTCTGTTTTAGAAGCTTTGTTTCTTTCATTTGTGGAGTCAGTTCTTCTTTCAAGACATTTATTTGTCTATCAACATATTCTTTATTTGCTAACTCAGTATTTTGTTGTGGAAGAGTAGAAAGATTTAACGGACCTGTTAAAACGTCTCCAGTTTTCACGATATAGTTTTCTAGTTCTATTTCTGATTTTCGATTATTCGGACTGTAGGCACACACGCCAACATTTGTTAACATCATTTTTTCTAGTTTATTTTTTAGCAGAAAAAAATATGTTATCCAACAAAATCAACGCAACCAAGCTTCCATGCGAAATCTGTAATTTATCTTTTCGTGATATAGCATCATTAAATAAACATATGAAAGTAGTTCATGCGACGGTGCACCCAGTACAAGCACTACACTCACTACACCCAATGCATGAACAGCCAGCACAAGTAAAGCCAGTGCAGCAAGTACAGCCAGTACAGCAAGTACAACCAGTACACCCAGTACAGCAAGTACACATAGTACACCCCCTTCATGAACAGCCAGTACGACCAGTGCAGCCAGTACAACAAATACGGCCAGTACAATCAGCACAACCATTACAAACAGTACAACAGATACAACCAGTACAACAAAAGGTAACACAAGCAAAAAAAATAAAAAAACATGCAATGACTGTGGGAAAAGTATAACGTCGAAGAATTTTGCCCGTCACCTAAGGACATGTCAATTACCGCCACTCCCTAAAATAAAAGATAGACAATGTACGTGTTGCAACAAATTTTTCACTAGTCAGGGGTTTTCCAATCATTATAACTCATGTTCTGTTAACACACGAAAATGCACTAATTGTGAAACTTTTAAACTTAAATCAGAATTTTATTAAAGTAAGCGCCAATGCAAGGATTGTTTAAAGGTACAAGTAAGATGCCTCAGCTGTAACAAAGTTTTATTGATAAAAAGCTACCAACGACATTCAGCTACTTGTGTGGTAAAGTTACTTTCCCACACCCAAAGTTACTTTCCCCCACCCAAAGTTACTTTCCCACAAAAGTGGAAATTAGTGGACAAAAATATAAAAGTGGAATTAGACGATCCCCCATTCGTTAGTTACAATCAAAAAAAGACTGACTATATAAGAGTTGCTATGAATCCTGGATCTTCAGGAAGAGTGAATACTGGAGGTGATTTAATTTTTGAAGTTGATAATCAGCAAAGTTACTTATATTTACCCGATTCATTTTCACACTGTGAATATTCTCTATATTCTGATGCTGATTTTACAACACCATTACCTGCTACGGATAATATTACATTACAAAACAATTTCTTTCCAAGATTATTTACACAAATGCGTTTGGATGTAACAACACAAAATATAGAAACCATAAGTGATTCACCTGGTATTATTGATTCAATGCTTCGATTTGTTACAATAGGTGAAAATACTAAAATGCATGAAATCGAAGGATGGTTTCCTGATAACCATACCGGCATACTTAAAGATGATTTAACTCACACTGGGACATATGCAGCAGAAATTGCGAAAGATGTAGAAAACATAGTGAAACAGTTAAACAGTACACAAAATAGCTCATATCAGAAAAGACGTCATTTTAACAAGAAAAGTAAACAAACTGTTGATTGGTGATTATCTCCGTTATTCGGTTATTTAGATTACACTAAAATATCATATCAATTAAAGTTCAAATTAATAATTCATCGCACTGTAAATAATGAATCAATATTTTATGGTAAGACTGGAAAAAAGCATATTTAAAAATTGATAGACTTGAATTGTGGATAAAACGCATTACTCCTAGTTTAGAGGTTGAAACAACTACGAAAAGATTAAATACGAACAAACCAATTCCAGTAAGTTTTATGAAGCGTACTGCGCGTTCTGTCACTTTTTCTGAACAAAGATTTAACTGGCATTTTACTAGAACATCAAATACTCCAAGATATTTTTTATTCGCTTTTCAAAAGAATGAAACTCCTAGTTTTGATAAGAACAATATTCTTTTTCATATCAATTCAATTCAAAGTTTACAAATTTCTTTAAATCAAACACGTTATCCTATCGATCCATTTAGATTTGATAACCCAAATAATCAATTCATGGAAAGATATGACGCCTATAGAAATCTATGTCGAGAATTTGGAGTTGAAGCGCAATTAACTCCTGTAGATTGGAAGAATTTATATCCTGTTTTCTGTTTTGATTTAAGTGCACAATCTGAAGATATTATCAAGACTGGTTGTGATGTTACAATTAATATTGAAAAGACAAATTCCACAACATCATTGATGGCTTGTGGTTTATTGCTAGAAGATGTAGAATATTCAATTGTAATTCTTAATGGAAAGATGGCTAGGATAGGTTAGTAATCTGAACAAAAGTGATCGGCTAAAGCCTCTGAACAAGGTTCTATAGGTTAGAAAAACCCAAGACTATAAATTTTTTATTAAAAATGTCGCAAGCGAAAAGTAATAATAAAACTGTCGAATTAAAACTACGTAACATTGTTGACAAAAATACACCTAAAACTATTACGATTGACAAAAAGAAGTATTACATAAGTAAACCAATGATAGAGAATATTAAATTACAAGAAGAAAAGAATGGTGGAATTCTCCCATTAATTCCACTAATAATGGGAGGTATGGCAGCAGCAGGAAGTGTTGCAGGTGGGACAGCTGGTATTGTCCAGGCAGTAAATAAAAATAAATCAGAGAAGGCAGCATTAGAAGAACAAAAACGTCATAATAGAAAGTTAGAGAAAGCAGCGAGGGGGCAAGGAATAGTAGATAACTTTATTAGTAAACTAAATTTAGTTGATGAAGGGAAACGAGTTCTTAAAAATGTACTACATAATATTGATGATTTAGTTGAAATAAAAGAAACTAAAGATGGTTCTGGAATATATCTAAGTCCTAGTATGGTGCGTTAATATTTAATCTTTAAAAATGAATTTGAATAACTTAAGAATTTCAAATCTAGATCTAATGGATTATCTCTTAAAAGTACATAAAACCTGAAATTGTCAGCACACCGGTGGTGATTCAACGTCGTTGCATTCCGGAGGTGACATACAAAAAGCATTAGAAAACTTTCCTGGTTTTATTTGGAGTAAATATTCGAAAGAGAAACATTTATCTGGACATAATTTTACTGGCCCCGGTACAAGATTAGATTTAAGATTAAACGATGATAACACACCTAGAGAAAATAGTAAACCAATAAACAGAGTTGATGCAGCAGCTTATAGACACGATCTAGTTTATCGAAATCATGACCTAAGTTCTCGACATGAAGCAGATAAGATAATTATTTTCAAGAATTAGATAGTATTCAGAATCCGTCCTTTAGAGAAAGAATTGAAAGAATGTTTGTTAAGAAAGCTTTACAAGCAAAAATGCGTTTTGGTCAGGGTATTGATCCATCAGCAAATGAAACCTACGCGTCTGAAATTCATAAAGAATATAGAAAACCAAAATATCTATTGAAAGTAAAAGTATTTAATAAAGATGATATTTGGAGTGCAGATCTAATCAATATGCCGAATGAAAGAGGGTTTAAATACGCATTGACCGTTATAGATTTATATACACGATACGCTTGGGCAAAGCCTTTAAAAAACAAAAGTGGTCTGTCAGTTAAATATGCGTTTGAAGAAATCTTTAAAGAAAGTAATAGAAAACCAAAGAAGCTATTCGTTGATAAAGGATCTGAATTTTATAATAGAAATGTTAAGCCACTATTTGAAACAGACGAAAGTCATCGCCAAGGCTCAATTTATTCCACAGAAAATGCTGGCAAAGCTATAGTAATAGAGAGGTTTAATAGAACTTAACAAAATAAAATATTCAAGAAATTTACAGAACAAGGTAATCAGAAATGGTTGAAGATACTACCAAGAATTGTTGAGGATTAGAACAATAAGATTCATTCAGGTATTGAAGAAACTCCAAAGAAGGCTTCTGACGATCCTGATTTAATACGAAAGAAAATATTCGAAAATAATTATTCGAACGAGGGTAATCCGAATTTACAGAAACGTAAGTCGAAATTTAAGATTGGAGATAGAGTTAGAATATTTAAATATAAAAATAAATTTGAAAAAGTTTTCGTAGGCTATTGGACTAAAGAAATATTTGAAGTTTCTAAAATAAATCAAACTTATCCGATTACTTATGAAATAAGAGATTTAGATAATGAGGATATCAGAGGCCGACTTTATGAAAACGAATTACAAAAACTGAGCTTTAGCTATTAAGTGGCGCTTTAGCTAGCTTCGCTTGAGCTTTAATTACAGTAATTGGAACTAACGTTTCGGGAATTAAATTCCCTTATTCAATTCCCTTATTCAATTCTCTTATTCAATTCCCTTATTCAATTCCCTTACTCAATTCTAACATAATATCTAGAAATGGTACTCCTTTTGTAATTTATACAAAACATATATACATAATTGACCACAATAAGTAGTTCCTGGTTTTTGAATTTGAAATGTATTATAAATTCCATTTCCAAGTAATTCTTTGACTTCATTTGTGGGAGGCAATCCATATGAGTCGAAATAGTAATTGTCACCATTTTTATTAGACATACCCGCTGACCAATGTACTCCTTTTTGATCTGACGTGTGGAGATTTGTTACAAAATTCACTTCGTGTACATCTTTTATCAATAGTAATTCATTTCTCATCAATACGTGAAAATTCTTTATTCCCAATTGATTTGCGATCTTATTTAAATCGAAATTTGTCGTGGTTTGTTTGCCATATATTTTTAAGAACTAAGTTAGACTTGTCACTTTTCATAAAATAAATTCTATTATATTACCGTAAATGTAAAATCAAAAACAACACATGCTTATTTCAATTTGGGTATATGTATATTTACAAAATGCATCCGCACAAGTCTACAAATATTGATGTCCCCGCGTGGACAGCGAATTTTCGTTCTCCATTAAAATAAAATAAAATCAGCTACTGCTATTTAACTTTTTTGCAACAATCGTCTACTAACTATAATATTACAAATTGCATGAACGATATGTCCACGCGTGGGCAAGGTTTCATTGGATGAGAGAAAAATGATGTCATATAACAACATAATGAAAATGATTGAAAACAGAAGGGTTGAATAATCAATTATTCCAAAAACACTCATCTTGTGAAAGACACTGCTCTAAGATTGAAAGATTAGTTTTTAACAGTCGTATAGGAAGCGAGACTCTACAAAGAGTCTGAAATTTATCTGCCAGTTTTGCCAATTTCATTGTGAAGCTGAATTCAGTTCGTGAATAGTTAATATTGTGATGTTTTAAGAGATATGTGAAATCTCCTTTATTATTCTCACACAAGGATAATAAATGATTGGCGTGTTTTCCAATAAAAATTTTACATGTGACACTCAAAAGATGGCTTTGGTTTTCGTAATATAAGTGTTGTTTCAAAGAATTCAATGACGTTGAAATGTCCCCCGCCGGTTCTTTAAAATAATCCAATGAATCGATGAATGTATGACGCGGAACAACACTTTCTTTCAACTGTTTTGTAAATGTTTCGATTCTGAAAGGAAGTGCTGCTTATTCAGAATGTTTCTCCGATGGAATGAACGACTCCGCAATATTTTTGAAGAAGTGTGGAAGTACCGTTGCTATGTTAGCTTGTTGTTCGACGACTGCTTGACTCATGATTGACGGAGAAATTAGTACAAATCACTATGTTCAAGATATAAGAATAACATATTTAAAGATAGTGGAACGATGAGAGCAAGCAGATGATAAGTGTTGATTGAAATAATATCACAACAATCTGAGCACACGATACAATGACAGAAGAGAGAGAAATGAACTTTTGTAGCAACTTTGTCACCGTTGTCATAACAATCTTCAACCTGATGACAGTTTGCAGTTGTTTTGACGTCATGTGAGTGCGCTGGCAAGAATTAAAACAACTTGCCTAACGTACAATTAAAATCTCATTGTTTTACAGAGCTGTAGCAACAACAGGAATTGTAAGAACGCAAGAAGAAATGACAATAGTCAGAGCGCCTAAAGAAATTGTTAAAAATGCTCCAATGCCTTGTGTCACATTCTTAACTATAGTCCATCTCTTTCTTAATTTATCATAATGTTCTAATCTTAACAATAGTTGCGCTTCCTTATCTTTCATATACCTGACTCTATCTTTATGTTTTGCTATATCCATTTCATATGATAATGAAGGATATAAAGGGGCTGATGGTTCTTTTGTTTTTTCATCTTCCATTTTTAAATGAATATTTTTGTTCACATTCATTTTTTGATTTACTAAATTTCAGAAGGCTCCTATTTTTTTCATTTTGATTTGCTAAATTCAAGAGGAGCCTACTTTTTGCATTTTGGATCAAGGTTTACCTCAGGTAGGGCTCTGATTTGGACTGATTTTTTCTTATTTTGCAGGTATGTAATTTTTTTTAATGTGTCCTGGAACAGTCATATCACCATTACGCACTTGACGCAACTGACGAATGATATAAACTTAAAATACGAATAGTATTTAATAATAACTTTGACTCAGAAACAATATGACTGAACACTTGCGCTTACTCAAACACCACCACGCTTAGGACTATCGATCCTATCCCGGCTGACCCCCCAATTATGTTATGACTTATACTTTATTAAAGGACAAAAACATACGTTCCCCGATGACATGGTCCAGTAGTACAAGCAATAACACAAAGCTGCCCTTAAAAGACAAAAGTTAGGCGTTCACAGTTCGCATAGCAGCAACACAGTTCGGTTCTTGACAGCAGCAGGCTTGACTAGGACAACGGGAGAAAGAATGAGAGCGCGCCGGTCCTCCAGGGCCAGTTCGTGCGCTTAGGCGTGTTGGTGCGTATCGGCTTGTCGGCGTTGCCGCTCAATCAGCCACGCTAAGAGAAATACGCCGGTTCTCGTCTCACGATACGCAAGATATTAGGTGACGAGCGCTCTCGGCTGGCGCTTTTAAAGTCAGTTGAGAGGGGAACAATCAATGTCATCACAGTGTCTTTCGTTGCGGCATGGGCAAGGCTCCGCGCGCGGGAGTATGGAGAGGAAACTTCACTTGACCTTCGTTGCGGTATGTAAAAGTGATGACGCAGCAGATAATTGAAGGTAGAGAGAGAAATGAGAATGCGTCACAGTCGTGTATTGTGATTGTTTAGCAGTACTATTAGTATGAAGTCTCTATGTTGTTTTATGTAGTCACTTTCCAAATTGTCGCAACAGTCGGAGTTCTGTTTTCAGCCAAGAAAAGCCTATGCTCATCAACCGAATGTTTTCCGATCTCTACTCAACTCCATAGCTTAGGCACGACATCCGTGTTTCATTTTTTTCTCATTTGTATTCGATCCCAATGGGAGTTCCACAAGGAAGTATTTTAGGACGGTTATTATTCTGTATGTCTGTTGATAACTTCGAAACCTTGTATCCTAACACGTCGGTAGCAATGTACGCAGATGACTTGACATTGTTGCACTTTATTCGATCCCCAGAAGAAGACCTTTTAGAGGAGGAATTTAATCTTATTCAGTCGTGGTCCTCATCTATTGGACTCAGAATAAATTTTTCTAAGTGTAAAGTGATGAACATTACACTCACAAACTCGCAAAAACGTAAGTGTTCTCCCAATTGAGCTGACAGATGGACCCATTATTCAAACCGTATCGCACCTGAAACTTTTGGGAGTTCACATATCTGACGATATGAAATGGAACAAGCATGTTAACACCATTGTTGCCTGTGCCTCCAGGAGGTTGTTCATTATTTGGAATTTGAAGAAGTCAGGTTGTGATGATTTTACTTTAAGGAGAGCGTATTTTGCATTTGTCCGGTCAATTATCTTATATTGCTGCCCAGTGTTTGTTAACGCATCGGAAGATGTCTGGTGTTGAGAAGAGAGCATCTAAAATTATTGGCAAGGATATTTCCCCGGAATATTGATGTCGTTGACAAAATGTGTCTGTCCCTTTTTCGTTAAGTTCTTGATGATTCTAGTCACCCGCTCAGAGGATTTTTTCTTCCACGGGGAAGGTGCCTACGAAAGGCATGCCCACTAAGCCCACCGAAGGCAAAGACTGTCCGTTTAGCTAACTCATTTATACGCTTCGCTAGATAAATTTTTGTGTGTATCTTTGACTTCTTGTGGTTCGTCTACATGTCGCGTAATTTAAAACTTGTATTTATTTCAATTGTGTCAATATTGTACGTCTACAGAATCATTGTTGTTGGACAAATAAAGGCTATTATTATTATTATCTACGTTCTACTACAGTAAACAATTGTCTAACAATTTGTTGGCATCTCATTAACAAGAACGCATCACAAGATCAGAAAGGACATGATAGAAAGAAGCTAGATAAATTTCCTAGTGCACTACTTTTGATGCTCTAAGATGAGTGAAGATATCGAGCGCCTTCCATTCAGAAATATGAACAAATTATAGAACCATAAAGCCACCACGATGACAGTTGAGTATGATCTGACCAATGTGTGACTTGTCGCAAAGTGGGTTCTTGGAGGTTATCGGATACCTAATTCACTAAATTCACCACATTCAAACGTATAGTAATCGCATATCTTGATAAGAGGCCTGGCCACGACCGTTGATTTGTTGTCAACTTTGCCTCTCTGAGACCATGGTCATGACCAGCGAAGTTGAGTATCGCGAAGTTGATCCAAGACTCGATCTCGATTCCGGTACGACAACTCTACATCCTCTCAAAATGACATCTTGTTCTATAGTCAACTCATTCCTCTTCTGAAAATAATGCCGTAAATCATCAGGCCATAACCCAGAACGTAAACTGTTCAATACTATAGACAAGATCGGATCATTCCTAGTGGCTTTGTTTACTTCGTAAGCTCGTACTGGCAAAAAATTTATTCGCATGCTCTGTATTCTGTAACCTTCAGTTTTGGGACTGTCACTGACTGGCAATGGTAATCTTGACAACATGTCTGCATTGCTGTGCAGTTCCCCTTTCCTGTAGACCCACAGATCATTCCCCTAGATCTGTGTGTAGACCATAGTATAATTGTACGCTGATAATTTCAAAGCCCATCGTTGAAATCGACTTGCAGTAATCGAAGGGATACCTGTCTTTCCTACAAAAATCTTAACCAATGGCTGGTGGTCTGTCTCTATCACAAAGTGATTGCCGAGCAGGTATTCGTAAAATTTAGTGATTCCGAAAATGATAGACAAGCTTTCCTTTTCCAACTGCGAGTAATTGACTTCAGCCTTGCTAAGAGCTCGGCTAGCGAAACATACCGGACGTTCAGTACCATCTGTATCGATCTCACTTAATACAGCTCCAAGACCGTATCCACTAGCATCACAGGCCAATTTAATTTGCTTATCCGAAACGAAATAAGTCAGTAATTGGTTAGAGGCAACAATCTGCTTCAACTTGAGAGATGCCTTTTCGCACTCTGCACTCCACTCGAAAGTTCTTTGTAAGTCTGTATAATGGATGTAAAATTTGGGAACAGCCAGGTATGAAACTTGAGTAGTAATTTACGAATACACAAAAAGCTCTCACTTCGCTAACATCTGTAGGTCGTCTTGCATCCAAGACAGCAGAGGTTTTCGATGGATCTGGTCTTATTCCAATAGAAGAAATTACGTGATGAAGGCAAATGATCGACTTTTGTCGGAAGAGACATTTTTCCTGTCTGATTTTCAAAGTCGCATCACTGAGACGTTCAAAAACAGCATCGAGCAGTTCAACATGTCTGTCCTTGTCGGCTGACGCAACCAATATATCATCCACACGACAGATAATACCAGGAATTCCTTGTAGAACCATGTCAATCATAGAAATAAACTGTTTATCTGAAGTTCGCTAGAATGGGAATTGACTCAAGGTCGCGGCACATCAGGAGGAACTAAGTTGGGGCATGAAGAACCAATTAAAAGCTTCGATTTACTCATGTGACTGATTCTAACCCAATGATACAGACGTTGGCAGGTGCATCTAAATGAAAATGCGTGCGATTTATGTGCCGTTATTGTGCATTGCATGAAGCTTAATTTCCATTCTAGAGGTCTTATTGTTGTCAATTTCTATGATGTCAATACACCTCTGGAATATTGCAAGTGAACTCGCAATACCAAAACACAATCGCGTATATTTGTATAAACCCCAGAGTGTGGTTATTGTAGTCAATATCTGTGACTCTGCGTCCAAACTAATTTGATTGAAACCTTGACTAAGGTCAATCTTTGAAAAATAATTACACCCATTAAGATTCGCAAGGATGTCACGAGTATTCGGTAAAGGATGTTGATCTACCATCAAACAGGGATTCAGTGTAATTTTTTAATCTCCGCATGCTTTTATCAGACTTCAGAACCGGTAAAATTGGAATACTCCATTCAATAAAATCAACTTTCGTCAACGTTCCCTCATTTTTGAGACGTTTTAACTCGGTTTCCACCTGTTCCTTGATTCCGTATGGGATCGTACGGGGTTTGCAAAATTTCGGATTGGTCCCCTCTCTTACTCGTAAAGAAGCCTTAAAGCCTTTTAACAATCCAATCTTCTTTTCGAAGACATCAGGATATTTTCTCGTAATTCGAGTTTATAACAGTACATACGCTGGTTCTCGGAACAAACTGTGACAAATCAAGTCTAACTTTATTCAGTATATCTCTACCAAGTAAGTTTGGTCGTGCAACTGTGTCGACTATAGTAGGACGTATTTCGCACATCTGATTTGACACTTCGAATTTCACACTATCCTTCGATCTACCAAGAGTAGGGATACCTACACGCATGTATTGATATAAAACTGGAGCGGACATTTTTTCAAGAGTCTACTGAAATACAGCAATCCTGCACGCAGCCATAAATGAAAACGCGGGAATGAAAAAATGAAAATGTGTCGCTACGAATGGGTTTGAGTTGATATGTTTCACACCGGTAATAGAGATTCACAGTTATCCGAGGAATAATGTCACTATGATAAAGTAGTATATTTGGTAATGTCGAGTCCCGAAAAGCCGATCCACTTCAACTTTCCACGAAATAAAACTTGTCAGGGCAGGGTCTACCAATTTCCGCCAAAATAAACCGGGTAATTTCTTCCACCTTGCACGAGCGACGTCTTAGCGTGAGGTCCGCCCATTGCACCGATTAGTAAGAGGAGGCGACAATGATTATGACCGCGCAAAAGCGGTTGAGAAGAGCAGCTCCTTTGCTAATATTGGCTTCAACTATACAATCCTTATGGCCACGAAAGCAAGTTTCACTGCTGGCATTTGTCCCGATCAAGTCAGCTATACCGTCCTTATATGACCGCGCAAGAGCGATTTATGAGAGTAAGTTCCGTTACTGGTATTTGTTCCGATTAAGTCAGTTATACCGTCCTTATGACCGCACAAGAGCTATTTATGAGAGTAAGTTCCGCTACTGGTATTTGTTTCGATTAAGTCAATTATACTATTCTTATGACCAGGATAACCACACAATATCGGTTGATAATAATCCAACTTCACAGTCTCGAATTGTGATAATCGTCACGCAAAAGAAAAACAGAGATCGTATATGTGGTATAACTATTCCTAAGGCTCCGAGGTTGCCCGTTACGTTAACTATTAACTTTACTGGTTTTTACAAGTATATGGGTTGAAGACGTTACCATACATATGAACCGGTAGTCACAAGACCTGCTGCTATCTTAGCAGGTCAGAAGGCTGTCCCTCGTAGTTGCGATGTAGAGGAGCCGGAACGTTTAGTCGAAGACTGACGTTAGGTAAGAGCCGTTAGCCGATACGTGAGAGTTGGTCGGACTTTCAAAACAATTCAATTTTATCTTAAAACTCTGACAACTTCGGGCCGACTGAACTGCCTACCTTTCAGAAAATAAAAAGTCGAAGATAACGACGATATAGTTGTTGGTTGGTGGTTACTTGGTGGTTGTCTTTTTGGTGTCGTTGCCGTTATTAATTATCTAATTCACTCGTACTGTTGAAATCATTCTACTGGTTACAATACCGTACATAGGAGTAGTATCTGAAATATTAAAACAGAATTTGAAAAGAATATATAAAAAATGTAACGTAGACGCAAAAGGGGTTTTTAGCACAAGCAAAGTAAAATCGTATTTCTTACTTAAAAGTAAGTCAATTCCGATGATGAAGTCGTGTGGTGTTTATGAATTTTCATGCTTGGGTGATCCAAATAGCCAATGCATTGCCAAACGTCGACTTCAACAGCGAATAGATGAACATAGAATGAATCCGACAGCAATTAATGAACATTTGCATAACTGTAATACAAGTAACTCAGAAATTGAACAACAGTTTCAAATAGTGTACAAAGGTAACACAGAATATGTGAAAAGTATTGTTGAAACTATAAAAATCAAAGATAGACAACCAAAAATAAATCGTAGTGCTGAATACAACGGTGTTTCATACTTATTAAAGATATTCAATTAAATTCCTTTCGTAGCTGAATCTTTTTCACTGGTTTTCACATACCGTATTGATTCATATTGTCTGTCTAAGGTCACGTTACTATGAATGAATTTATCTCTATACACTGTAAATCGCTCAATACCAATCACATACGAAGAATGCATACCTAAATATTTTCTTGGTACATTTCTGTATCTATTTGTATGCTTTTCGTATGTTATTACAAATACGGTGTGCTTTACCTACTGAAGCCATACCAGCACAATGTTAAAAGAAAGCATCAATGATGTCTAAAGTATGTTAATTTAAGGCCTTTTGACAATAAAGATCATACTAATGTTACCACTGTTTTGTAAGTAGTGAGATTGTGACATTCAAGAGTAAAACGTACAATACAGAATCCGATTTTGATGCATGCAAGTAGTCTAAGGCATTTCATAAATAATCAATAAGCATTCAATCATCAACAATTATGCATTATGTAATTTTGAAATTAAGCACATTATCAATCCGAAATAAAAGCACATTATGATGCATGAACGCAAAAATAGCTATGTTTGAGATACATAAGTCAACATGATTGCACGAAAAATATCGTTTGAATGAATTGATGCTAATCAACTTGGTTCCTAAAGTAGGGCTAACCAAACGTCCTGTTAATGTTGCTAGGCAAATAGCACCGATCGCATACTCGTGGAGCATAAAATTCACAATAAATCTTATCTAGTTAAATGCCACACTATCAAAAAGAAATATTGACGACTGGTGTTACTGAGAAAAGCTATTTGACAGTAGTATGTAATATATATTTTTTGCTGTGTGACTTAAAGCTCTACATACCAGATGCATAAAAATGAGGACAAATCTGCATCGGGTCTCGTATATGAAACATGCCAACAACTCGTATTTCATCGTAAAACAGCCAATCACAGATAGAATAGTTCGCATCTCTGCATGTCAATCACATACGAAAGTAAGTGAGATTTCGTATGAAAAACATACCAGAATTCTGTAACCATACGAGAATCTCGTATCAGATGTTAGTTTCAAATTGTATGTGATTTTGGTAAACGTCGTGGCATTCCATCTTTTACTTCAAAAACTGCGATATTTAGTTATGTAGACCTCAGAAGCTCGTCGTGTGATTAATCTAGATTCTCCTTGTTTTCAATGACGGAACGAAGGACTTTTTTTATAAAAAGTCTTTTTTCATTTTTCATCAAACGAAAATTGCTGGAAAAAAGGTTGTTTGATAGAAACTAATCAATTTCAAAAATCAAATATCTCAGACCAGAGGATAGAAGGGAATGATTTTCGTAAAGTAAACGACGCTTGGAAAAGCGCAATACTAATTATTCTGTAATTTGTCCGATCTCAATAGCTTTCTTATCACAGAAAATTCAGTCCTTGCAACACGAGCAGGCGATTCCAAGATTCTAAATATGATGAATTTAAACTTAAGGAACTGCCAACAATGATAAAAATACTCATTGACAAAATTTTTGAAACATTTACTTCTTTAACTTCTTTCATTTTTGACTGGTATATATACATGTATGTATGATACCTTGATAATTTAGTCACAATCTCCACCAAGTCGCTAGCACAGAAAAACAACGCATGTAGCAGATTCAACTTTAATAGCGCGTGTGCCCCCCTCTAGCTCCAATACATTCAGCAATCCGAGATGGCATGGATTCACAAAGTTTCTGAATGAAGGATGTTTCAAGGAGAAGCCACTGCTCTTGTCAGTCTTTCAGAGAGAATCTTCAGGGACACTGGTGGAAGTGAATAGCGGTCTCTCACTCGCCGCCCAAGCTCGTCCCAGACTTTTCAATGGGTGACAAATCAGGTGAACGCGCAGGCCAGTCAAGGGTTTGAATGTTCAATCTCCTAACAGTGGCAATGACAGCCGAGGAGCGATGTGGTCTTGCGTTGTCGTCTTGGAAGACGAGATCCTCCACCCTGACCACTGGGGCAACAACAGGAAGCACAATTTCATTGAGATACCTCTCTCCAGTCAACGTGCCTTTGATGATGACTGCTGTCGTTTGTCCGCCATGCCAAATGCCACCCCACAGCATAACACTTCCACCAACATATCTGTCGTGTTCTTTAATACAGCATGGGGCAAAGCGTTCACCTGGAAGACGATGCACTCTGACACGACCGTCATTGAAATCCAGAGTGAATCTCGATCCATCGGACTATCCACAAGACCTTCTGCCAGTGATGGTCATTCCATGAGCGATGGGCATCACACCAGGCAACTCGTCTTCTGCGGTGCTCAAAACTCAATGGAATTAGGACAGCTGGTCGTCGCGATTGAATTCCAGCTTCTCGAAATCTTCGGTAAGCCGTTCGAACGCTACAGTCTATATTTGAGGCACTCTTCCAGTGTACGACTAGCCTTGGGACTGACACAAATCTACGAGTATTCCTCTTTGCAGCTAAAACTAGACGTGCGTCTGTCCTTCCTTCAGACTTTCTTGGTCGACCAGATCCCTTCTTCTTTTTAACATCCCCTTCTGCTTTCCATCGACACCACCACCTCCAAACAACGACTCTCGATAGTTGCAGCTCTTCGGCAACACTCGCACAACTTCTACCACAACGAATCATTCCAATAGCCATACCTCTGGTAAACTGATCGTGTGCCATTTTATTTTACAAAAGCTGGATTTCAGTTCACGTTTATGTTCAATTTGTAAAAGCAATTGTGACAGTTGCATCGATATCAAAATTTGAAATTTGACCACCATAGTTCTTTCTCCATTCTCTAATGTGTTGAATGGTAATACATAGAAAACGAGATATTGCATCATACCTGAGAAAAAAATGAAACAAACTTCAATTCAAGCCAATGATAGTTTGTTTCATTAATTATGTCAATGAGTATATATATATATATATATATATATATATATATATATATATATATATATATATAATTCCAACAAAAGTACGACACGGAATTATCAAAGAAAAACTCAATTTCAACTGAAATGCCCGACCGGTTTCTACCTGTCACCAGGCTTGTCAAGGGCTTGATCTTTAATGTAAACTGACATACAAAAATAATTTGAAATCTAAGCATTCATACATTGTATATAACGTAGACCAAGAAATCAAATGGCGGATAAAAGCAGGATGTCATCATGGCAAAGTCAGATATCAAATATAATAATTTGATATCTGACTTTGCCATGATGACATCCTGCTTTTATCCGCCATTTGATTTCTTGGTCTACGTTATATACAATGTATGAATGCTTAGATTTCAAATTATTTTTGTATGTCAGTTTACATTAAAGATCAAGCCCTTGACAAGCCTGGTGACAGGTAGAAACCGGTCGGGCATTTCAGTTGAAATTGAGTTTTTCTTTGATAATTCCGTGTCGTACTTTTATTGGAATTATTCACGGACCATTTTTGAGTTTTCTCTCTTATATATATATATATATGGATGTAGACTTTTTCATTGACACGTTCTTTTCGTCGACAACTTAAGGATTTCTATGAGAACCTATAAATGCATAGGGATCAATATGGATATGGCATTTTTCATCGACAAAATTTCTTTGACAGAATAATTTTTCCTCAATGACAGAATATAATCAAAATATACCTTTTTGCATTCTATTTTTGAATAAGTGAATTCAATTTCTGCTGACTTTTTCCTATCCATATACCTTTGCCTATGTTATGGCAACTTTCATAGATTTTAGTGCATTCATTTTCGTCATACTTATTTACTATTTCTGATTAATATAAGATGACTATGTTGCGCAAAGACATTTTATTCGAGAATGACAACATTCATCCCTAAAAGTAGGATGAAAATCTGAAAGACAAGAAAAGTTCAATGGAAGATGATTTCCGGATTTTATCAGTGTTTTTGTTATTTCATGGCCACTTAGCTATCCTTGGATACTAGGATTTGTACGATCCTTCTCGACATAGCGTCATAGTGTAAATCCGCTTCACGCTGCGATAATGCCTTGTCAATTACAGTCGTAAATTCTTCTTTAAAGAGAAATTCACTGATTTCAGATAAAAAGTCAGAAACTATTGGTCATCATTCCGCCTTCAATCATGCTGAATGAGCAATGTCCACGTGTTCGCCCAGTCATCTTGGAAGACTAATGTCTGCATGTCACTGTATACAAGCCATTGTATAAAGGCCTTGCCTTCTTGTTTGATGTTCGGCTCTTTCCATTGGATAGGCGCCGATCTTAACTGCTTCTTGATAACAAGTTTCCCCTCCAAGCCTCGACTTATGGCTTGGACGCAGATAGATGGGCTTAGTGAAAACTCCTGCTGCACTTTCTCTTTCATCTCCAACAAGGTGATAATAAACTTCTCTTCCACTCATCTCACCAATACGGCTACCATCGATTCACCCACCTTTGTATAAGTACGTGCTGCTTATCAGTTGGTCGCTTTCAGTCATTGACTATCATGCTTCTTGCAGTTTGCCTATGGATGCCTAACTGATCTGCATGCTGCAAGTAGTCTGACACGGATTGTCATTAAGCCGCTATCAGACGATCTCGAGCAGTTTGCGCTATACTCATGCATTTTCTAAGTCTGGTGTCATCACATGTGATGTATCGTCACTCTGCGTGTTAATACAGGACATACGAGTGAGTATAATGCCAGACACACTCACGGTTAGACGAAAGAGTGAGATGAAGGTGACAATATCCAGAAGCTCCACACGTAATCTTCCAGAATTTGAATCTCAGAATAACGATATTGAATGTACTATGAATGCATCTTTGTTCTATGAATAACAGATTGAGAAGGAGTATCTAGAAATCGGACATGATAAATTAATGGATATCTTGCTCAGCAGAAATTGAATTCACTTATCTAGAAATAGAATGCAAAAAGGTATACATATTTCATGAAACTATGATTTTCCTTAATATTCATTCAATTAATGATGTCTGTTAGTAGTAACCCCGTGGCAAATTCAAGTCCGGTGCGGTGCAGTGATGAGTCATCGATGAGTCATCAGGCTGACTCAGCCCCCCCCCTCTGGCAGGAAGGTGAGGGAGAGCCTCAAGGATGTGATGGAAGGATGGGTCCGAGAGGAAGAAACCGTCCCCCTCTGGAAGGAAGGAAGGAAGGAGGAGTGATGAGGCAAGGGGTGGGAAGGAAGGTGATGTGTGAGGGAGTGAGTGAGGAAAGGGCGGGTGATGGTGGTGTTGGGATGAGTAAGTCCATGTTTCGACAGGAAGGAGGCCTCGGATGAGAAAACGGAGGCCAGATTCGGAATTTTTGGTCAATTTTGGGTTAGGAAGGATGTTTCCAGCGGCATCGGTGAGAAAAAGTTCTGACCCCCCCTCGGCAACGATCTTCCAACTTTGGTTGTAGACATCGTGGAAAGTCGTGCAATAGCTCGTTTAAAAGCTGGGAGTGAGACAAATTCAGTGGAAAACATGGCTTGTTCGTATCTGCCTTCGTTTAGAGGTAAGACGTTCTTGAAAATTTTGGACCTTGGCGAAAAACGACAAAGTTAGAATGTTTATGAAAATCGCTCTAGCGGGTGAAGCAAGCCTCGGACGGGAAAACAGAGACCGGATTTGGAATCAGCGTCAAATTCTGCTTCGGCATGCTAAATTTGAAAGCCATCGGAGAGAAAAAAATTTTCATCATTTTTTCCGAAAAACGACTAAGTTAGAATTTTTGCGATGGCTGTGGGCTGTAGAGCCAAAACGAAGCATCGGATGGGAAAATGGAGGGCAGATTCGGATTCAGCGTCAAATTCTACATGGAAATGGCGAATTTCTGGCTCCATCGGAGCACTAGAATCAGAGATAGACGGGTTTTTAGGGTCTGAATGATGGGTATTACGTCATCAGCTGATCGCCACACACTATATAAGTGGAAACTCTGCTTGTGGAAATCAGTTCTCCTCCCGACTGGGTTGGGGTAGGTGAACTCTGGAGCTCCGATGATAGCATTGGGAATCTGAAAAACTGGGTTTCTGTAAGAAACCGACTTAGAAAATTTCATTGCTGATATCAGCTAAGGCGTCAGACTTAGAGGTTTGTCAGGAGATGGCCTTCGTCTCCAGGCCATAAAAGACTCCAAAACTTTAAAGGCTTGTAACTTTGCTTCTACAAGTCCATTTGACTTGATTCGAAAAAGGTTCGGTCGCTATTGACCTGCTCTAAGTGATAGACTACTTATAAAATTTCATAAGTAGTGCTAAAAAGTTGAAAAATTTAAATTCACTATTTTTGGAGGTTTTCCGGGGTTTTCGACCCTGCTGAAGTCAACTATATGATTTTTAATGATGTCTGAGCCAGTCTTCTCA